>JAWNMQ010000651.1:0-429756 GCA_035043855.1 Drosophila percnosoma
TCGATATATGGGCATAGGTCGAAACTTCAAAATGCCATAACTTCGTCAAAACTCAACTTATTTTGAAGACCTGCCTCTTCCTTTAATTCAAATTGCTTGTACATCTTTTCTATATTTATTTCTAACCGTTCTTAACGTTTTTTATGTTGAATAGACAAAAATTAAATTTGTCTTTTTTCAGGCTTTCAAGAATCCTTGCAAATAATTATTGCACCTTTTTAATACCTTAAATTTTATTGATTAAATACATATGTTCGAGTACGAACATATGACGCAGTGAGATGAAGATAGCTGGCCCATGCAAGCCAGCCTTGTTCATCGTTGTGCCTACCTATGATGATTCGCAACTACCGTTATTTGCTGGCGAATGGTTGCCGGCAGTTCGCTGCGCGACGGTAGCCGCGATCCAGCTGCCTTCATCGACAGGCCCCGATGCGGATCCCTTCGCGACAATCACCGTTACCCAGCCGCTGTTAGGAGCAAGCAGACGCCTTACACACAGCTGCATAACAATACTAAGAATTTAGGCGCCAAGCAGACGCGATACCAGCGGCGGCTGCATATTAAATGTATTTAGGTTTAAGCATTTTATATGAATAAAGAGCCTGCCAGGCTTTATCAGCTGGCTTAAGATAACCTACGATCCACATCCTCTCTCTTTGCAATGCAACCTGCTCTCAGCGCACTCAGCGCTGTTATCTCTAACATAAATGCTAATATGTTGGCACTTGTAATCGTGTAATCTCTGTAACCACAGCCAACGCAGGAAGTTGAGCATATATTTTCGAAGTGAAATAAACATATATAGTGAATAAAAACACCCCGCTGCCTTTTATTGAAGGAAGACAGATGACTAGGAAAAAGACACCCCCCCCCCCCCACACTTTCAGTTTATATTTCACATTAGCTAAATTAAAATAAAAATATCGTCGTATAATGCTCAGCTCAGCAATTTATGTGAAAATTTTCAACTATTTTTTGTCATGTTTTGTTTTTATACTATTATAGACAGTATTATGGTTTTGTCTCTTTTACTCTTCTAATTATTATTATCAGTTCACATTTTCAATTATTAAACCACAAACCAAATACTCTTTATGCCATAAATCTATTTCAATGTTTTTTCTTATTAAACAAGCAAACTATTTCAAGAATTGGCTTTTCATATACATACATACAGTGCGAGACAGCTCAAATAGACCAGTGTCAAAGAAAAAAAATAATTGCCTGCAACTTATTTGGACCAGGTTGCAGGTGGGGAAACCTCAGTTTATGAGGGTCATACATTCATATTGGTGGTAAATTCATGTACCTACCTTCGGTCTTTGGAATATTTGAAAAATAATGAATAATTAGCTTATGGCAGGCAATTACTTTTTTTCTTTGACACTGGTCTATTTGAGCTGTCTCTCACTGTATATCAACCAATGAATAATTGCTTACCCAGAACTGTTTTGATTATTGCCAACAAAGTATTCTGGTTATTTGAGTACGTGTGCTTTGTGGGTACTTAAAGCCCAACGTTGCAATTTGCTATACCAAATTCGAATACCCAGTTGAGTTAAAGGACTCAACATCAACGGTTCATTTCCCGAAATTCAACTTGGAAGCCGAGTCAGGCCTCATTTCTGAACTGCACTCAGAAGAAATATATTTAGTAAATCGCCCGGAAATGAATATAATCGACTTATTATAGAATTATTATGGCATAACTCAAATATTTGTATGTATATTAAATTACTAATGTTTATCAATATTATAAGCAACAGTAAAACCAATAGTAGACTTACAAAATCACGCTGAGAATTAGTAATATTCCAAGTTTCAAACAAAATGTTCCCCTCAAAAAACCTTAAGTTTGTGGGAATATATTTTCTGAATAATCAGGAGAGTTAATCTTGACGAATTTCTGAAATGCTGTCCTGGTTTTTCTGAGTGTTGGGTCGACCACGCCCCCTTAACGTGCAAATCATGCTCAACATGAGTGCAGTGCAACAAGCTGCCTGCTGCTTGCTGCTCTTACAAATCGAAATGTGCCCCCGGGCGTGGCGCCACACACATCTCAACAGGTATCCCAAAGTCGCCCGGTTGTCACACGTTCAACTCCATGGCAAAAGCAAATTGCTTGATAGGATTGCGGTGGGTGGGTGGACTTTGGGCTTAGAACAGGGGTTGTGGAGGTGGTTAGAGGTGTGCTGATTCCGATTCGAGTAAAACGCCACTAAAGGACGCAATTCGGAGAACAACAAGCTTAACGAGTTGCCTTTTGGCCGGCAGCGCTTTTTGTTTTCCAACTGTCTGTGCCGAATTTGCCATGGTTATTTAGGCCGTGTTGGCTACACTCGGCATAAAAATGAAACTGTATGTTTGAAAGTTGGCCTAAAAACTGCAAAGTTTTTGTATTTCTTTCAACAAAGAAAAAAGAAAACATTATTCTTAAAATCATAAAGGTTTGCACTGAATCAACAATCCCAGAAATTTGAAAAGCAGAACAACCTGAAAATTAGTCACTTTTTTTAACCATAGAAAAATGTACGCCAAAATTATGAAAAGAAAACGCTGGTTTTTGGAAATATACTTTCTGAATAATAAGTAATAAGTTGAGTGCAGTTTTTTTTGCTGAGTGTATCTAAAATTCTCAGTTGCAGCAGACACACATCAATTCGGCCAAAAATACGTGATTTTTTTCGGTTCTTGTGGTTTAATAGAGCATGTAGAAAATAAACCAACATTTGATCAATTCGCTTATGAGTACGAGTTATGAGGAGTGGGTGAATATGAGTCAGGTGCGAGTTATTCGAGTCGTTATCGATTGGCTGGGCAGCCTTGAAAACTGGCAACTCAATGACGAAATGACGGAATGACTCAATGACGAAAGCCTAGCAACACAAGCCCCAAGCCCATTCATTTATCGGCTGTCAGAACTCAAGTGGAGGCGGAGGCGGAGTAGT
This sequence comes from Drosophila percnosoma, assembly GCA_035043855.1. Taxonomy (NCBI): domain Eukaryota; kingdom Metazoa; phylum Arthropoda; class Insecta; order Diptera; family Drosophilidae; genus Drosophila; species Drosophila percnosoma. Next base: position 2,952 of record JAWNMQ010000651.1, read on the forward strand.
CAAAAAGGAGATTGCAGTTCTTGTTTCGCTTTAAACTTATGAACTTGACTTTTGGTTAGCCAACAAACCACTCCCCCTTCGCCCTCTCATTGCCCCTTTGGCCATCTGATCAGACACGACAAGCGGCTCTGAAGGCTTGCATGACTACAGGAAATTACCATAATTTCAATTTAAGAAATTAAATGAAAATGAATTTGGTTGAAACGAAAAGAGCCACGCAGTTGGCCCCAGCCTCGGCACGCCAACAGAGTTAGCCAAAAGCAGCCAAAAGCCAGTGGCCAAGGCTTTAATAATAAAATTGATTCGCAAACCGAGAATGCCAACATTTCAAGCCAACAAATTCGTCCTTCGAACACATTTTCAACTCTTTCACAAGTTGCTCTAAATTATTAACTATTCACTGCGTTTAATATGCAATGTATAATGACATGGTAAAGTAATGATTCTCTGCAAATTAGCAAACATTCTCACAAAATGGTCGTAAATTACAATCACAAATTCACAGAGTTCCCCACTTCTGCAGCTAAACAATGTAAGTCTGCTGAAAAGAACGAGTGTAATAAATCCAGTTAAGTATTCCCGTAATTTTGAAAACGTCCAAGCTGTCAATAGATATTTTTAAGTGTCGTATTTGTCTGCATTTATCTCGATCCCAAAACCTAAGACTCTTAAGTCACCCTTTCGAATTCAATATAATATAACACAAATGTTGAGTATTCGGTGAACAGCTAGAACTGAAACCAGTATCATAAAAAATATATTTCAAAATATTTATTTTGAGTGAAAATTAAATAAAAAATTACAAATAAAATGAATACATACAAAAAAAGGTTGCCTTGAGCAGATTAAATTCAGTCCACCTAAAATAACCATTCTGCTTCATGCTGCTTAGTTTTAATGGCGTGTATTCTGTGAAAAAATTCTGTCTCTGCTCCTAGATACGCAATAACAAATGAGAAACGCAATTCTCAATGAATATTTATACAAATTTTTAAAGATTTTGTAGTTTAACACAGGCAACGCAGCTAATTTTTATTTTTTCAATGCAAGAAAAAAAAACGGTGTAAAAACATTTGAAATTTTGACACGTTCAAATTGGCAGCTTTAATCGATTAACATTTGCGAAAGAAACCAACACGGTAATTAAGAAATTGTGCAACACTGACTTTTAGTAATTGCTGGACGAGTTCAGCAGAAATTGATTGATGCACGCAAATAGACGAGTGAATTTATAACTAATTTGATTTAAATAGGTCAGGCTTTATCAGCTGGCTTAACATAACCTGCGATCCACATCCTCTCTCTTTGCAATGCAATCCGCTCTCAGCGCTGTTATCTCTAACATAAATGCTAATATGTTAACACTTGTAATCGTGTAATCTCCTAATACAGCCAGCCAACGCAAGTTGAGCAAATATTTTCGAAGTGAAATAAACATATATAGTGAATAAAAACACCCCGCTGCCTTTTATTGAAGGAAGATAGAAGACTAGGAAAAAGACGCCCCCCACATTTTCACTGTTTTTTTTTTTTGAAACCCAACGGATTAGTTATGTTAGTTAGCAGGATTAAAAGCAAAATGATTTTAAATTGTGTGCTGAAGGTAGCCACAAGCACGTGGAAGCTCAAATCACACCACAAGTTGCAAATCGAATTCTGGCACAAATTAAAGGGAAATACGCATAATGAATCTTTATAAGAGCGATCAGATGTGGTCTCAGCCCAAGTGTGAGATGTGTGCCAATAAGGTGACGAATTTTGTGTTCGGCCTTTGCCAGCAGTGCTCAGGCATTTGGACAAACAACTGCAGCCTGACCTTGAGGAACATAACCATAGACCAAGTGAAGGCTGTCCTGGTCAGAAAGTCGAGTACAAGCGAGGATCCCAATGTCAACATGGATCCCACATTCCAAAGTGCCATTCAAGAAACCCAACTGCGAATCAATCGCAAACTTCAATATTTTCTCAATTTGCGAGAGGAATTCCAAAGCAGTATTCTGTCCAATGAACTCGATTGTGTACTCGATATTGTATATATAGACTAATATTTTATGCTCGCAATAACTTTTGTAATCAACAAGTTCCTAACCAAATATACAAAAAGTATTTTAAAATATCGAATATATATATATATATCTTCTCCGGATTAGTGCTGCTTCTGCTTCAGTGGATAGAAGCGCCTGCGTCTGCGTCGCATTGACATGTTGTACTTGCCCTTGTTGCCGCAGCCGCCCTTATCCCCACCCCCCGCAGTGCCAGTGGCAGCTGCCTTCTTCTTGGCATCGACAGCGGCATGTGCCGCCTGATAAGCAGCCACCTTCACCTGTTGATACTGGTCGCGGGCGCAGGAGATGTCCTTTAGAATGCGATCACTGCGCTCCTTGGCGGCGACAAGCATTTGTTGTTTCTCATTGAGATCGCTCTGGCCGAGATCAGCCAGAGCATCCACATCGGCCAAACCGCCGGCCACTAATTGAACCACATCGTTGAGTCTGCTAAAATGGGATTCCGCTGACTTGGCAGCTAATTCAGCTTTTCTTGCATTCGCCTCGCTCAATTCCAAAGAGGCACTTAATTTATTGATCCATTCCTCCAAGTCACTCAATTCCCGCTGGATTTTATCGAACAGAGCTCTTTTGCCCTCGAGCACTGCTTGTGCGGCACGAGAAGCTTGCACCGCTTTGCCGGCAAGTCGAATGCGCACCTCTTTGGCGGCATATTCGGCGGCACTCGCTTGTGCCTCATTTGCCGCTGTGGCAACTTGTGCCGCCTTTGCCGCTATATTCGCTGCCAACTGGGAACAGTTGCGACCCGTTGTTGTTTGACTTGCTCCACTTGCCCCGCCATCAACATCCTCATCCGTTGGCATATCGGGCGTTATTAGGTGCGCCGTGGACCGATCGCGTTGCTCACCTTCATTGTCATCGTCATCGGTGCGAAGGCGCCCCATGTTGCGACCTTGAGCGGCACAGAGCAGGTCCAGCAACAGCAACAGCAGCAGCAACTGGAAGGACTTTTTCCATTTCCATTTCATTCTCAAGCTTTTTACATTCAGTGTGCGACAATTCCCAAATTTCCGACTGATAAAACTTTCACATAAGTTATCTCACTTTTTATTCAATTTATTTATTTATTTACAAAAATAGAATTTTAATTCTAATGGCTTAAATTAAAATGAACAGTTAAGTTAAAAATTCAAATATAACAAATGAAATCTAAAACAAAATAATAAAAATATTCCACCGTCATAATTATGTTACAGCTGAGACCATTTTCATCGTCATCGTGGAAATATTTGAATGTATTTATTGATCTAACTGTATATACATGTGTATATATGTTTATATATATATTTATATATATATATATCTGTATATCAGCCATAAATCAATCATTGAGTGATTAACATTTCCACTGCCATAATCATTAGCCACTAATAATGAACCCTTCTCGAAACACACACACACACACACATAAATTACAGTGCAGAGGTGGAATCCTCATGCTCGGATGATGACCAGTCAGAAAACCAATTGAAGCAAAGTGATTGCTGCCACACAGCGTACGAGTCCTGTTTTGAGGTCCTTTGGGGCTCATGCACAATTTGAGTAATGAAAATGTTTATTCTAATTTGCGTCAATGCCTGTGTTTATCACAAATAAATATCAATCTACATAAATAAGTTCCACTAAGTACATTTGTAGCCAGTACACACTGTACACACACTCACACACATACGTATACATATACATATATATATATATATATATACATATTTATTTATATCGACAATTGCATTTGCATATCCATTGAGCTTGTCATTGTTCGACAATTTGTTTAATGACAAAACTAATAAATCAAATGCTTTGTCTGTCCACTGTCCACTGTCCACTGTCCATTGTACATTGTCCATTACATTCAATATGGTCAGCTTTATACATTATTCCACGGCAAAGATGACGTCATTTTCCCAATTGTCAATTGTAATAACCAATGTCACAGTGATATAGATCGATAGCGAGAAAATACCCATCAAATTATATGGCGTCTTAACTGAATGCTCAATGTAAAAAAGGAGAGAAATATTGAAAATATGATTGAATTACATTTTTTAAATTTATCTCGAGTTTTACATGGAATTAAGATAAGAAAGGCCTTTTAAGGCTCCTGCATATATTGAAAATTATTATAATGGATTTATTTTACTTTGTTTTTGTACTTTGATATGGCTTGGCGATATGGGCCAGTATCAAGTTAGTGGGTATATGGGAAGGTCCAGCCTCCAGGAGGGTGGTGGAACTGTTGTCCAGCAGATTAATGACCAAGTATCCGCAGCTATATAAGGGATACCAAAGTCAACTTGATTAGTACTGGCTTAAAGATAGATAGATTGTGTAGAAGAAGTTTGTTCCTCAATATGCTGATGTTGTACCAAGCATCTTGTATTAGAATCGTAGACTTGGTTGCCATATATCCATACTTCTTCGATACATATATATATATATAAATCGATATATGTTAAATAAGAGATGGGATAAAGTCCTAACTTAAATTTTAAACGCTGAGCCAATTTAAAATGCTTCGAGTGCCAATTTATAGCATTTGACAGGCAATAAATAAGCAAAGAGCATGTGGCAAACAGGATTGCTTTCGATCTGGCATTTGCCAGTGCCGGTCAACAAGTTCTATCTATCTGCATCTCACGGGACTCTCAAATGAACATAAATTGAGGCATGCAGCAAGTGGCAACAATGCAAAAATGTCTGTTAAATTGCAAGGACAGAGTCGTAATTAAAGCAAACTTCTGTTAACGAAGAGAAATGTGGCAACAAGAAAAAATACAACTGCGGCTGGTGCTTCTGCCACTTTCAACTGTGACAGTTCCAAACTTTTTATACCCATTAAAAGTGACTAAAAGGGTATACTGGTTTTGTGCATGAGTAACAAGCAGAAGGAAGCACCTCCAATCCCATAAACCGTACTTACTCTTGATCAGCTTAGAGCGGTGTCCGTCTGTACACTAAAAGAAAAAATAATAAATATCAAATACAAAGTTTTTCTTGTTCAAATAATTCTAAAATTTAGAAAATCTTTCCATAAATCTGGGGATATATATATATATATATATGTGTATGGAAACCGTTGATTTCTGTTGGGGCTTGCGAATAAATAAATGCGCTGATTATTTAACAACTGGATGCAGGGTATCGCTTAGTGGATCTCACTCGATTGCAGCATTCTAAGCTGGGTTCGTTTTCGGTTTCGTTTTTGTTTTTGTTTTTGTTTTGCTCTCACTTGACTTCTATTTGAACTTGCATAGATATGTGTAAAAAGGAGGAAATGGGGAAGGGGAGAGGGGAGAGGGGAGAGGGGAGAGGGATATAAATGCAGCTGTACAGCTGTCTCCGTCTCTGTCTGGCATTTATTTTGCTTTTCGCTATTCGGTTACCTTTGTGCAAGTTTTTTTGGCTTTATTTTTGTGTTTGTCAGGGCAAACTGCCAAATTGGCCTAATGGCGTTAATGCGAATACGAGTCAGGAGTAAACAGCCACAGTCAGCAGACAGCTGTGTCAGTCAAAGGTCAACATGCCAAGTCATTTCTCAAAAGTTGAGCAACATGCAAAATGCACTTTAAAAATTTCACACAAAAGATAAAAAAAAAATTTGCTTAAGTAAAGTAATTCCTATAAATCTAATATTTTTTATATAAATTTAATATTAAATTTTACTTGGATTTTTATTTAAACCATATTTATTTTTTGTATTTTTTATTTAAAACCACTTACAGCTGCGTTTACAAACACTGGAATCTCACATCAATTGCAACCCTGTTTTGTACAAATACTTTGCAGCACTGTACAAGTTTACGCAAAATCTTTTTTGTTGAGTCAGGGCCAAAATGGCTCCATTCTCCAGCTGCTCGATTTGCAATCAAAGAACCAGAAAAGTTACGAAAGATCCGAAAACTTTGAAGAGAATTTACATATGTCCAGTAAGCTGAAAATAAATATTGCAATTATTAAACTATAAAGGTATTGTTTTTTCCATGCATAGAATTGTTGTAAGATTACGAAGAAAGCGCAGCAAGAAGTGTACAATAAGGGCAGGGAGAAAGCAACGCTGAAAAATCAACAAAAGGCGGGAAAAGCTACCAATATCAGCAGTGTTCCCACTAGAAAAGTGGCCACTCCGGAAATTGTTCCCAATATCAACAGAAAGCTGCCTGCTGCTGAATCACGTGCCAATATCTCCTCTGTCTTCAATAATGAACTGACCACACCAGGATCGGCTGCCACCACCATCAGTGTCTCTACTAGAAAACTGCCCTCTGCGGAAACAGTTGCCATTATCACCAGCATTCCCACAGCCCCACCGGGAGTTGCCAGCATTACCAACGCCGCCACTGGAAGGCTGACTGCTCCAGAAATAGTAGCTAATCTCACCACCGTTCCCACTAGAAAATTTACACCGCCACTTATGGAGACTGTGGTAATCAATGGACGCAAGTATATTGCGATCAGTGTATCAGCCTCGGACAAATAGTATACAAATATTATATACAGTAGTATATAGTAATACTGTTATCTATCTACAACACACAAAAGAAACTGAAATCTTCCTAGCAGCGAGCTCTGGTTTGTGTCTACGCTGCGCTTCTCCAACTGATCTTGACAACAAAAAACAAAAATTTTGTGCGTAAATTTTTTCCCATCCAACTTGAATGGTGGTCCTAAATAAACAATATAACTTGTTGAAAGAAAAAGTTTCATATTTTATTTATTTACTATTATGAATTTTCTTTCATATGCTGAACACATATGTATGTAAATACATATTATTACATTATAGATGGAAACATATTATACATTATTTTAATTTTGTACAAAAAGTAAACTAGATAATATGATACTTGTCATATTCAAACATATTTTTATTATCTTAAACAATGTATTAGGTTTTATTTATATAAGTTAAGAACAATTATTCCTAAATCACCAATATGCCCAAACTCACCGAAAATACACTAACTCACTGTAACAAACAACATTCGGATCTTGCGCCGCGTCTGCACATTTCGCCAAACGCAGCTGCAACCAACGAGCACAGCTGCTGTGAGGCCCCGATCCAGCTGCTGCTGCTGCGAGGCCCCTATCCAGCTGCATTTTACATGAATTTAGGCTTAGCATTTTTTTATAAATAAAAGACTGCTCATCAGAGCAGTTCAGTTCGATCCTAAACGTCGACTCAGCACTAAAACCAAACAGTTCAGTTTTTTTTTATTAAAAACGCTAAGGAACCGTTTAATTTATACATTAAATTGTTCGCATATTTAAATATATGCATTTGTGCCTGTAGACAAATTGTGCATCAATCCAACCAATGTGACAAATAGTGCAACCCCTATGAAGCTCGTACTAAGCACTTTGCCCGAGTTAAATAAAACGCAATGCGTTTTGCTGTATTGTAATTTGCTGTATTTTTAATTTGCGTGCAGCAGAATGTGCTGCCGTTGCAATTGCAACTTGTTGTTGTTGCCACTGCTGCATTTATTTACGTCACACTTGCGCTTGGCCCAGTCGCCCCGCAGCTAACTCGATTTCCCGCCCACTTTTAAGGGTGCGTGATTTTCAAACATTTTGCCAGGCCCATGAAACTTTTAATGGAATTTTCATAATCAGATTTCCCAAACCCAAACAAAACTCCAACGACTTGCAACGCCTACGAAAATATAAAGTTCCAATACGTATTTGAATTATTTTTCGAGTAGAGTAATTCGTTTTTCGATTTATTTATTTTATAAATCGCCATTAAAAATTTATTTAAAATTCAAAATTTAATAAAAAAAAACTTCTAAAAAATATAAATTAGAATTTTAAAACTTTTTTTTATATAAATGCAATTCTAAAAAGTAAAAATTCAAACCTAATTTTTAATTTTGGCTCGGCATTTATATATTTTTCCTGTGCCTTGGTTTTCCCCGCTAAAGATAATGAAAACCAAATTGTTCCATTGTCTAGTATTTAAAAAAAAAACTACCTGGCAACAGCAACGAGAAATGTTTGTCAGATCCTTCAAAGTTGAAATGCCAGTGCCACATGTGGCATATGCATGCAAACGCATATTGTCGAAATCAAAATCAATGTTAAGACCTTGCAACCTTCATCGAGCATTTTGTGTTCCATTCCCTTTTAGTTTTTTTTTTGGCTTTTGCGATATGACATTCGATTTTAGCCTTTCGACGACCTACAATGTTAAAGTGCAACTGGCAACCGACAAATAAGTCAGTCAGGCCAATCAACCAAAATGCACGCCAAGACTATCTACACTAAGAGAAAAAATCCCCCCACATTTTAGAAAATTGTCCTGAAACCGTGCAAGATTTTTCTTGTAAAACTAAATATTTGGATTTCTTCTTTTTAGAAAGACATTTCTAAATAATTGAAAATATTTCTAGTGATGAAAAGTAAAACTCGCCAAATATGTGGGATTATCGACATAGGTTAATCCATGCTAACTTTTATCAATTTGTTTGACTATATTGATATATTCTCTGAGTGTAGCGACAATTAAGCTCATGTATGTATAAGTTTCGGCTGGTTTTGGCTGGATTTTGGTTCAGCTGTTGGTCGATGTCATTGTCATTGTTTGTCCATGTTTTGACTGCTTTATTAAATTTGAGGCACGCGATTGCAATGGATAGCAATGAATGGCATATTTAAGGCCTAAATCGAAATGACCCAGACCCGAACACACAGAAATATTCACAACAGACCAAACGCGACTAAATGCAAATGTTCACTTGTCAACTTTATAAGCTTTTTGAAGCCATTTGCCGTAATTGAATTGCTTCACGCGACATTGTCTGACTGTTTAACTGACTGATTGACTGACCCACTAGTCAATCCTGCCCCACTTTTTATGTACTTTGCCAGTTCCAAATACTCAGAACCAATCCCAATCCCCAATCCCCGTCTGAGTCCCAATGGCAGCTGTTCCAACATCAAAAATTGTCCATTATGATTCTCATTAACGCCAGCACTTTTTTTTCTATATATATATATATATATATATATATATATCATTATAAATACAGTGACGAACAAAATAATAGAACAACTCTCACAAGAAGTTTTTTCAATGATATTAAAATAATCGAAAATATAAAAAAAAATAATATTTCTGCTGGTATTTCTTTTTTTAATTGGTCAAAATATATATACAATATATAAATAATCGAATTACAGATTTTTCCAGATAAGGATTAATAATTAATAAGAATTGAGAAAAAATTATTTATAAAATTATAGAATCAACGCTTTAAAAAAAACACAAAGAAAAGTTAAGTACTACGAATTACATTTTTGAATATTTTTAAAGTTATAATATGGTTGAATATAGGTAGATGGGAATACAATGCTTAAGAAATAATTATAAGAACAAAGCCAAAATCCATCCTACATAAAACATATCACAGAAAATTGAATACTTAAATCGAAATAAAAATTTAAATATTTTCAAGATCTTATTTGGTTTAATTTAGTTTTTTTTTAATTTTTAGAAATATAATAAAGAAAATTTCCCAAATACTGCAATTTTTGTAGCTCACATACAGAGTATCAAACTTTCGTTCTGCTTCTTTAGTTACAGTTACTATTGTGCTCTTATTTACGTCTCTGCTTTCTGCTTTTATTCTGCTGGCTATCTATTCTTCTTTATGCAAGATAATGACGCAGGCATCCCTTTGGCACGCCTGCCCAGCCTGCCTGCCTGTCTGCCTGTCTGCCTCGAAAGCAACAGTAAATAGCGAACATCCGCACATCATCCTCTGTCACACTGGCCATATGTTCTATTGCTCCCCTCCCCACACACTCCGTCACTCCTCTCATAGGGTGACCTCAAATAATAATTTCGTCTAATTGCTTCGTAATTATGCCCGCCGCACATGTTTTTCCCGATTTGCTTTTACTCTGTGTTGTAGTTAATTCTTCTTCTCCTTCTTGTTCTCTTTACATATATTCCGGTATATGCTGCACTCTCGCTCGCACGCACACGCACAGGCCATAATCCCACTGTAGACCATTTTGCTATATTATTATTATTATTTCTGTCTCTTTTGTTTTTGCGCAATTCTTCGTCATTTGCTTCATTTTGTGTCATTAGGAGCATTTAACTTTTTGCTGTTTGCCGATTTGCGTGCATTATTCATGTGCCTGGCCATTCGCAATTTAAGGCCAAGCCAGCAAAATTGGCCACTAAAAAAGCCGAAAAACAAAAAAAAAATCCTTTGTCTATGCAATTTTTACAGGCTGGCTGGCTGGCAGGCTGGCTGTAAATGCCACAAGGCTTGCGGCAATTGTAATGCGCTGTTGCATTTTTCAGCGAGTCTAAAGTTAGAGTTCTTCTATAAAAATGCATACTCGTTCCACGAAACTTGGCACTTGAAAAGCCGCATAAGGAATCAGTTATTCGAATACAAATCCATACAAATTAAATGGGATCGGTTCCAAATTTGTCAAATATTTATTTATCATTTATCATTAAAAATGGATTTTATCTTTTTATTTCATTTAAATCCAAAATACATACATATTTTTTTAATCTGAAAACGACAAACAAATGGTATCCTGTAGATCAGTATTGTCATCATTTTTCGCTGGTAAGGATGGGCTGGCTTAAAAAAATTGTCGAACGTTGTTTGTCTTGCCTTCTTGTCTATATCGTTCGTTTATCGTTTATAACAGCTAATGGCTGAGTTAAGTCCTCGAGAAACGTTAGCGCTCCTTTCGACGTCAGGATCGTTTTTTGCCGCTATAGCGAAATGCCATATAAAGAGCGGCCGTATAGCGAGGTATGGGTGTATTTGGATGTTCAACAATTCTGTTAAACAATATTGAGCAACATGTACAGAAGTGTGGCGAGCAACTGTGATGATCTGCTGTTAATTACTCAGTGTAATTACAATTATGTTAAACAACTCTCTTAATCGAATAATTTTGCTGTTCCGCTGTTGATTACTCATTGTTATATTTGCATGTGAAAATGTGGGGGGCGTCTTTTTCCTAGTCTTCTATCTTCCTTCAATAAAAGGCAGCGGGGTGTTTTTATTCACTATATATGTTTATTTCACTTCGAAAATATTTGCTCAACTTCTTGCGTTGGCTAGCTGTGTTACGAGATTACACGATTACAAGTGCTAACATATTAGCATTTATGTTAGAGATAGAGCTGTGTGGAGGCTGCTAACAGCGCTGAGTGCGCTGAGAGCAGGTTGCATTGCAAAGAGAGAGGATGTGGATCGTAGGTTATGTTAAGCCAGCTGATAAAGCCTGGCTTAACATATCCCACATAAACAGCATGTGTTACCATTTAATAATCATACTCAGTTAAGCAAGTCTGTTATTCAATATTGACGAACAACTCTGCTTATCTGCTGTTAATTATTCATATTTGTACGTGTTACCATAAACATGTAATTAAGCTAAGCATCTGTGTGCCGTACTTTTTAAGCGACGATCAATGAATATGAAAACGCACTTTTTAAAAAGAGAAACTTACAACTACAATAATTAGAGAGCTATAAGCAAAAAGAATGTTCTAGTCGAGACAGCTTCACTTAGATACCCACAATCCAGCTGTTAAATATATTATTCTAAGCAGTCAAAGACAGATTAACAGCTACGTTTTGCGACGGGAATGTTTCTGGCAATTACTGCAGTATTTAAAATAAACAAAGTTTTTATACCTAATACCATAGCATTTGAAATAAACTTACTTTTAATCCAATTGCGATTCTGAACTTCAATCAGTAAACATGCCATTCCGGTTTCGCAAATAATCCTTTAGCACTCGAACGCACTTCAATATCGGTATGTGTCCATATATATTTATCTTCAAGTTTCTTAAACGGACTTGAGTAATTTCTTGCCAAGGGGTAACTAAAAAGCGTATCAATTTGTGTCAATGGGTTGTTGCCTTCAATTGAAGAAACTGCCTTGCTCTGCTCGTTGGCCCGAGGACCTCAACACGTGGCACACACAGAGCATTGAGTACAGGATGAGAAGGATAGAGAGAGAGAGAGATGGATTGCACTGCGAGTACACTCAGAAAAAATACTGAATTCTAGAATGCCGCTGTGAAAACTAGAAAGTGTTTCTTGTTTTTAGTAATAATTTCTAAATTTAAAATTGAGTGTGATTTTTTTATGAGTGTAGTAAGAGATAGTCTCGTTCAGGGTCTATGTTGGAGTGCCGTGTGTAAGCTCAAAGTCATGTATGTGAATAAATAGCGCACATTTTTAATGACAACTAAATTCGAATGTCATTTGGGTTTTGCAAATGGCAAGTGCCCCAACCCCAACCACGCCCCCTTGCCCCTTGGAAGTGGGCGTGGTCGTTTCAACAGCGTGTCACAACGTGCCACAAGTTTGTCTAATACGCAAACTTTTAATTGAGTTTAAATTTGTATGAGACGAGCATATGAAGAACATGGGGCTGCAAAAAACCCACAAGTTATGTAGAATGAATAAAATCGAGTGTGTGTGTGTGTGTGTATGCGTGTGCGTGTATGTACATATGTACATGTATGTGTGCGTTCGGTATACGCAATTTTTGAAGTGTGTCGGTTTCAATCCGGGCAAATTGCCCATGAAATATTAAATTTACCATAATGAGATGCCATTTTTATACCTCGTAATTTGCCAAACTTTATGCGTATGTGTGATTTAGTGCTTATTAACGCCTCTCACCCCTCTCTTGCCCCTATCTGCCGAGTTCAGAGAACAACCCACGGAAAAGTGCACAATAATGTGATGGATTCAACTTATATACACTCAGCAAAATGTCAATTTTTTATTTCTTACAAATATTTTCTTTTGTTATGTAATGCATTTCAAAATGTAGACAAGAGTCTGAGAAACAATTATTTTTGTAAAATCGCTCTTTAAAGTTTCGAAAGTTTATATTAATATAAATTAAATTTCTAAACTATGCAAAATATTTGTATGTGTGAAACCTTCAATTACAAATGTTTCTTAAATAATAGAAAAAACAAAAAGCTAATATAAGAATTCTTCACATAGAAAAAACACTCTGAAAAATAGACAATTTTTTCGAAATTGTAGAAAAATACATGCTGAAATTCAAAAATGCAAACACTGGTGCTTAGAAAGATATAAACATGGATTTGAGAAATATGCCTTTTGAATAATAAGCTGATCAAGATCCATTTTTTCTTTCTTTTCCTTTTCTTTAGTTATTATTTCTCTAAGTATACGCACTGTCCTGTACATGTATTCGAGGGTCGACTGTAGCTGATTTACCTTTCGCTGGCCATTATGAAAATACGCTGGATTTTATGGTCATGGCAGCTCGTTTTATGATATCAGTACAACCTTTACATGATATGTACTTTTGGGCAACAGAAAAAAAGGATAACCTTTACGTCAGACTCTGAGAGCATATTTAACAAGTATGCATGCTGCCAGCGAGTGAGCTCGACTAATCTATACCCTGCACCAACAAATATAAGACAATCGAACTGAAAATTTGAAAAATTGCCTTGAAATGTATAAAGTTTTTCTTGTTTTTAGAAATAATTTTTAAAATATTGAAAAACATTTTCTTAAAACTAGAACGTCTTCCTATAAATCGATAATCCTACGAAAATGCTGTTTGTTCTATATAATAGAAATATTTCCTCTTCTTAATAAATGCCGTTCTAAAACTCAGAAATAAGTAATGATATCTGATTACTGTATTTTTACAGTATTTTTAATATACACTGTATTTTTTATTATATATATAAATTATATACATTTTTTCTACATTTTAGAAAAACATCACCGAAATGAAGTAATGCCAACCCTGGTTTTGAGAAAGCTACAACCCTCAATTTTATAAGTAGACTTGCTGAATAATAAGCTGAGTTACCCATGGCGCCCAAAGTATGCCGATTTGCTAAAACTTATGTAGATTTTTTTTCCAAGTGCAGCTGTTAAATATATTGTAGTTTTATGGCCAAATTGCACTGTAAAAAGTTTTGCACACTTAAGCGGGCGCACAAGTGCTTTCATTTCTTGTGGCAGTCACTGACTCTAAAGAGTAAAAAAAAACATTAATGCAACGCTTGATTTGCCATCCCTTTCTCAGACATGCACGCGCATAGTTATATAGACAGTTATAGTTATAGGACTGTTAATCGAAATGAGATCAATATGAAATATTTTTTTGACTATAAATTGGGTGTACTTAGGCGATACAATTTTTACAAAGGATCAATTATATCAATATATATTATATATCAATAAGAAAACACTGCTTTCAAAATTGTGGTATTTACTGATATCTGATGTCAATCAACGTTAAATTTCTATAGTTATCGATAAAATAAAGTAAGCTTGATCTGCACGAGAACTGAGAACTTTAATTACAAATTGGAAGTCTCTACCTCTACAGTCTTTGAGATGGCCACATTGACGCTTATGGGATCGCAGATGCTTGCATCTGCCTGTTACATACTCTTTCACAAAGCCAATATACTCTTTTTCCATACTTAAGGGTTAAGCGTAATTTTTCGCGTTAATAATGCAAATGATGAATTTGCAATTTGAAATTATGTGCATCTACTTACAGCAACTGAAACTTATTATATCCAATAATTTGATTGCGTCGGCTTGCCTCGGGCCCAGCCCATTAGCTTGGCAACAAGTTTGCGTCGAAACTTTTATTTTTGCCAAAGTTTTTAAATTCGAAATATTCATTCGCTTTGCTTATCTGAGATGCAATTTACTTTATTTGAGAATATTTCTACAGAAACCTGAGTGACCTAGATAAGGAAAATATTTGCTATAAATATAGCTCTGTTTGAAAAAATAGCATCACAATGCAAATCAGTCTTTTGTAGGATTTTTCATTCTGGAATTAAAAAATATAAAAAGAAAAACAAACAATTCTTATAGACATATAGAAATGTTTTACAACGAATATGCCTGGAAGTGAATTGGTAAATATAATCCTTACTTTTGTCTGACCATAAAATATGTCTCCACTTCTCTTTGTGTCAATTTGAAATGTAGAACTTTTCTTGGGCCCTCTAGCAGATCATATGGTTTAGGTTTTCTTAACTGAGCCCGCACCGCCTATATATCATTTTTATTTTCTAAGGTATCGTTAGTCTTTAAAATTATGTATTTTTATTTTATTTCTCCTTTCTTTGAGGACTATAATGTTTATGCTGTCTAGGAATTACTTAAGACAAATTTTCTTTCTACATTTTGTCTTTAACTAATAAAACTTTTAGTAAAAATGTAATAACAAAAAATCACAAGTAGTGTTATATTTTTGAACGTTGATAATGGTGCTATTTTAGTTGCCACCACTGTTTGTTTGTATGCACATAACTTGCATAATTAATAAGGCATAGAAGCTGAAGAAGTGTGTCCTTCAAATTATTGTTGTGACAGAAAGCGCTCAGATGCGTATACACTCTGAAAAAACATCGGACTACATATTACAAATCGTCCAAAAATGATTTTTAGAAATAATTTGTAAATATTATTTCTTATAAATATTTTCTTTTATTAAGAAATGCATTTCTAATAAATAGAAAAAATCTTTTCGGTACATTCAAAAATATTTTATAAGAATCTTACAAACTGTACAAAATGTTTTTGAAAGAGTGAAGTCTTAAGATATTTATTTTTAATAATAATATCTAAATATAAATTAGAAATCTACAAGTTTTTTTTGAATTTGAAACTAACTTACGTTCTGAATAAAATGGGGACCAAAAGAAAGGCGATTTACTAAAATTTAGGTCAACTTTTTCTGAGTATTTGTAAACAAACTGTGACATATTGAGGGCAAAATAACAGCTCCCGGTTATCTCTCTCTCTCGCTCTCTCTCTCTCTCGCTCTCTCTCTCTCTCTCTGTCTCTCTCTCTCTCAGGTTATTTGTGCCTTAAATGAAAAATGAGTCAATTTGCAATAGCTTTCCGGACGGGTCTTACCTGCTGCCGCTGCTCAGATTTTAATAAGAAATTATTCGCTGTCTCTTGAATAGTTGCTGAAAGTCACTTTTGCTTATGGAAAATGTCTTGCAATTCCGCATCGACAAATGAGTCTTGGGTTTGTGGCACGAACGCTGCTGGTGGCAACAACAACAATGTGCCGCCAGTGAGAAATGCGCTTTCCAACTGCTCCTCTACGCTGAGAGAAAAATAATATCATAATAATTTTATAAAAATGTAATGTCTAAATTTCAGTGTAGATTTTCTTAATTTTTTCAAAAATTTGCCTAATCTTCAAAGTTTTGATTTCGAGAACGATTTTTTCATTAGTTTTTTTTACTTATATTATCACAATTATTATAAATATATATATATTATTACTAGACATTTAGTTTTTAAGATTTCTAATATAAACGCACATTTTACATAGTTAATAAAATTCATTCAAATGAATTTAAAAAATTTACGATTCTTCGGAAAGAATTTTTCTTCCAATATGTTTGAGGTAGCGGATTTTAGAAATGGTTTTCCTAATTTTTATAATTTATTATTTTATTATTACTTATTTTCCCCTAATATTTAGGCATTTATATTTTACTATTTATTTATGGCTAATCTGTAGAAAATATTATTTTATTATGCATTGTAAATATATAAAAAACAAAAGAAAAACAATTTTTTTTTTTTTGAGTGCACAACAAAAAATATGTTGGAATGAGAAGCATATCAAAAGAAAATAAAGGAAATGGCAAGTACATAAATAAATAAAAATAAATATATAAACTGCACGAGGCGTGCTAAATGCCATTTAAAGCCGCAATTACTCAGCATGATTTCCCCACGTCTGACACTTTTCCAACACTACGCGACTCTGACTCTGACTCCGATTCAGACTTGGCTTTAATGTCATTGTGTGACCGCAATTATTCTGAATGTGACCGGCTCTGCATGCAATTCCTATGCAAATGCAAATGCAGCTGGTAACGCTGGCATGATGGCGACTCCTTCCGGTGCAATAAATCGCCGGCCTCGTCCGGGCACTTTATTTTATAATTAAGTGCCAGGCGCAAGTAAGGGGCTCAAACACGTACGGGACTGTAAAATGCCGTGCAAGTGGGTCCTAGTTGTGCCAAAACTAAGCATTTGTTGTCGTCTTATTTATAAATAAACTTAATTGTTGGCAAAAAGCACGCGTTCAATAAATTAAACAAATTTTATTTAAAAAAATATGTAAGCGGGCTCAACCGGGATTTGAACCCGGGACCTCTCGCACCCAAAGCGAGAATCATACCCCTAGACCATTGAGCCATCTGTCGTGAGCGGCCACAATATTGGTGATGAATTTAGCACTCTTTTGAAATACTTGCCACAGTTCACCTGGCAGTTAGCACTTAACCATTCACAATAAAAGTAATCGAACTTCAAAATAGCCTTATAAGTTCGCCCAAAATGTTTTATTTTGTTTGATTGTGACATTTTTAATAAAACTTGTTATTTATGTAGCGTGTTATATTGATTACAACACTTGCTGCTGCTGACATAGCAGTCAGCTTTGAAACATTAGCAATGACACAAATAATCGAACTGCAAAATAGTCTTTATTTTCGCCCAACAAAATATTCCTTATGTAGCACATTTTGTTTAATTGTGGTTTCGTAATACAACTCCTAGTTTATGTTGCATGTTTGTTTACTTAAATATTTTTTATTTAAAACGACTTGTTTATTATTTTCTTATAATTAGTTGCTACTGCAGCTGTAGCATTCAGTTTTGAAACATGAGCAATGACAACAATAAACGAATACAAGATATCGATTTAAGCTATCGATATCATCGGGTGCAATTTCTCCCGCCAAAATTGCACGCCAACAATTTACACAGCTGAATAATACAGCAAAAGCAAACGCACAGCGCATAAAAATATTGCAGAGGTTTATTTATATTAAATACAGAAGCAATCACACCAAATGGTAAGTTGTTGTATGTATTTTACATTTATTTTATTAAGTAAATGCTCATTAGGACAATCCGAGTTCACCGCCACCAAATACGCCCAGCGACGCCGGCGAGCGACGAGATTTACGGGCTGCGATGACTTCGCCAGTTGCCGATTTTGAGCCCTTCGAGAATGAGGATGAAATACTCGGGGATCAAACGGTGCGCGACGAGGAGGAGGAGGATGGCGAGGAACTCTTCGGGGACAACATGGAGAACGGTGAGCATCCAATCTCAAACTGAAACTAGGTCCAATATACGTAGCTAGCTGTAGCAGAAAATGATCAAAAAAATAGAGTAGTATAAAAATAAAACAATATTATATTATTAGATTATCGCGAGATGCCCGAGCTGGATCACTATGATCCGGCCATGCTCGATGACGAGGAGGACTTTTCGGAGATGTCGCAGGGCGAACGCTTCGCCGCTGAAAAGGAGATGCGTCGACGAGATCGTGCCGTTGGCCTGCATCGCGATGATCGCGATTTGGTCTTTGGCCAATCCGATGAGGATGATGAGGATGAGGATGCAATGGGTCCACGTGCCAAGCGACGTGCAGGCGAAAAAGCAGCCATTGGCGAAATGGAAGACACCGAAATGATTGAATCGATTGAGAATCTGGAGGACACCAAAGGCCATTCGACCAAGGAGTGGGTTAGCATGCTCGGACCACGCACTGAGATTGCTAATCGTTTTCAGTCTTTTCTGCGCACCTTTGTGGATGAGCGTGGCGCCTACACATATCGGGATAGAATACGCCGGATGTGCGAACAGAATAAATCCTCTTTTGTGGTGGCCTACACGGATTTGGCCAACAAGGAGCATGTTTTGGCTTACTTTGTGCCAGAGGCGCCTTTCCAAATGCTAGAGATCTTTGACAAGGTAGCCAAGGAGATGGTATTGTCCATATTCCCGACCTATGAGCGGGTTACGACGGAGATTCATGTGCGCATCTCAGAATTGCCTTTGATCGAGGAACTGCGCACCTTTCGCAAGCTGCATCTTAATCAACTTGTGCGCACCTTGGGCGTGGTTACGGCCACAACTGGTGTGCTGCCCCAGCTGTCCGTTATTAAATACGATTGCGTCAAGTGTGGCTATGTCCTGGGACCATTTGTCCAGTCCCAGAATACGGAAGTGAAGCCCGGTTCTTGCCCGGAATGCCAGAGCACGGGTCCCTTCTCCATTAACATGGAGCAAACGTTGTATCGCAATTATCAGAAGATCACGCTGCAGGAGTCACCGGGACGCATACCAGCTGGTCGCATACCTCGCAGCAAGGATGTCATTTTGCTCGCCGATCTCTGCGATCAGTGCAAACCCGGCGATGAACTGGAAGTCACTGGCATCTATACAAACAATTATGATGGCTCCTTGAATACGGATCAAGGTTTTCCCGTCTTTGCCACGGTTATCATAGCGAATCACATTGTTGTCAAGGACTCCAAGCAGGTGGTGCAATCCTTGACGGATGAGGATATAGCCACCATCCAGAAACTGAGCAAAGATCCGCGAATTGCCGAGCGTATTGTGGCCTCCATGGCGCCCTCGATTTATGGACATGATTATATCAAGCGTGCATTAGCCTTGGCTCTCTTTGGCGGGGAGTCCAAAAATCCTGGCGATAAGCATAAGGTGCGAGGAGATATCAATATGTTGATCTGCGGTGATCCCGGCACTGCCAAATCACAATTCCTCAAGTACACGGAGAAAATTGCACCCAGAGCGGTGTTCACAACCGGGCAGGGAGCAAGTGCTGTAGGTTTAACGGCCTATGTGCGCAGGAATCCCGTCTCCAAGGAGTGGACACTCGAGGCTGGAGCACTGGTCTTGGCGGATCAGGGAGTGTGTTTAATCGATGAGTTTGATAAGATGAACGATCAGGATCGCACCTCCATCCACGAGGCCATGGAACAGCAATCGATATCCATATCGAAGGCAGGCATTGTTACCTCCTTGCAGGCCAGGTGCACAGTGATTGCTGCCTCGAATCCGATTGGGGGTCGTTATGATCCCTCTATGACCTTCTCGGAGAATGTGAATCTCTCAGAGCCCATCTTATCCCGTTTTGATATCCTGTGTGTGGTTAAGGACGAATTTGATCCGATGCAGGATCAACAGTTGGCCAAATTTGTGGTCCACTCGCACATGAAGCATCATCCCAGCGAGGAGCAGCAACCAGAATTGGAGGAACCACAACTCAAGACGGTCGATGAGATACCACAGGATCTGCTGCGACAGTATATCGTCTATGCCAAGGAGAATATACGACCCAAACTTACGGTAAATTGAACAGAACTGAAATTCTCAATATCTTCATAGCCCCTTTGATAATATTGTTTTTTTTATATGCATTGCAGAACATTGACGAGGACAAGATTGCCAAGATGTATTCGCAGTTGCGTCAGGAATCGTTTGCGACGGGCTCATTGCCAATCACAGTGCGTCATATTGAGAGTGTGATTCGAATGGCGGAGGCACATGCTCGGCTGCATCTGCGCGAGAATGTGCTAGAGGCTGATGTGAGCATGGCGATACGGATGATGCTGGAAAGTTTCATCGAAGCGCAAAAGTTCAGTGTGATGAAGAAGATGCGCAACACATTCCAAAAGTATTTGGCCTACCAGAAGGATCACTCCGAGCTGCTGTTCTTCATCTTGCGTCAGCTCACTCTGGATCAGTTGGCCTACATCCGGTGCAAGGATGGACCCAGTGCCACCCATGTGGAGATCATGGAAAGGGATTTGATTGAGCGTGCCAAGCAGCTGGATATTGGCAATCTGAAGTCGTTCTACGAATCGGAATTGTTTCGCAGAAATGGCTTCTCCTACGATCCCAAGCGACGCACCATTCTACAGATTGTTGTCGATGGCGCTGCATAATATACATAACTCCAATATATATTTTCATGTTTTTTCACCTCATATAATGTTAGTCTCGCCTGCCATTGTTTCCATTCTTTATATATGTAAAATAAAAATCTGATTTTTCGGTAAATACAGAAACGTTGTGATCTTCATATATAATAAATAGCAGAATGTTAATTGCATATGCATACTATGCTAAGTGCGATCCAATTGCAGTTGCCAGTGTTAGCAGCGCTTTCTTTCTACAGAGGGCGCTTGCTGATCTCTGTTAAATGAAAAACTGAAATTATGTAAACAGCATAATGTTAGTTAATTGAATTACATTTGCACACTATGATAAGTGCACTCCAATCAGCAGTCGGCAGTATTAACAGTCTATCTCGCTGCCCTTTCTATGAAGGTCGCTTTTTGTTTGCTTCAAGCCTTTAGTATAAATGCAAATAAACAATTTAATTTTATTATTTATTTATTATTTGGAAATAAAGCTTAAGCTAAAGCCGAAACACTTTTGACATTCATTTCTCGCAAGCAAAGACTAACCTGCATTAACGAAGCACTCGAAATGTACCTTAAAATAATAAGCCTACAACTAATATCTGATTTATAGTTAAGTTAGTTATGATTCCTGACTACCATAACGAGTGTGTGCACACAAAAGGAATATTTCTTTTATTGAATTCCGCTATAAATCCAATTTCCAGAGTGGCCTTAACCGCATCAGGAAAATCCTCATCGTTCATGAGCCCATCGTAGGCCTTTTCAATTTGCTTATCGGTGAATTCAAGTATTTTCGCCACTGATCGACAACCATTTAAATCCCCACAAGCAATATAGGGCACTAATCGCTGATTAACCTCCGATCCTGTCTTCATTGCAATCTCCCTAATATTATCTCGAACTGGATTTATAATTTGCGGAATATAGCCGGCAGGTAATTGGAAATCGGAGCAGACAACAAACGCTTCATAGCTGGAGGGACGTGAACTGGGCGGTTTATAAATGTGAAAATGTTTGAAAAATGTTCGCATTTGCGTTTCGAGCAAATCATTTTCGGTCACATTGAATATTTTCGCCACAAACTTGCCACCAGGTTCGAGCACACACGTTGCCAGACTCAGTGCGGAGACAATCAACTGATTCTGCATATACTCATCCATTTCATGGAACCCCGTCACATCGGGCGCCCCATCGCAGACGACCAATTGCGCTTTTTGACCGTCGCCGCTGCCAAAATGAGCAATTATCGCCTCTGCTGTGCTCTCTTGGGTGATGTCACCCTGTATCTGCAGAACACCCGGTATGGGTGCCATTGCCTGCAAGTCGACCGCAATGATTTTTACAGCCAATTTTTCATCATCTGTTTGGCAGGGTTCGAAGAGTTTGCGTGAGAGCACTTGGGACCAGCTGCCGGGTGCGGCACAAAGATCAACGGCTCGTTGCACACCTGCAAAACGAGTCATCCTGTATAAGATGCATGCAACGCAGAATTGAACAAAACTTACCATCAAAAATGGAGAACTGCTCGTGTATGTGTAATAATTTAAATGCACTGCGTGCTCGCCAGCCTTTCTCTTTGGCCTGGCGATAATAAACATCTCGTTTGTCCTTTGACGTTTTTCCCATTTTTCTGCACTTCCTCTGGTCAAATCTTAGCTACGTACAAGATACCGATTAACACATGCAGATAGACCGCACACTTGTTTACAGATCGAAAAAAAGGTATCGATAATAAAAAACTCCACATTAAATTTGGTGAATTGTAAAAAATACCTCTTGAATGAGGCAGGCTACGAAATAAATATTGTCATACACATTTCGAGATATTTAACAATTAAAATCGCAGCTACAAATGTATCAAAATTAATAAAACGACAACAGCCAAACTCGGTTGACATATCGCATAGCACAACTATCGATAGTTTTTGTAAGCTATAGAATTATCATATGGGCGAAAATAAATGACTTGTTAAAGAAAATAAACGTAGGTAATTAAAGACTAAAAAAAGAATATTTAAAATAAAAAGCGATTCCATTTTGCAGCAAACTAACACAAAATATAGACGAAAATGTTTTTAAAAATGAGCTACATGGCAATTGTGCTGTTCAGCTTGCTGGCAACTAGTTGGAGTTTCTTGGAGCACGATAGCTGGATAACAATTGATTTGCATCATTCGCTGTCCAGCTCAAAACCCGACCATTTCTCGCATCGCGGAAATATCTCCATACCAAGCTTAAATGCAGGTCTATCCAATGTTGTGCAGAATCCATTAACAGCAGCTGAACTGGATAACATTAAGCTGCTAGCGAAACAAAATGGTTTCTATCGTTTGCGTGCAACTGTCTCGTATCCCAATGGCAACATTCAGCGGTTTTTGACCTCCAGCAAGGCGTGCAGTCTGCTCATGGCTCAATTCAATGATGTGCTCTGGATATCCCTGGATCCATATGGCTATGTAACGGGAGTCACTGCCTCACAGGATCTGGCTCCAAAGAGTACGGAATGTACCGCTGACGACATTCAGCAGGTCAAGGAGAATAATTTCAGTTCCGATGTCGTCATTCATCATGCGGAACTGGCTCCCGTTCCGGACACGGGCAGCTTTATACAGAAATTCGAACGGGAGCGTGAGGCGAGAGAGAGGGGCGAAGTGCGCGACACTCGCGGCTTCTTCGCCAAATACTGGATGTACATTGTGCCCGTGGTGCTTCTAGTCTTCATTTCGGGCGCAACCAATCAGGATGCAGCCAAATAAACATAGACAATTTATATTTGTATTGCAATTGCTAATAAAGAAAGCACGGTATGTGTTCGACTATCACGTCTACATACAATTTGAGTATAAATTAGGGAAGCGGAGAGAATCCAGCGGACAAATCAGATTCTGACAGAGTGACCCACGTGGACAGCTGCTTGACGTCGTCCCTTAGGGATTTGGCTGATGTGCACCAAACAATTTATATTTCCACAACTTATTCAATTCCACATAAAAAAAAAACAAATGATTAAATGAGGACAGGGTGGACCGCAAAAATCCCTTCCGGATTTGGCTGCTGCCCAACATGTAATCCGTTGTCCCTTGGGGATTTGGCCATTGCCTGTAATAACCCTGTGATCTTGTCCCTTTTTTTGTAAACAGTCAATCGTTAGATGACCCCCCAATCCTTGAACACAGTTCGGTAGAGTAAATCCTTGTGAATCTAACGTAGCAAATTTCTATCTTTAATATGTACAAAAAATAGATAATAAAAGGTAATTTCTCAGTCATCGCTATCGATTCCCATTGCCTTGTCGTAATCCTCCTCAGTGATCTTCTTCTTCTTAAGTCGCTTGAAGAGCCTTATATCGTTGGCCAGCTCATCCAGTTCATCCTGTGTAAATTGCTGTCTCCGCTTGCGCTTGGCTCCCTGCTCCCCTCCCCCCTCCTCCTCCTCCTTCTTCCTCTCCCGTTTTCGTTCCTTTTTGGCCTTGCGCAACTCCTTCTTGGACTTGGCTTCCAACTTGGTGCGCTTGGTCTGATCCCAGGACTCGGTGCGTTTCATGTGCGGCTTCTGTTTGCCCGGCCAGCTGCCCGTCTGCTCCAGGATCAGCTGCTTCTGTTGACGCACTTGCTCCTTCTGCGCATTCTTATAGCTCAGCTTGGCGAGATTCACCTCGAACTTGGGTGCAACGAATCCCGTTCCTTTGTAGTTCTTTAGCTCTGGCATGCGTGGCAGTTGTAGCAATCCGTAGGCGGTGGCCATCTTTCCCAGGTCGAGATCCTTGAGACGGAGTATGGCGTTGCATTCGTGCTTGGTGTAGGCTCTCACATGGGAGACAAATGCACGCATTCCCTTGTCATAGATGCCCCTGTCCGCCAGTTGCAGCTGATGCATGCGCTCCAGGGTGGAGTGTAGGGGTGTCGCCCCAGCCAATTGCTCTTTCCTCTGCTCCAGCTTCTTGTCCTGATCTTCCTCGTCGTGTTGATCCTCCTCTTCCTGCTCCTTCTCGTCCTGCTCCTCCTCGTCCTTCTCCTCGGCTACTTCTTTATCATCTTGTTCGTGCTTCAGATCCTCACTCAGCTCCACCTTCTGATTGAGCTTAAGGAACTGCACATAGGCATCCTCGCTGGGTAGGAGCAAGACCAAAGCCTTACCCACAACACCCTGGCGCGCTGTTCTTCCCACTCGATGCACAAAACTCGACGCATTCGCTGGTGGATCCCACTGTACAACCCACTCAATTTCGGGCACATCCAATCCTCGAGCAAGGACATCCGTGCAGAGCAGCACGGCAAGTGGTTCGCGACGGAATCTCTCCACAACCTGGGCACGTTTTGTCTTCATCTTGCCATGGATTCCGAGGACAAGACGCTCTGGCAGCAGACGAGGAATGATTTCCACCCAATACTCCACACAGGCGCAGGTGGGAAAGAAGATCAACACCTTCCCAGAGCGAGATCTGGGCGAACGTAGAAACTGCAACAGTTCCAGGAACTTGCGCTCTGGCTGGACAATTCTATAGAAATTTTGGAGCAACGCTGGCGTGTTAAGGGAAGCCTTCTCCTTGACCGAAACCAGGACAGGATTACGCAAACCAGCGCGTATCAAATCTGTCACCTCCGTGGTCTGCGTAGCGGAGAAGAGACCCGTGCGACGCTGACGTGGGAGGTAAGCCAGGATGTGGCTGATGCTCTGCTTGAAGCCCAAGTCGAGCAAACGATCTGCCTCGTCCAGCACCAGGAACTCCAAACTCTTCACACGCGATGGCAACTGGATATCGTCCGTCTTGCGCTGGAGCAAATCCTCCAGGCGGCCCGGTGTACAGACGAGTATACAGGGTGTCTCCCGTCTCAGGGCCGCAATATCCTCCTCGATGTGATTTCCACCAACCAGGAGCTGTTGCCTGAGGTGCTCCAGCTGCGAATGCGCCAAAAACTTGGCCAACACTTCGTGAATTTGACGTGCCAACTCCCGTGTGGGTGATATGATAACGGCACCGATTTCCTTGGGCGTCCAGGGCGACTCTTTGTGGCGTCTCTGGAGCAATTCCAACAGGGGAACGAGAAATGCCAAAGTTTTGCCACTGCCTGTAACGGCCTCGGCGGAGACATCTTTGCGTGCCAGCAGCAGTGGAATGGCTGCTGTTTGCACCGGCGTCATTAGTGGGAAGCCCATATCCTGTAGCACCTCCAGCACGGGCGTAGAAAGCGGCGGTTTTTCTACCGATCGCCATGTTCTGCGGGACATCGCTTTTCTATTTTATTATTTTTGTAAACCAACACACGCGGCGTCGTCGTTGCCACCTGATTTAAAGTGGGTGCAGAGACAAAATATTTATTATCGATACTTATGGCTTATCGGAAAACAGCTGTTGCGCAAATTTAAAAAGATGATGAAAAACATTGAAGATGTTGATCATGTTCTATTTAATTTAATCTACTGCTGCACAAAATTTAAAAATACAATTTGTATAGAAAGAAAGAGAACTCTGCATTGATAAAATCTATTGTAATCATTGCACAGATGATGCTGCAAGAGATAATTTAATTTAGGTAGAATATTTAGTTGTTTTTTAATAAATGAACACAATTTACATTTAGAACATTTTATGTTTAACTTAAAATGCTTTAAAGTTTAAAAATTAAAAGCTTTGTTTTTTCATATCGTAACAGATATACAATTGGAATTGCAGAACGGGACATCCAATGATTTCCATGTTTATAAATGGCTGATGCGAGCCTGTTGCTTGGAATTTAAAAAGTCCGTTTTAAAGTCCCGTTTACTGATCGAAAAAACATTATCAATAGTAAAAAAGACTCCTTATAAAAAAAGGCCGAGAAAATAAATGAATTAATTGTTTTTGGATCCCAGTCAAACTTTTTGTTTTTTAGGTTCCATTGAAATTTCCTAAACGACTTCTCTTTCGATCTGTAAAGAGGGCTTTAAGCAAAATATTTGTTGGTTCTTCAATGAAAGCAAAGCAATCCACATTTCGAGCATTTTATGTTTAATTTAAAATACTGTAAAATATATATATGCCATTTATGTAAATACACACACATTAAATATAATTTCCATAGACAATAAATACAACTTGACATTTTCATTTTTCTTTTAAAATATCGTAATGCACACTTAATTAATTGAAAGGAAATACACATATATATGTATATAATATATATATTTGCAATACTTGTGTATTACATATATAAATATATGTGTAGGCGTGGCCCCTTAAACAGCTGGCGCTCAATGGGCGATTCAAACGGAATCCAGATGAAATTGAAAAAAACATATATGTATATATATCTAGATATATATATATAAAAGAAAACTTGACATTTATAAGTGTAAATCAGAGCTTTTATAACCATACAATTTTGGACGTGGATTTTTGTTGTTTCTATCAAAAAGTTATTTTTTGCAAAAATATTATTGAATTTTCGTAAAGACTGCTAATTTTGATTAAATGTTTTTTTGTTTGCATCGCTTATCGTCTAGTTGATTGTTGATTGTTGAATGTGTCTTCTTCTAAATTCCCGCACCATTTGGCCTGGCTCCGAGGGTCTTGTAGGGCCTGCCTCCATTTCGTTCCCATTCCCGGTTGAATTCGTGATCGAGAATTTCGGCACCCCGTTTGCGGGTCAAACCCGTCTCCTCCAGGCTAAGTTCGCACATCTGCATATCATCGGTGCCGGCAACCAGTAAAATTGGCGGCTTATCCGCATGCAGCTCCATTTGCCGGGCGATCCATTGTCCGTCGAAGTGCGCATACCACAAGCCGCGCTTAGCTAAACACAATTTTTGTATTAAAACGGGTTCAATTCAATATATTTATATACTCACTATTATCTGGCGCATTAGCACGCATGAAGGGAATGCGGAAATAGCGATGCTGAGCCAGCACAATCTCCTGTATGGGCTGCACAATTGGCGGCTGTTTGAAAGCTGCAACATACAAGATAAATAGTTAATCTAAAATAAATACGGTTAAAAAGCGGAACCACTAATAAAAAAAATGTAATACATCTTTAACAGTGCTGCTGCCTACACTCAGCAAAAAATCATAGACATAGCTTTACTTTTATTAGAAAAAATATGCATAATTTATAGGATATTGTGTGCATTAAAGAATTCTTATATTAGCTTTTGGTTGCATACATTGCATAAACATTTTTTATTCAAAGATTTCAAATTAACTTCATTTCCACTGACCTACTCGACCTCAAAGGCAACTAAACTCTAACATAAAAGCCGATTCAGTAAATTTAATTTTTGATTCTAAATTATATAAATTATGTTTTCCATTCTATGGTGGGATCGACAAACATAGGTTATATTTGATCCGATGGGATACCGTGATTTGTTTTCTTCTCTAAATCGCCAAATCTGACAACTTCATTTATTGCAAAATTTAACTCAAATGTTAATCCTGACCAAAACGGGTATATTTAAATCATAGACCATATATCGCAAACTTAATTGTCATCGAATCTGTTCAGCAGATATATCAATCTTACCGGCCTCCATGATGCTGCGTGGAGCACGCTCATTCTCATCCATTGTGGTGCGTTTGCGATTCTTTGCCTTCCACGCGTGATAGACCTTCAAGCGGCGATGGAACTCCTGGCGACAGGCCTGACAAACCAAAAAAAAAAAGAGGATTATTTTAAGACTGAACAAACTTGAAATAAATTCGAATGGTCACCTCAAGCAGTTCAATATCACAGGACGTGTTGATAGCATCGCGCAGTTCCGAGTACTTCCATTTGGACAAATCGTACTTCTGTTTGCCCAGCGCTTGCTGCTGGGCGCGCACATTCTCCGATCTAAGCCAGAATATGCCATTAATATATTAATATAATAAATAATAAATAATACAAATAAAAGTAAACAAAAGCAAAATGGACGCAAAAGTGAGTTATTGATGGATTCAAATACTTGTTATGAGTTCAAAATTAAGCAGAATTAAGTGAATAGATTTCAAACTAAGAGCCAATCTACGAGGTTACAGATGGTTTCTTTTAGTATTAGTTTCAAGTAATAACTGCAGGTGTTATCTATGTAGTTAGTTAGGATTAGTAATTTAAGAAACAATTTCAAAACCAGCACCAACTCACTTATTTAAATATCGCGAAGCAATGTTTGACACAACTTGTGAAAAACTTGTACAAAGAAAAGTAAAGTAGAAGTAAAGATATATATATATATATATACATAGTCCAATTAGTTAAAGCATAGTAGGAAAAAGCAAGTAAACAATTTGAATTTGATACAAGTACAATAGAAAATAAATTATAAAGCGTGCTATACCTGATCAGTTTGTTGGAACCCATGGGGGACGCGTCACTGAGACCACCACTGTGTTCGTTGGTTGTGTTTTTGTCGTGTGTGTGTGTGTGTGAGTGTGTGTGTGTGTGTGGTGTGTGTTTGGTTGTGGTGGTTGTGTTTAAGAGAAGGCGTGTAAGGGAGGGGAAAAACATGGTGAGTTTCGGTTCGTTTTTTTTTTTTTTGTTTAATATATAGTACAATTATATTGAATAATTATTGACTAGCTAAACTCGACTGATATTTACACTGGAAATAATAATAATTGAAAAAAGAACTCCTACTTTGAGCACCATATGTTGCTCTCTACACTCAGCAAAATATATATCCCTGAATTTTAGAAATTCGCCAAGGGTTCCTCGCGTATTAATCGGAAAGTAAGTTTCTAAAAACCAGGTTTTTATTTTCTGCCGAGTTTTTTTGCTGAGTGTAGTTAGTGCTACTCTGTGGGAGGAGGAGTCGAACATACTTGCGTATAACTGGTGGACTGTCCTCCACCTGACCGTTGGATTCGCTGGCCAGTCGCATGGCCAGTTCGTGATCGCGACGCTCCTGTTCCAGCTGCTGGCGATACTTGGCATCGTCCTTGGCCTCCTTCTCGAGTTGGGCCTGCAGGACGAGAGCAGCTCGTCGATCCTCCTCCTCCTGTCGCAGACGCTGCAATTCGGCAGCTTTGCGTCTCGTTTCCATTTCGGCTTTGCTGTGGGGCAGGCAGAAAGAGATTGGGTTAATATTGAGGAATGATCTTTGTCTGATCTCAACTAACAGTCGCTTGTTTTCCGCATCCTCGCGCAGACGCTGCTCCTCGGCGTCCTTGGCACGGCGTTCCGCCTCGAGTGCTTCCTGGATTTTGTGCAGACGTTCCTGTTCCTCAGCCTGCTGCTGCTCCTTCAGTTTGCCATTCAAGTCGACGGTCAGCTTATTCATGTTCGCCATGACCACAGTGTACATCGAGTCGATTTCACGTTGCGTAATCCGTGGATTAAGCTGCGGGCGAGGCGTGTGCAATTAGTGTTAACATACACTCTGGTAACATTTGATAACAGAGTATAATAATATTGTAATTGGGACAAACCTTTATCTTCTTGATGGCCTCATCGATCTGCTTGTAAATATCCTGCACACCGCCAACAATTTCATCACGTCCCAGCTTGAGGCCGTTGGCAATTTCGATGGTCTTCAAAGTGTTGGTGCGAATCTTGTTGATCTTGGCAATGCCCTGGTAACGTGGACGATGATGCTTCCGGGCCAGAAAACCACGAGCGATGCGCTGAGCGGTCAACACGCACTTGTTCCGGTAAATGATGCGATTGCGTACTGAAGAAAAAATAAAGTTAAGATATAATTAAATAAATATCGAAAGCATATACTTACATTTAATGACGCATAGGGCGCCCAACGCCGACTTGACCCAGCGCGAGCGTATTAGCCACTTTTTGACCTTGGCCACAATGGCGAGCATATTCTCCGGATCGGAACGCATGATGCGATCAAATTCGACAAATTTGCCGGGTCGAAAGAAGACCTTGGTGATGCCAAACTTAAAGTCCTTGGCGCTCAGATTGAGCGATTGAAACATGGCCTCGCAAAAGGTGCGAGCGGGCAGCGAGACGAGCTCTGGCGGCAATACCGACTTGTACATGCTGTAGAGATCGGCGAAGAGGACCCGGGAGGGATACCCATGCTCCATGAGCTCGAGCACCGATATTGTGCCGGAGCACTTAAGTTGCGCCAGCGCCAAACTGCCCTCGAATTGGCGGTCAATCATTTTGCTGTTCGGTTTGATGCAACGTATAAAATTGGTGCCCTGTAAATTAATAATAAGGTTAATATATTAATTTAATGTCAGTAGACACAAATAGTTTATAACAAATTTGATATATCAAGGAAAAATGACTCACATTCTGCTCGAGCTTTTCCATGAGCTCGCCGAGCTGCGTCTTGAATTTGGAGCCGACGGATATAAAAGTCAGCTTGCCACGCACCGAAGTGTTGCTGCCCGAGGGAAAGAGGAGTTTCAACAATGGATTCTCGCACTCCTGCACCAGGCACTCCAGCGAGGCATGCAACGCATCGTTGTTCTTCTCTATAAACTGTTCCGTGTTGTAGCAAACGGCGCCGGCGAAATGACGCACCAAAAAGCCCTCCTCATCCCGCAGAGTGCGATGCGCCTTGAGGCGCGAGGATCGCGGCAAGCCAAGACGATAATGATTCGCCCAAGATTTATGCACCTCGGCGGTGAAGTGTGCTGGCGATGATTTGGGCAACTTGGATTCCTCATCAAGCAGTGTAAAAATGCCATTCGACTTTGCCTCGATCAACTCAATAATATCCTGATTATCCGTGAATGTTATTTCCGGCACATTGAGACCCTCTCGCTTATACAATTCCTGTTCATTCTTCAGTATATTGTCGTTGAAGAACTTTTGCAACTTCTCGTTGCAATAGTTGATGCAAAACTGCTCAAATGAGTTAACCGTAAAATATTCAAAGCCGGCTATGTCCAGCACACCAATATAGAAATTGGATGCCTGGAAGGGAATGCTCTGATTGATCAACGCCACAATCCGATCGAAGAGGCGACTGTAGATGGCCTTGGCCAGAGCATCGCGTGCATTGCTCGCCTCGTAGATCTTCAGGGGAACCCTAAATTGGGAAGAGATATCTCGGTTAATTACGTGTGCATATGACAAATACAAAAAGTTAGAAATTCTCTAGAAATTGTGTTCGATATGTAGCTTTATAGATCTGCGATTAGCGACTTTACCGATTACCTAGCCTCATTGTGCACATAACATGACAAATAATAAATCTTGGTCTGATGGGGACACAGACCAGATTAAGGGTCCTGTATCAAGGCTCTAGCATGACAAACCCGAATATACTCTTCTACCTTCGATAGAAGAGTATAAAAATCAATCGAAGATCGTTCCTTCCGTAAACTTACATAATAACAGTGCCCTTAAAGCCACCGCCCTTGCTCTGCATGACACGCGAAACGAGAGCTGTTCGCAGCTCGGTTTGATCCACGCCCAGCAGTCCACTCGTAATGGTCAAGGATTGCTCCGATGCCTCGGAGACCTGACAACCACCACGGACATCGTCGGGTATCTCCTCAAAGGTGATGTTGCCCAAATGTAACACGGCCGCAACCAAAGTATAAATGCCCATCTTATCCGAGGCAGATAAGCCCAGGCGAGTCAGTGCCTCGTCCAGATTGAGAAAATGCTGATAGTCATCAATAATGGGATCCTTGAGGGGACCCT
Organism: Drosophila percnosoma; assembly: GCA_035043855.1. Taxonomy (NCBI): domain Eukaryota; kingdom Metazoa; phylum Arthropoda; class Insecta; order Diptera; family Drosophilidae; genus Drosophila; species Drosophila percnosoma. The sequence goes on from JAWNMQ010000651.1 coordinate 35,393, forward strand.
TCTTCTGATGACTAGCCGATTTCTGGCTGCTCGGTATTAACTTCTCAGTCTTGGCATTAGAAAAATACTGCGTACAGCCGGACAGGTACTGCAAAGTGGATGGGAAATAAATTAATAAGGGATAAATATTAGAGACTTGAGACTTACTCGATAGTCATCCGGTTTGCCTAGGTTGAGTTTGTCGCGCAGCTGTTGAGGAGCGCCTGCGAGCAACATGTAGAACACATGATAATTGCGCTCCTCAGCACTCTGGGTGCAAATGCGACTCTTCTCCAGCAGATAATGGGAAATGTAGCCACCGACAACCGTACACTTGGCATCGTAGTGCACCTCAATGAACTTGCCAAAACGCGATGAGTTATTGTTGCGTGTCGTCTTCGCATTGCCAAAGGCCTCCAGCACGGGATTGGCTGGGGAAGGCAAGCAAATATAAAGTTAAATATATAAAAGAATAAATTATGAATAATAAATGGCGAAACAAATAATAGCACCACTTAGAATATACCAAATTAAATGTTTTTTTTTTTATTATTTTTTATTCATAAGTTCCTTAAATTTAAACTTACAAGTTTAAAAGAACTTTCATTTAATTTCATGTGAGAGTGGTGCTATTATTTGCACCGCAACTGTGTATTTATTATTATGCATCAATTTGTAAATGAGTTTGTTTGGAAACTGTAACAAAAGTTGTCCACAAAAGAATTGAAGCAACTTTTGGAGCTGCTTTCAAATTTACTTGGCAGCCCATCGAATGGAAACCAATCGAACAAGAATGCTTGAGAGATACACTGACAGAAAATGCTTGCGTGTGTTTCTAATGCGACATGGATGATATTTTTAGAGTTAATCACTAATATGTCAATGCATATTATATAGAAAGTGCGAGCTGGACTTCAATATACACTGCAGCTGTTAAATATATTCTATATTGATTGCGACACTTTCTCCAGTGTTTCTCATTTGATATTAATGAAAATCGTACAGCCGATCAATAATATGTCAATATATGTTATATCTCTATAAGAAATCAGTGCTTTTATTGCTATCGAAAATCGATAAGCATCGATATTTGCGAAACGGACGCGGCTATCGACAAAATTAAATAAACTTGATCTCAGCGGAATGAACCAGAAACTATATTCCACTTTTGAAGTCTCTAGCTCTGAGATGCATTTATCGGACGCACATGGATATGGCTAGATTAAGTCGGCTATTGCTGCTGACCAAGCGTATTTATAATTTGTGGGGCCTGAGATGCGTTCAGCACAACTTTAGTAAACCCATTTTAAGCATTTTTAAGTGATTCGGGCTATAAATATGGTACTTCTATTTGACTCATTCTTATAGACCCTAATTTTTCCAGTTTAAATTCTGAATAGTTTCGACTCTGCTGGAATTTTTGAAAACTACATATTTATAACACAAAGGAAGGCAACTTTGCGAGTTTTTCACCAAATCAGTTACAAATAATTTTAGATGGATATTTAAATGAGCTCTTACCATCCAATATTTTGGTCTCTATTGGACCGGCGCTATCATGCGAGTAGCATAAATATTTTAGCAAATATTTGGTTGACTCCGTTTTTCCGGCACCCGATTCGCCCGATACGATTATGGATTGCGATAACTTATAGACGCGCATATCGCGAATAGCCTTGTCCGCTAAAAAGAGTTGAGAATTAGAAAATTGGCACGCAGAATTCCCCAGTTTCACTTACCAATGGCAAAAACATGCGGGGGCAATTCTCCCAAGGAGCGTCCATTATATTTCTTGATCGTATCCGGTGCATAGAGTTCCTTAATCTCACGATAGGGATTAACGGCAATGAGTATATTAGCCACATAGGTCTAGAAACATTTAACAATTGTTTTAAATTATACAGTTATACTTTGATTTCAACAACTCACGTAGATCTTGTCTTTGTAGTAGCGTATCTTCAGGTTGTCCAGAAATGTGGCCTCGTTGAGAAGCATAAGCTCACCTGGAAATTGAAGTTGAGTAAATAAGTAAGTCGTATATTTTATACTTGTTTCTAAGTTAACTTTCCCCTGGGGTTCGTTGGGGGATCAGGGGTCGGGGTTCATGTTTAAGTGCTTTACCGTTCAACTGTTTCACGCAGCAGCGTAGCTAACGATCCCAAACCAGATTTTATATTGAGGTTTACGATATGTTCAACTAGAGAAATGGAGCATCAAGCAGCACGTGAGATTCTCCTGCTACACTCAACAAACAAAAATCAAATTGAAAATCGGCATTTTTCTTCTTCTTTCTAGAAATAATTTCTAAATATAAGACAACACTTTTCGACAAAAAAATAAATCCCAAAAATATGGCTTTTCTTCAGTTTTTGCTTAAGAGATAAACGCTGATTTTTTAAAATATAATGAGCTGAAAAACTCTTTCGAAAATTTCGTGCGTGTTTTTCTAAGTGTATCGAGATTTATGATGTGTTGAGCTACAGTAGAAGTGGAGCATCAAAGAGCATGTGAGATACTTTCCAGCTCCAGCGGAAAGTTACACAATTACCTGGAACAGATCGCTTAACCGATCTGGCACTGAATTTTTCAGTTTTCACTGGAAACCCATATGGTTTAACTCGTTACGCTACGTGTAGCCATAAAAGTGAGTTATACATCAACAATCTTAGCGGCACTTTTCTAGATAACAAAATTGACCAAGTAATTGCAAGCTTGTGTTTTTGATATTATCTATTTAAGCATTTTTGTAATTTTGATATCTATAAAAAAATATTATAGTCGTTCTGTGCCGATAAGATTTTAGTTACACATTTTCGGTTTAGTAATACACGGAAATGGCTAAATGTTTTTGTTCACATATAAGGCATATCTACACTCAGCATATCTACACTTGGCCTACATTTTAACAAATCGCTATAATTTTTTATCTTAATCAGTAAGTATATTTCTATCATTTAGGATTTTTGGTCAATTTAATCACTTGTTTTTCATATTTTTCGAAAAAATTTTTTTAAATTTTATTTTCGAAATTATTGCAAAAAACAAGAAAAACTTTCTAGTGATCGGGCCAATTTTTTCCGAGTGTATAACAACCTTAGCGCCATTTTTTAGACAAGAAATTCACATTTTATATCTAAGTAGCTGCAATTTGGTTAACTTGATATTATCTATTCAAATATTTTAGTCGATTTGCCCTGATAAGATTTTAGTTACACATTTGCGGTTTTAGAATGAGCGGAAATGGCAAAAAGTTTCTTTTTCACATACTTTATGTAACCACGTTCTAAGCACTCACACACACACACAAAGGAAAACAAGCTAAACAAAAGATAAAGCCAAAAAGGCACACAGACACACACATTATATATATATATATATTATAAATATATAACTTGATTTGTATTTGTATTGATGTATGGTTGTACTCACAGTTATCATCATGATCCTGGGGTCCATCACAGGAGGAGTGGATGTCATCGCAGTGACAGGTGCGCTTGGGAAACTTCCGATCGATGGGCGTCACTTCGAATTCCTTGGCGCCGATCTCGGTGATGCGACCCTGAATATAACCCTCGACGGGATCTCGCACCCAAACCAACTGGGTGTCCTCCAACATTTTGCGCACTGAAATAGAGAAATGTAATGAACCATTAGCAATGGAATTAGTTCGGTATTTTCTATAACAAATTATCATCATGCAAAATCTTATCAGACAGCGCTCGACACTAACATGTTTAAAGAATAACACACACAATCCGTTCTCAGCCGCCTCGTCAGAGTTCACAATGGCAACTGGGCAACTGGGCAAACGAGCAAAGCAAGCAAAGCGGGCGACTAACGCAGCCAGGTGAGCTAGAGCTGCGTTCGCTAGAGCGGAGAGCATGCTTCGTGTCGTGTCACGAGCACTTGCTAATAATAGTTGTTTTTTTTGGTACTAATAATAAAACATATTTTAATGATAAGAATATGTATGAAAATAGTCAACAAATCAGATACATCAAAAATGTTACTTTCACTAATTGAAATATGTATGTAATACAAACATTTCTCTTCCATTTACTAAGAAATCATTCGTGTTTTGGCAAGCTAGTAAACCTTCATAAAATATCTCTCTCATTCGATTATTGTTATATTCACACACATTACTAAGCAGCAGTGATCGTTGCTCTCTCGCTCTCTCTGACTCTGCTACTTCCTCTCTTCCACTTTCCCACACACACACACACGCTCTCTTCTGACTCTGGACACCTTTGGCAATGTGCGTAACACAGTCATTAAGGCCGTTTTGCCGCTCTGCCGGTTCGGGTCGAGAGCCGGTGCTTTATGGCACTTCTTGAGCATTTCTCAGCAATTAAAATTTACCTGCAAGTGAGGCAGAGAGTGAGAGCGAGCTAGACTGTCCCTCAACTCGCTCACTCTTTGTCTACAGTGTTCGTCTATTGTTCTTTGCCTTATGCGCTGACGTTGTCTATTTTTTTTTCTTTTTCTATAGGTTGGCTGGTTGGTTACCTTTCTTGGTCATATTGTGTTTGACTGACTCACGGGCGTTGTTGCCGTTGATAAGGTGTTGACAAATCGAAAAAAAAGTCTGAACCTTTTTTTTTTCTTTTTTTTATTGTATAAACAAAAACTAATACATATAAATACTAGATACGTATTTACATATGTGTGTATGAATGAATGTCATTTGCACAAACCGCAAAAGTTCACATTACAAGTTCTGCTTTGCTCTTTCTCTCTCTCTCTATATGCCAGTGAGACAGGAGAGGGGTGGGGAAAGAGACAATGACGTTTAGCTTTAAATCAAGGTGAAATTCATTTATTTAGTTCGCTGGGTTAATGGTGCAGTTCGACTGACTTCGGCTGCGTTCGGCTTTTTAGCTCGGCTCAATTAAAGCCCGCTTTTGGTGTGTTTCGCATTTCCATTCTCATTCGGCACTCGGCACAGAACAATGCAAAACAAAATAAAAACAATAAGAGATCTTTCTCTGCTTCTTCTTCCCGCATAAATTTAGTTGACATTTGCAAAAACTGCTAAATTATTAAATGATTGTTAAACGAGTTTATTTGTGTGTGAGAGAGTGCGAGAGGGGGGTGATGACGATGATCATGCTGAGTTTTAGGTGGAATTGTTGTAGGTGTCATTCACATGACTTTTTGTTGATTTGCGTTAGAAAAAATTCATTTAACTGCTAGATTTTGAGACAAATTATTTCTATTCTGAATTAATCAACCATTTACCGTTAAATCATTTAATATTAAGACAAAGCTTTTGCCATAAATAGAACAATTGCTAGTAATTTGAATATTCCAAAACATTTTATTTTAGGATCCGAGAAAAACGGAAACCCCGAGATAATAAGGTGAATCTCAAACTGTTCCGACATATCGTTTAACGCAAGATCTGAAACCGTTTACTACAGTTTGAAAGTTGATTGAGCCAAGCGATCCGAATTGTTAGCATTGTCACATTTCATTTTGGTGGCATTCCTATGTTTTACTTTGTTTATATTATTTTTAATGTGTTAATTCAATATTTTATTTATTTTTAAGCCACTAAGCATAGGTATTTAGATGTTAGCAGATCGAATGTGATTTCTATTATCTTCCAGTTGTCTCTTTTCTTTTTCTTTAAACGCTGATATCGTCAATTAATCGAGTCGAGTCATTAACTGTAATGCATCCAACGCAATTAGCCCCGATTGCGAGTGGAAAGTGGAACTTTAACTATGCATATGCCTCAAAAAATTGCTTTATAATGTGCAAGCCAAGCCAAGGCAAATTAACAACAATTTTTCCAACAATTTAACATAATCTTGATTACGCCGAGAGACTGAAGAATAAAAAAACAGACACAATTGCATCCATATGCAATTTTTAATACCCTGTATATAGAGTAGGGTGGGACAGTGGAGCTTACTCGTTAAGAGGGTAAATATGATGAATAGTGAGGAACAATACCGAATGCATTCTGTATGCTTCCAATGTAATTCATTATCATCAAAATCGGTGCATATATCTATTACATACTTCTTATATTTTATGATTCGTAAAAATGTTGTGGTGCTGCTATTATTTTGAGCGCAGCTATATGTGCTCGATTCGATTATAATACTATCTTTCTTTCTAAATAGTATTTTATTTTGAAACGGAGCATATGTGGAGCATATTTACAGGGTATGCAAATAGTCACTTATATTTATTTGCGACCTGCTTTTGTATGCCCGTCAGCAACTTCAGCATGCCCACACTTTGTCTGACACTTGGAATCATGAAACTTTTTTTCTTTGCACGGGAGAAGTCCGCATAAATTACAAAAGACAGGAAAAAAATAAATAAATGAAGTTTGCCTATAAAAAGCAAGCAGAACATTTTTGCTAGAGAAGAGTGTGTGTGTGTGAGTGTCTATATATGTGTGTGTGTGTGTGTGTGTGAGATGAATACCATATTTGATGGACCGTTTACGTAAAGAGGAGAGAAAAAGAAGAAGTTGCCCAGCTGCATTTGTAGCTGAGATTGCAATGCAAACGTCTCAAAGCAACCCTGTCTGTCTCAGGGCAGGCAGCCAAGTGTGGCAACAAAAAAATAAAACATAAATGACTTGATGACGTAGCAAGTGCTTCAAAGCGACATTGACAATGGACAAAGGCAGTAAAGGCGGCAAATGCAGCCAAGGTGTGCAAAATCAACAGAACAAACACAAACACAGCCAGAGACAGAGGCAACGAAACGTTTTTATGCCCTGAAATGTGTATAAAGGGTATATTGGTTTTTTGGTGCAAATGTAATTACTGAACATAAGTATACATTAAAAGGTGAAAATGCAATCAAATTATTAACAAACAAAAAATTCTTAAATTAAACTAAAATACATTCAACAACTGGCTGCAGGGTATATCGTAGTCGAGCATTCTCACTTGTCTCTTCTTTTTAGCATGTCGTCAGTCAAACGGGGGAAGACAAACATGACAGTGCATGTCAAGTCGAAGGGCTTATGAAATGCGAGAAGCTCCGTGAATGGAAGTCGCCTGCTGCAACTAGCAGCTAGTAGCTGGTACCTGACTGCTGACTGGAAAGCGGCTTATTTTGGAATGCGTTGACCAGGTCTCGACCATAACCGTAACCCGAGCAAGCGAAAAGCCACCAATTAGCCCAAGGCGCACCCGGAAGAAGCAGACGCGACTGCGGCTCTGTGATTTTGTTTGTTTTTAGCTAGTTAGCTAGTTAGTTACGTGGACTTGGCTTGGCTATCAACGAGTGGTGATATCATCGAGTACATCAGCCGTACATCAGCACACTGTGCTTATCGCCTCCCGCTCGCTTTTCAGCTACACTCGCAAAATATTTGAGTCTGTCTAAAAATCAGGGTTTTCCTTTATGCACAATTTTCGCGGTGGGGTTTTCAGTGGTAAGTCTTTTGTGAGTGTAATGAATCAGCTTGGCCAGGTTGCGTGCGTGTTTAGTTTTTGCCTTGCCGTGCCAGTCACTTATTACTGTAATTGAGGAGCAGGCAATTTGCTTACGCATTAATAAAAGTGCTGCGTAGAAATTTCTACTACTTTCCTTTTTCTTTATTGTCTGCTCTTTTGTTCAAACACATTAATTTTGGGTGAATGCACCGAAAAAATAGAATATTAATTGGCGCCTTATCAAAATGCACCCTAAATCGGGAATTATTTGCCCGGTTATCAAAACGCATTGTTCGCAGTCTTGATCATATTTTATTCCTCTATACATATTGTGAAGAAGACACTGTCGGGTTATTAACCTAGATATTTTTAGCAAACGCTCTGGAATGATTGAATAAATAAGCAGTCTTTAAATGTAAAAATTAAAAAAAAAAGTGTAATCAATTGAAAACGGTATTTTCAGCAATAAATGCAATTCACATATAATTCGATTTTGTGTTTTCTACATTTTTGCTGGCAGTCCAACGCGATGTTATATTCTGCTTAGTCAAAAATGTTTCGATTTGGTGGACTAATCTAATAAATCAAATAATAAATAATTTTCTTCGTAATCTTATCTAGTCGAGGCGATTTCTAAAGATTGAAGATTAACCTGTACAATTTTTAAGTAATCCTCTGGATATTCCTAAACATAATAGAAAATAACTGCATAAATTTATAATGTCGAAATTCACGTATTAAATATTCATATCTTAAAAATACTGAAATAAGTTTCGATCTGGCTAATTTATCTAATAAAACATATAATCACATAAAAAAGGTTTCTCACAAATCTTGTCTAGTTGTCCGCGGTTTGTTTATTATCAACTTGTTAAAATTTTATGACAACAAACACAAAGTTTTTTTGTCCATTCATTTTCATGTTTTTGCTTCTGCTGCCTATTCTACACTCAGCGAAAAGAAGGACTACATCTTTGTAAATCAATTTAAAATTAAAAGCGCTTTGAAATAATTGGTAAATATCGGAAAACATTTTTCCAAGACAGCTTGACCTAAAGAGACGAAACCAAAAATATAAGTCGATTTTTTCTATCCTATTCTAAGCCAAGTATGCTGATTTACTAAGATTTAGTGTGATTTTTTGACAGTGTACTAGGGCCAGGCAAGCACTTATTGGGACTAAATTGATCGGAAGATAAGATTAAGATTTTGTTTCAAACCATTTTTCATATTGAACTCACCCGAATTGTGATTATGACCCCCATTGTTATTATTGTAGAAATCCATATCGTTGTATGTGAGTGTGTGTGTTTGTATGTGTGTGTGTGTCCTAATGAGTTAATTGCAGTGCAATGCACCAAAAGGGGGACAGAGGGAAAACGGGGCAAAGGCAGAAGGCAAAAAGAGTTGCAAAAAGAGTTGGTTGCAGTTGAGTGCACTTTGACCCGAGTCTGAGAAACCGTTAATTGTGTGAGTGTGTTGATTGGGCTTGGCAACAGCTGCTATAATTTCCTGGTTTGATTTTCACTATCGATTAAACACACTTTTCACTTTGTACTCAATTATTTGCCAGCCGTGAAAAATTCACTTTTTCGATTTTCGCTTTTTTTTCGCTGCAACAAAATTGAATATTTTATATTGCACAATTTGCAGCAGCAACAAAAGCAACTCTGCTGACTGCTGACCTACATTAAGCTGTAAACATATATCTCATAATTATCTCACATTTATCTCATATCTCATTTATCTCATTTTTATCTCATCAACATCAACAATTGCAGTTTGAGAAAATGCATATTTTGCCAGATGCGAAATATTTATTTGTATGTATGTGTGTGCCTGTGTGTTTCCGTGTGTGCGTTAAATCTGCAAACGCGTTGAGTCAGCATTCGTTCGTTTTATTTTTTTCTCTTGTGCCTTTTGTCGCTTTCACCCAGTAACCGAGTTCTGTTTTCGACAACAACCCCCGCGGAAACAGTAACCCGAATCACGAATCAAAACACGTGTGACTGCAATCGCCGAGCTCACAAATTGCACTGATGCGTTTTCGTTTTTTTTGCTCTGTGTGTTTGCGGATTCTGTGCACAGGATGTGCTCGCTTACGATATTTGTTGCAGCGACGTCGTATAACGTAGTACGATATACAAAGCAGCAGCATTAACTGTGCACAGGGTGTGTTCGTTTGTTGTTGTTGTTGCGTAAAGTATATCGTAAAACGTTATACAATATCGTAAAACGATATACAGTAGCTTAACTGCGCCGAATCGTCTCTTGTTGTCAGTGTGTTTGTGTCTGTCTGTGTTTGTGTGGGTGGCATAGTAATAATTCCATTTGCGAGCCCATTACTACACTTAGAAAAAAATCTATCAACATTTTAGTAAAACGCCCTTAAATGAAAATCGTTATACAAAATATTAACTTATTCTATAATAGAATATATATAATTATCATTTGCATTTCCTTTCTAAAATTCAGAAACAATTAACAAAATTTACTGGCAAGGGCTTTGTATTAGAGGTTAATTCGAATTTGTATGAATTTATAAAATAAAAATTTGTGTACATGTGAAACCTAATTCTTATCTTTTCTAATAAAATTTTTGATGTTCATTTACTTAAATTTTGGTAGATTTTTTACAAGTGTGTTTATGCTCCAGCAACACAAAACAATGGCAAAAATTGTAACACTTCGCTGAAGTGCTGCTGGTGCTGCTGCTGCTGAGGAGTCAACACCAGGAAGTGTTGCAGAGACCCACAATGGAACACTCACATATACATTTATATATATACATATGCATTGCAATTGAGCTTGGCATGACGACATAACAACTTCCTGTTTATTTATTGCCGGCACCGGCTGCGTGTTATTTTTTATTACATTTCAAGTGTTCAAATTGAGCAGCTGCTTTAAGAAAGCTTTCTATACGAGCTTTTACTGCCAATGCAAATATGCATTAAATCCCATTCGTCTGCAGCTAAGCAAAAGCAATGCCAGAAAGCTTATTTTTCGAAGCTTTCTAATGTAATAAACCAACGATAGAACACAGCACAGCAGGCGGAAGCGAGTAATAGAGCGAGAGGGTGAGCACGACTTTGCGCGCTGTTGCCTGACAAACATTGTAGGAGTGAGCGGAAAGGGGGGAGGGGAGGGGTCTGACGCATGAGGAGGAGGGCGAGAATTGTATGCGCTCGTCAGCTGTCTAGTCAAAAGCATTGTGTGCTTTTTATTTAAACAAAAAAAAATTGCACAAGCACTTCGTGGTGTGAGTGAGCGAGGTATAAAAATATCCCATGGCTGATGGCACAGAATTAATAATAAAAATAATAATAATGAATAGTAATAATAATAAACATACTTAAATAAATAAAAAAAAATTAATGATAATAAAATAAGCATAATTAAAAATACTTCCACCACAAACATAAATACAAAAATCAAAGAAAGAACCACCCGCAAGCAGCATAAGCAACAACAACAAAGCGAAGCATGCTCTTTCTAGCTCTCTCTCACACACACATACAATGAAACACGCACCCTCTGAGAGCTGCATGTGTGTGTACCAAAAAAAAATATCAGGCATAATGTCTGCCAACTAGTGTTGTTTATGTAGCACATTTGATCAGACTCGCTCAACAAGTCAGGTTGGCCGAGCGGTCTAAGGCGCCAGATTTAAGCTCTGGTTCTCGAGAGAGAGCGTGGGTTCGAACCCCACACCTGACAATTGATGAAAGATTGTTTTTCTTTTTTTTTTTATTCATAACAACATTAACAAATTATTTTTAATAGCAGACACAACTATTTTCGAGTAGATTAATGCAAACATAAATAGTATAATAAAAACACATATTTTTCATACGAGGCATCTCTAACTTGTTTGCTATGTTTATACTTTACATTAGGGTATTAAAAATGTCAGTCTGGGTAAACCATGTAGGAAATGAGTGTTGAAGTACTTTGCAGTTGATTCATAACTGTTTGTCTATGGCTTATGGCCTGCAATTGCAGTTCGAACTATAAACTGATAACAGTAATAAAAAAAAGGGCTATTTAATGATGGCTCTTCAACACTTAGAAAAAAAAGGCATACTACATTTTAGTAAATATTCAGCAAGTAAATTTCTCGGGTGATATTTTCTGCGAGTGTAGCTGTTGTAAAAAACACCTTCCGGTTGACCATTCCAACTTGAAGCTGAAGTGCCGTTGACTCTGAATAATTAATAACAACAAAGTTTGTTCGTAACGTGTCTATTGTGTTTTGAGGCCTGTGCTTTGTTATGTATTCTGTTGCATTGCGCAACATTGAAAAGAGAAAAAAGACAAAATACAAAATACAACAAAAAAAACTTGGTTAACGGCGCAACAGGAAAATAAATGAAAACTGTTTGGCACGAAAGGGGGAAATCAATCGTATTGACATAATTTTTGTGTTTCAGTATTGAGAGATTTTCGAGTTGTCGGATAGACAAATTATCTCAAAAAGTTTAAAGCTTGATGCAATGCTCATCAATTTGATATCGAAGACTGATTTTTTGATTAAGCATTTAATTGTTGATATGGAAATCAATTTCAATTTGAAATGCTGAACAATCTGCATTGAGCAATAGGCGTTAATCGATTTTCTACAACACGTGACACAATTTGTTGCAAAACTGACATTTTGGTTTTTGCCTCTTCTTCTTTATTCGGCATTGCTTTAACCCATTTCTTTCAGTTTCACTTCCCCATATACATATGTATGTACACATGTATACATCAGATTGCATGCAAAAGCACAGCAGAAAGCCAAACAATTGCCATAATTTCATAACCCAGAGCTAGGCAAGTCTCGGCTGCCATTCTTCAACCAATTTCAATTGCTTGTGGCAAATAAACAGAGTCGCAACAGAGTCGAGACCACGAAAATTGTGTAATAATTGCGACAGTTTTCGTAGCATTAAGAAAATGAAACAGCTGAGAAAAAATGAAGCAGCAAAAAGGTAAACAAAAGAAAAAGATTACGTCAAAAACAAGAACCAAAAAAAAATAAATTTGAAACGAGTGAGGAAAGCTGCTAACTTGTTGAAAAAAAAACCGATCGAAATTAAATATTAGTTTCAAAAGCGATTTAAGCAAATGATAGCCATGGAAAAGAATAGACTCAGGATACTCACAGGTCTATTGACAGGACACTGTAGAGAGAAGTCACCTAACCAGGTTAGGTATCTATTGCGGCGAGGTATGCAGGTTCTGTGGACACGAGGAGGAGTCCTCGACGCACATCCTAACAGAATGCGTCGCCTTAACCAGGAAAAGATGCAGCATCCAAGGGCAGCATGACATGAGGCCCAAGGACATAGAAACCGTCAACCCAACAAAGATTCTAGCATTCGTGCAGGAGTTGGGATTGATGGAAGAGCTGTAGGCTCAGTAAGGGGCACAATAGACCTCATAGGTCGCAGTGCTAACTATCCCCAATTATAATAATAATAAATATTAGTTTTAATATATATCAACTAATAATACAAGAACTTGACTTTAAAAAAATTACAATTAATTTTTTCGTTTTTTGGAATTATCAAACACAGAAAAAACCCCAATCAGAGAAAAAAATTAATTAGTTAAGAATATTAATTTAACTATAAACATAAGATACAAATTGTTTATGTGGGATATGTTAAGCCAGGCTTTACCAGCTGGCTTAACATAACCTACGATCCACATCCTCTCTCTTTGCAATGCAATCCGCTCTCAGCGCACTCAGCGCTGTTAGCAGCCTCCACACAGCGCGGTTAGCAGCCTCCACACAGCGCACTCAGCGCTGTTATCTCTAACATAATGTTAATATGTTGGCACTTGTAATCGTGTAATCTCTGTAACCACAGCCAACGCAAGAAGTTGAGCTAATGTTTTAATATATATAATAATATATGGTGAATAAAAACACCCCGCTGCCTTTTATTGATTATTGGTTAACAATAAAAAAGAGTCTATTCGATCTAAGAAGGTAATACAAGAAGAATTTCATAGAAAGATCAACGAGTTCCTTGGTCTTGCAAGGCTCATCAGATGGCTTTGTGGAGAGTGACCTTTATATGACTATAACATTCTACATTTTGACCATAAATAAAGCGAACATATATCATTTACCTCATTCATTCATTTGCCTTTAAAAAATCTATCGTAAATATTAATATTAATAAATATAAATTAATAATAATAAATATTAATAACTATTACATATTTGCTTAACAGACTTTAACAAAGAAAGAATTTCTGAGGAATTTGAAAGCGCGTAAAAAATAAATAAGAAGAAATAAAACCCGTTTGGCAATGGGGCAGAAAGGCTTTTCAGTTGGTGGCCAAGTTGCTCAATATCAAGTTCAACCAGTCAACAGGCTCAGGGACGCTAACGGTGCACAGCAAGTGGCTGCATGTGGCAGGTATGCGAATGCCACATGCAACTGCAACCGCTCATATATATATATGTATATCAGTTGCACGGATTTCCAACGCGACTGGTGGCAAGTGAATGTGCCGTGCCACCAACAACCAGTTCAACTTGTTTTCCCAAACACACATTTTTTGCAGCTGCCCGCCAAGGAAGTAGAGAAAAACTATATATAAAAAAAAGAAAAGATTAAAAAAATATATTCTATATGTGAAAAATATATGCTTTGTCAGATTGGATGAGTCAGCGAGCAGAACTAGCCTAAGATTTTGGTTTTGGAAAAACCGCACTGAAAAGCAATTTGAAACAAATACAAATGCTGTAGTCGAAGTGAACTCTACTACGAAATACCCTGCATTCAACTGGTAGTTAAATTGATTAAAGTATATTAAGTTATTTAAGAATATTTTTTAATTAAAACTATAATTAATTAGATTCAATTAAAATTTTAAGTAAGAAGCGCTTTACAAATGTAAGCATGCTTGGAAGTACGTACAGCAAATGCTTACACCTGCTTTTAGTAATGAGTTCAATTATAACAAAATAATATTTAACTGTAATAATGTATATACCTTATGGGTTTCGCGATGCATTCTTCCGACTGTTACATATTTCATATTTCGGCAGACCAATCTACCCCTTTTGGCCACTTCTAAATTGGTAGCAGCAGCAGAGGAAATGCTCGCATGGCAATTACGTTTGCAACAATGGATACACAGAAACAAAGATACTCTGGACTGCACACAGCTGTGGACAGGAACATGATTTCGGCACGGGGGGGAGTAGTTTCGGGGGTTGGGGTTCCGGTTTAGGGTTACGGTTCAGTGTACCGTAAAATGCGGCTAACAAAACGCGGCGCAGGCGCAAAATTAACTCGTTTTTAGTTTTAGTTTTAGTTGTAATTTTTTTTTTTTTGGCTACAATGCAGGTCGCAGTATTAGCCACAACAACAAAAGATATGATTTTTAGCTGCACTTTCGGCGTGTTTTTTCTTGGGTTCAATGACTGGCAGTAAAAATTGCTCAGTTTTTTTTTGGTCGATAGTTGAACAAGTTGCGCAAGTGGAACCAATTAATGCCGACACTAAATGCATGAAAAGTGAAGAAAAAAAAGAAGAGGAAAACAGGAAAAGCGGAAAAATAGTCAGCGGAAAGTGAAACAATTTGAAGGGGGAACAAATAAAGGAAAAACAACCAGAAGAGTAAGTCCCCTCCAAAATGTTGATGAATTTCACTGGGGGTAACCTTATTTATATAAGCATTTCCTTACACATGTTTACAGATTCTGATTTTCCATATGGCATCTCAGAGGGGATGCCCCCTCCTCCGCCTCCTCCCTCCTTATCCCCTGGAGTGTGAAAAATGTGACGCATTTGTCTGGCGGGTGTACAGAAATCATCAAGTGCACTTTTGGACACTTTTCTGCAGAAATATTCACAGTTGCTCTTTGTCTTAATTTTTTATTTGCCAATCAAATTGAGGGATAAAGATCATTATCCGAAATGAGTTATGGGTAGCTTAGTTAGTATTACAGGTAAGCAGAGAAAGAGAGGCAGATTTTCAGCAATTTCAACATTTGTTAGTTTAGTTTCCAGTTCAGTTGATAACTTCCACAAATGCAAACAGAGCAAAAATATAAGCGTGTAGAATTAGTTAATCCAGCTGGTTGCAGGGTATCTCCTAGTCGTGCCTAGTCTCGCATGATAACTTGTTTCATATGAAACATTATACCTTAATTTATATTTGCGCTTATCAATCCAAATTGTGCAGTTTTGTTATCAATGCCAGCAATCACATTTAATCTTATCTGCTTATCTCTCTCTCACTTTCTCCCACTCTCTCTCTCTCTCTCTAGCCAGACTGACGTATATATATATGTGTATACATTTAGCAACAAAATACAGCTGACAAAAAAAGCTTAAGATCTTTTTAAAAACTAAATTGATTGTTTAATAAATTGATTGACTTCAATTAAAACAAAGCACTGCCAATGATGATGTAAAAAGTTAGTTAAAACACTAAACAAAGATAGTTAAATATATTTTGGTAGGTTGTGTGTGAGTTTGTTTTGGAATCTCTTCAAGCATAAATTTGTATATGCTAATCTAATGGAAAACAAAGGCAGCAATTAATCCATGAACTTTCACTTTAAAGCTTTTTCCACTTTGATTGTATGCAAATTATTTGCAGCGCAGGCCCAATTTAAAGTGGGCCTGGCTGGAATAAAGCTGGGTTAACGAGCAGCTCACGCATATCAACAGCAAAAAAACCCTTGGAAGTCGCTGGAAGAAGTGGAAGGTGAGCAGCTGTCGACTGGCTGGCGCAAGACAAAGGACAAAACAGACAGAGAGGAGAGTGAACAATTGACGATCGCCTTGATGTCAGCTATGGCGCGTGCAGAAGCAGCACTTCCTCCCTCATCCCCACCATCCCTCTCTCATCTGTAGCAATGCTCAAACAGAGGGCGGTTGTCAACAAAATAAAAGAAGTGTTTTTTTTGCTTTGCTGCATACCTAAAACCGTTAATTGCCTTGCGAATCTATCCAAAATAACTGCGCAAGTATTGTGCATGCGTGTGCATTGCGAAACGTCTTTGTATTAGTGTATTCTTTTATTGCCTCATGCTGAGCAACTGTGTAAGCAAACAGTGTTGACCATTTCGACTTTTTCGCGATCAAATTTTAGCAATTTTTAGATGATTTAAAAAAATAACTCTTTTTCGGCTAAATTTTTTTTGTTTAAATTCAACCCTACAAATCATTTCTCTTTACGTTAAAAATAAGTGTTTCTTTGCCTTCCGCTAAAAATTGGCTTTTTTTAGTGCATCTTTTCCTCCCGCTAAAAACTAGCTTTTTTTATATTTAGTTGTCAACACTGCTGGCCAATGACTTCCACAGTTGCACCTAGACTCGTTCCATATAAGGCATACGCCAAGTGGAAGGAGTGAGGCTTCTTCTTCCACTTCCATGGAACGATTTATATAATTAATGAAAATGTGACTGGCATATCAATAAGTAAGCAGCCATTGCTCCTTGGGATGACTCCCATTTGCTGCGCACAAGTTAATATGTAGCCTGGAACGTGTTTAATGCTTAAAGCGCCTGCGTCGAGGCAGAAAACACAAAAAAAATCTGTCTTCGAACTTCGTTCTTCTTCTTGCCTGGTATTACATGGCTAAATATAGCGCATGTGTGTGTGTGTGTGGGTGAGAGACAGCTGCTGGTGGTGGCTTTGGTCTGTTGGGGTGGAGTGAATAAAAGGAAGCAGCGTGGATGTCGCAACTGCGCCAAATTCACCCTGCTACTCTCCTAATCTGTTTCCCTCTTTCAATGTTGACATACGCCAACGCAGCAGCAGCAAAATAATACGAAGACGAATGGAACAAATGAAAAAACTCACCACAGCTTGAAAAACAAGCAAATATCGAATTGTTGGTTTTGCTTTAGTTGTTGTTGAACGAGCGTCGCGTTTACCTGTTGCTGTTGTTGTTACTGCTGCTTCCGCTGGAGCAGTTTGCCGCCGGCTTTTTTATGCTTAAATTTCACGGTCACTTTTATGTACTGCGTTTTTTTTGTTTGCCAAATTGGCAGCTAATGTACTGCAGCATGCGAAAATGCGCCGCCCCCTCAAAAAAAACGAATTTTGTTTGCGCCTGACTTGTTTTGAATCGAGTGTTTTGTTTATCAACTGAAAATTTGATTTGTGATCTTTTTGTTGTTGTCAATAAGTTGCGCTGCGTGCGCGCAACAACACCGACGCGTTCAATGTATTTAATACGACTGCGCGCGATGTCCAATTCGACATCACATCGCAAACTCAAAATGGCATGCCAACAATATATCGATATATCGATATAGGTTAGCGCTGACAAATGTCGCACATGTTGCTCAACATTACAGTTTCATCATCAACAAAGTTTCGACTTAATGTTGATAGAAGTGTGTTGCTGAGCATGACATATGGCGGACGAAATTTCAAGTTTTTTTTAAGTAATTTCATAATCCCTAAAAGGCGGCAATAAAAAGGCAAGCAGAAACAAATAATTTATTTTTGTATTTGCAATTGGAAATTTTGCTATTACCGATTTATTCAAAAATTTGCCCATGTGCTAATATTATCATAGCGAATTTGGGTTACACATGCAAAAGAAAATAATTGTGAATATAAATAGAAAATCTTGCGCACAATTTGCAAATTTGCGCACAAATTTCAATTTGCTCAATTTGAGAACTTATTCAATATATATTTTATTATTATATATATTATTGTTTATATTTTAATTGTTATCGAACGACAAACACATTTTTCGGCATTTCCGAATTGAACTTAAACTATTTTTATATGATTATTTTTTATATTTTTTATATTTTTAATATTTATGGGAAACGTTCCAAAAAAGCTTTAAGCGAATTTCTTTAACTTTTCTATTTCTATTAAAATGTAAAAAAAAGCACTTCAATAAAACGGTTAATTACACTTTCAGCATCTGCTAGGTCTTATAACCCGTTTTGACACACACACACTCACACACACTTGCATAAACCATATTTGGCTTCCCCTTCCAATCGTTCCAGCAGCGAAGAAAGAGTAAATGGAATTGAGATACGCTGCTTAATTGAGTCCAATTGAAGGCTGCTTAGAACTGTAAATGCATGTGTGTATGTGTCTACATACTTACAGTTGCTGTCAAAATAATAGCACCACTCTCACAACATACGTTGTCAAAGGTGTCTATTTGAAATTTGTAAGTTCAATGAACATTTATGAATACGTTTTGGAAGTGGCATAATAAATAAAAAGGTGAGAATAAAAATAGATAAATATTGAAGAAAATTCCAGGAACACTACTTCATAGGGGAAATACTTAACCGTTTATTAAAAATCAATACTAGAAAAAGTGGAAAACTAATGAAAACTAATCGCAAAAAATGTAGTAGTGGTACTATTATTTTGATCGCATCTGTATGCATGTGTGAGTGTTTGTGTGTGTGCATCTAGTGTTGCAAGTATCGTACGATAGACGTCTGACTGATGTTGCTATATTTCGCGACTCAATTGCCGCTTGCAGCGAATCAAAACATTAATTTCCATTGTCACATTCCAATTGAAATCCGAACTTAAATGAGCTCCAATCAGAGAGCAGCACCAATAAGTTGAGATCGAGCTCGATTACGAGTTCGAATTGGAAGCCTCTCATGCAAATGAGTCGCAAACGATTAGCATTAATTATTTAACTGTCAAAAAAATATTTATATATATATATATACATATTAATAAAATTATTTTTAATTCATTTATATATTCACTAATAAAATTATATTTATTTTTGTTGTTTTGAATAATAATTCGTTTAAAAAAAAAAACTAAATTAAAACAAAATATTTTTACACATGAATAATTTTTTAATTTTCAATTTTTTAAGGCCAACAATATTCAATTTTGTGGCTTAACTCCAAACGAGATACTTTGGAATTGAAGAAATGCTATTTTTAGCAACACCAATTAAATACACAGTAATTTTTATTCTTCCAGTACTCTTCGCACACACACACATACGCACATAAATATGTGTGTGTGCTTATTTCAGTTATGCGTCATCGTTTGTCAGTTGGCTAGTCCAAAAAGTGAGCTGAAGACCAGCTGGAAACCCTCTTTAATAATACTAACACTAATTTTGTTTTGTGTTGGGTTTGCTCTCTCTCCCTCTCTTCCTCTCTTCCTTTATCCCTATCTCTCTATTCATTTTCTATATTTTCACAAAAAAAAAACAGACCCAGCGGGAAACATTTTGCTGAATTAATACATGCTGCCTGGAAATTGACAAAATAACCCGCTGCTTTGCCGGCAAATTCGTTGCTAATGCTTCTTTATCGGCTTTTTTACCGGCAACATATTGCAACGATTCGAAAAAAAAAACAAATTCCCGCTGGGTATAGTAAGATAGAGAGAGAATGACGCAGAGAGACTGAGAAGGTGCAAAGTGAGCAACTTGGCTGACAATATGCATGATTGCTATTAGTTGGCTCTTGGAGCATATGTTTATGCATACACTCAGAAAAACAATCAACAAACATAAAAAATTAAATTACAATGAAATTAAATTTGCGACTACAAAAAAAGAATTTAAATTAAATTTATGCCGTCGTATTTATAATTTTTAGAAATTTTTGTTCAAGAAAAAGTTTACATTGTTTAGTTCGTTTTTCTTCTGAGTGTATATATATATATATATATGGATATGCGAATGTATGTGAGACATGCTATCGTTGGCAGTATTGTCAGCAATTATTGCCGCAGTAGTTTTTGCGTGGCCTTCAATCGTTCAATCGTTGAGCTTTTTTTAGGTTTTCAGTTCCATTCCGCGTGCCAAAGCAGACGCAAGTGACGAATCACTCCATAATTTGAGGGTTCAAAGTACACTCCAGCTTCTTCTTCTTCTGCTTGACGACTTCTTGGAAAAGAGATCCGCAATCGCAACACGTGTTGCGCGTCGTACTTGTTGCTGTTGTTGTTGCTAAACATAATTGGCACTCGCGCGCTCTCCTGCTCTCTCGCTATCTTTCGCTCTCTGTGTTTTCCTAAAGTACACGTCACTGTCTGGCAACAAATCACGAGATACCCGCTGCTTAAAGAAAGTTGCAATCGCTGAAAAGCTTTCAGTGATTTACGCGACGCGGTCGCGGCAAGTGCTTGAAGCGGGCGGTTAGAAATTTCAAAAGAAAACAAAAAAAGTTGAAATTTTAACAATTAAAAAAACAAATCAGAATGGGCTACGACGAGGTTATTGTGGAATTGGGCGACTTTGGACGTTATCAGCGTATAATTTATGTGCTAATATGTTTGACAGCGATGCCGGTAGCATTTCACAAACTTGCCGGCGTTTTTTTGCTCGCCAAGCCAGACTTTCGCTGTGCGCTGCCGAATGTGACGAATCAAAGCTTTGAGTTATCAAAGCTCGCTTATCCGCAGGAAGAAAAAAGGTGCGAGTTCTACGAAGTGGAGTACGACACAGACAATGGAAGCTTTCACAGGCTCAGCAATGACACACAGAGTTGCAATCGATTCATCTACGATCGTTCCGAGTACGCTAATAGTGCAGTTACCGAATTTGATTTGGTTTGTGGCCGAGGATTTCTTGCGGCCACAAGTGATTCAATGTTTATGCTGGGCGTCCTTCTCGGCAGCATTGTTTTTGGCCAACTCAGCGATAAATTTGGCAGGAAACCGATTTTCTTTGCCTCCCTCGTGATTCAGCTGGTTTTTGGCATTGCGGCGGGCTTGGCACCGGATTACTTTAGTTATACTTCAGCCAGATTAGTTGTGGGTGCCACAACATCGGGCGTCTTTCTGGTTGCCTATGTGATTGCCATGGAAATGGTTGGTCCCTCGAAGCGTCTGTATGCCGGCATCATTGTCATGATGTTCTTCTCCCTGGGCTATATGCTCACAGCGGGATTTGCTTATTTTATCCACGACTGGCGCTGGTTGCAGATTGCGCTGACTTTGCCGGGTTTGATTTTTATGGGTTACTATTGGATTATTCCCGAGTCGGTGCGTTGGCTGCTGTCAAAGGGTAGGCGGGAGGAGGCCTTGGATGTGATGCAGAAAGCGGCGAAATTTAATCGTGTGGAGATTAGCAGAGAGACTTTGGAGCGGCTACTGGATGGGGGGGAAGAGAAGCTGGCGAACGAGCTGGATAAGGAGATGAAGGTGGAGCTGGAGGTGGAGAAGAAGAAGCAGCTCAATCTAGAATTCCAGATCAAGCTGAGGCAGAAAGAGCACGAGGAGGATCAGGAGGATCAGGTGGCTTCCCCAGTCAAACCCGCCTCCCTTTGGGATCTCTTTCACTATCCGAATTTGCGCCGCAAAACGCTCGTCATTTTCTTCGATTGGCTCGTCTGCACCGGCGTCTACTATGGCCTCTCCTGGAGCCCTAACCTTCTGGGTGGCAATACACTGCTTAATTTCGTCATCTCTGGCGCTGTGGAAATACCCGCCTATTGTTTTCTACTGCTTACCTTGAATCGTTGGGGTCGTCGCTCGATACTCTGTGGCTGTATGTTGCTGTCGGGGATAAGCCTGCTGGCGACCATCTTAGTGCCAGGAGAGATGAAGTGGCTCCTGATCACCTTTGCCATGTTGGGTAAACTGGCCATCACTGGTTCCTATGGCACCGTTTATCTATTCTCCAGCGAACAATTTCCGACTGTGGTGCGCACGGTAGGGATGGGCGCCTCTTCCATGGTTTCCCGTTTGACTGGCATGCTTGCGCCTTACGTGAATGACTTGGCCAGCATCTGGAAACCTCTGCCATTGGTCATCTACGGCACACTCGCTTTATCCGCTGGTTTTGTATCTCTACTTTTACCGGAGACGCACAACAAGCCAACGCTGGAAACAATTGAAGATGGCGAGCGATTTGGAAGGAGAGAGAAGGGAAACAAAAGGGATCTGGAAGTGGGCAGAGAGCTGGAAACGCAGCCACTCAATTTACCCAATGGCCACAAAGCTTCATTTGTTAACAATAATTAATAACAGTAATTAGTAATGACAGTAATTAATTAACTTGAGGTCCTTCACTTTCCAATTCCAGTCGAGTACAAGTTTTTTTCCATGAAGAATGAAGAGATAGAAGAGAGACAAGCAAACAAAGATAGACAAATTAGGGAGTATTCAATTATTAAAAATATCAGTTGCATGCCAACAAAAAAAATATATTGATAACAAACAAAAGACCAAAAAAAAGACGAAAGAAAAATAAGAAAAGAAACAGTTAAAAACAGCGCCAAAAAAACATTTGCGCCTTAAGCATTTAGATCTGAAGGGGAAATGGTTTATTTTATTTGGCATAACTGTGCTCTATTTGGAGAGCAAAGCGGTTCCCATTTTAAATATGAAATGCATTCGTAAGAGAATCACATCCAGTTGTGTTTTCTTCCCTAGGCTGTTCCCAATTTAAATATGAAATGTTCTCTGCTATGCCGAAGCTGTTCCCCCTTCTAGATATGAATTTCAGACTAAACTGTGCCCAGCCTAAAGTGTTCCCCCTTTTAAAGTGCTGAAGAGAGCGAAAGATAGAGCTGTGCTCTCTTAGCCTAAGCTGAACTGTTCCCTTAATCTAAGCCACTGTTCCACTATCTGCATTATGGATGTATTTACTATACTTACTTATTTACTATACGTACTTACATAACTTATTTGTACTTAACGAATTTTTAGACAATGTTCTCTTTATCGGCACGTGCTTATTTTGGCATACAGATATTGTATTTAGCATAAGTAGCAAAAGTAAATAAATTCTAAATAATTCTGAAAAATGTAAACGATTTACTTCACTTCTATCTGGGTACGAAAATAGCAAAAATGTGTTGAAATATATTTCCGCATATTTTGCTTTTCATTTTTTATTTTTTGTAGCTGGCTTTTTGGTTATCGGCTTTGCTGTGGGAAGAATTCGGGTGCTGGATGCTCTGGGAAACGAACGGAAATATCAGTGACTGGAAATATTTACTTAATTATTTATATATCTATTACATGTTACTTTGATTTGTATATACTTATTTCCTTATATTTATTATTTGTTTTATATATTTATTTACGTTTTATATCGCAAAAATAAAAAACGGCTGCTGCTCAAAATTAATATGCTCATTTCTTCCCATAGGGAACAGTGTAAAAATGTAAAGATACACTCAAGCAAAAATAGTAACGGTAAAAAAAAGCAGCTGTACTCAAAAAAGGCAATTATCTAGTAAGTGTAAAATGTAAGTGCACGAAATAAAATTAAAAACCAGTTACACTCAAGAAAAAAAATAGTTGAAGAAAATAAAAAACAACTAAACTGAAGTGAAAAAGCAATAGAGCAGAACAGGAAAACATTATTTTAAAATAAATACAAAAACATTCAAGCAAACCAAGCAGTAGAAAAAGTAAATACAAAAACATCGACACTCAGGCAAGAAAGCAATAAACTAATGATCTTAACTTGTACTGGAATAGTTGAAAACAAAAACACACATACGTATACACATGCATATATATATTGAACAATTTTTATAATGCACCGCGGCGCATTTGAATGCATTACAAAAGTTATTTTTATTTTCTATTGTGCAAGGGCAGCTGTCGCAACAAATTAAATGACGGCTCTTCTTACAATATGCAAATGTGGCTACAAAAAAATAAAAGTCAACTTTGTTTATATGCAAATTTGAAATTAGCTAATAAAGTGTCGCGTGTTGTTCAACTTGTTACGAAGCTCTAAGATTGTGTTGAGGCACTAGAACGAAGAGAGAGAACTGACAGCATCCGATAATAAAGTGAGAGCAACTGAAAGAGCGGCGAGCGTGTCGCGTGAGAGAGAAATATGGAATATTGCCAATTGAGCATCAATTATGTTGTGCATATTTTCGGTCAATGATCAAATTCTGAGTCACACCACACACACACACACACGCATACATGCACCGGCTCTCTTTGACCCTGATGCAGCTGATTGAGCATCCTTAGCTTAAGAGAGCAGCGATTGTACTTAGGCACACACACACGTATACACACACATATACGTTGCGCAGCGATTTTCCTTGACCTTGAATTACTCAAACTGTGCCAGCTGCTTGGCACTGACTGACTGAGCATCCTTGACTCAATTCGTACGAGAGAGCAGCGCTGGCACAAAACTGTAAATATGTGTATATAAACTGTATAGTTGTGAATGGGGAATATGCTCGTCTCTTTTTGTAATATTTTTTTCCAATAAATCTAGAATATATTTAATAGCTGATATATTTAATAAATATTTTTAATAATTGATTTTATTTTGAAATTAAATTTGCCATTAAAGCTATATTTAACAACTGGCTGCAGGGTATATTCAAGTCTCGCTGATCATGCCTATTTGTTGGTTAGAAATGTTTTGAGCGGCGTTAGAGCGTCAGCAGAGAAGTCGCTGCTGCGTAGCGTCGCCGTCGTTGTCGTTGAGAGTCAATGTCGAATGCGTTCTTGACACTTTCGTTGCCCAGCAGCAAGTCGACGTCGCCGTCGCCGTCAGTCGTCAACAGCCACAGATCGCGTGCGGTCGTTTCTCGCGCGCACTTTTCGACGTTTAAGCACAAGCGACGTATACGCAATATTTATATATATATATGTGTATATTTATATATCTATATACACATGTATATATATAAATATAAGCTCTAATTTCTCTCCAAATCAATAGAAAGGCAATTTACGAATTTATTAATCAATCAAAATGGGCTACGATGATGTTATAACCCACTTGGGCGAATTCGGACGTTATCAGAGACGGATTTATTTGCTGCTCTGTTTGCCGGCCATTGTTTGTGCGTTCCACAAATTGGCGGGAGTTTTCCTGCTCGCTCGCCCCGAGCACAGATGCCGCCTGCCACATGAACCGGCAGCTGCCACCTATCAATCGCTGCCCCCAGCTCACTGGTTACTCGCGTATCCGCGGGATGCGATTACGGATAAATGGAATACCTGTGAATACTACAATGTGAACTACAACGAGTCCTATTTGAGTGGCAATCTGAGCGATACAACAAGCGGCACGTTGACGTGTAGCAGTTACCTCTACGATCAGTCCAAATACCGGAATAGCGCTGTTACGGAATGGAATATGGTTTGCGGCCGTAGTCTGCTGAGTGCCACAAGCGATGCAATGTTTATGCTGGGCGTCCTTTTGGGCAGCTTCATCTTTGGCCAACTGAGCGATAAATTGGGCCGGAAACCGACCTTTTTTGCATCTCTCGTGATTCAACTGGTTTTTGGCATTGCGGCGGGTTTGGCACCGGATTACTTTACCTATACCATTTCACGGCTGATTGTTGGGGCGTCTACGTCGGGTGTCTTTTTGGTGGCCTATGTGATTGCCATGGAAATGGTGGGTGCCACCTATCGCCTCTTCGCCGGCGTCACTGTGCAGATGTTCTTCTCTGTCGGTTTTATGCTCACGGCGGGATTTGCTTATCTTATCAGGGATTGGCGCTGGCTTCAAATCGCGCTGACTTTGCCGGGTTTGATTTTCATGGGCTATTATTGGCTGATACCGGAGTCGACACGTTGGCTACTCTCGAATGGCCGCAGCGAGGAGGCCTTTGTCATTATTGAGAAGGCGGCCCGTGTGAATCGCGTCCAAATTCCCAGCGAGATCTATGAGCAGCTTGTCCAGGAGGAGACGGAGAAGAAGGAGCGGGAGCAGACTGCCTCGCAGCAACCTTCCGCATCCGTTTGGGATTTGCTGCGTTATCCGAATTTACGGCGCAAAACGTTGCTCATCTTTTTCGACTGGTTTGTCAATAGTGGCGTCTACTACGGTCTCTCCTGGAACACCAATAATCTTGGCGGCAATCAACTGCTCAACTTTGTCATCTCCGGCGCTGTTGAGATTCCCGGTTATTCCCTGCTCCTGTTCACTCTGAATCGTTGGGGCCGTCGCTCGACGCTGTGCGGTGCCATGTTGGTGGCCGGGATTAGTTTGGTGGCAACTGTTTTGGTACCCAGCCACATGAACTGGTTGCTCATCACGTGTGCCATGATCGGCAAATTAGCCATCACCTCGTCGTATGGCACTATCTACATATTTACGGCCGAACAATTTCCGACTGTGGTGCGCAATGTGGGTTTGGGCGCCTCGTCGATGGTCGCTCGCATTGGTGGCATTCTGGCGCCGTATCTGAATCTTCTCGGCGAGATCTGGCGACCCTTGCCGTTGCTCATCTGTGGTGCCTTGTCGCTGACGGGGGGCCTGTTGTCGCTGCTCTTGCCTGAGACGTTGAACAGACCCATGCCGGAGACCATCGAGGATGCCGAGAACTTTGGCAAGAAGCAGCAGCGGAGCAAGGGGCAATCTCTGGAGGATGAGGAGCTCAAGACGATGCTGAATGGCAACTATGGCGGGAAGGCGTAACAGAGAAAAGAAGACGTAAAATGTAGAACGGAGAAGGAGACGGAAAGGAAGACAAAAAGAGACGGAGAGAGATGGAAGAGGAGATTGAGAGAGGGAGATGAAGAAGGAGGGGGAGATGCAGAGGGAGACAGAGTGGAGATGGTGAAAGGATTGGGAGAAGGAAGGAAAGGATCCGTTGAGAGTAAGAGGAATGCAAAGGAGAGGAAGAAGAAGAGAAGAACTGAAAGGGCAGAAAGGGAAAGGGAGACAAGAGGCACAGGAATAGGGAGAAGCCAAAGGGGAGGAACAGGGATAGGAAGAAGGCGACACCTCCGTCGAAGAGGGAGAGAGCCAGGCAGAGGAGCCTGCAGAGGGGCAGGCAGAGGAGCCTGCAGAGGGGCAAGCCGATGAATTTGTCTTCGAACTTAAGCAATTTGCATTTACTGTTCATAATGATTAATTGCATTTATCATTCGATGCAGAAAGTATTCCAACTCATATGTTTAAGCACACAGAAAGTCACAAGAAACTCAATTTCAATTTACTTCAATTTATTTGTTATTAAATAAATAATAAAAAACAACACAATATTCACTCAGCATTGGCTCTGTTTTGGCATTCAATTAACTTCTCTGAAAAAGGCGTCGGAATCGGAATCAGAAATTAAATTCCGAATATTTGATTATGCTCAAACGGTGGATCTAATACTGTATGCTATATGTGCCATAAAGAACGTAACGGAACCACAATCGATCAATGCTGTTATTATTCCGAGTTCGAGCTGTTCTACTGCGGAACTTAAACTTCCCATTTTTGGTCTGCAGCTCATATAGGGTCTGAGATCCGTAAGTACATAGAGGGAGAAGACGGCATCAACTCAACTCTCTATGTTGCCTATTTTTCTCTAATCTAATCGATCCGATTGTTTATTATTATTTTTATTTTATTATTTATTATTTTTTTGGCGCAAATTTGTACAGTCAAACTACAAAATTTGGAAGCTCAAATTTGGTCTGGATTTGAGAGCACGACTCCAGAATACTTTGCTTATTTCGAAATACATTTGTGCAGGGTATTTGAAGTGTGTCTTCGACAGTTAATGCCGTTTTTTGTTTTTGTTTTTCTGTTATTTACAATTGTTGTGCAATAAAACAGACGCCGGCAAGCAATGAACTTTGGAGCACTGCTGTAGTGCACAATACATTCTCAGAGGACATGATAACTATGAGATGGTGTTTGTCAACCATTGAGGGTGACATTTCCCAAGCCCTTAATATATACATAGATCTATATGTAGATATGTATCAGCATCAGCTGTGCGTTTTATAATTTTAGAACAATAAACACTGAAATCAATCGTAATTTTAGAAATTTACATTCATAATTTACTAAAATCGAGTGCGATTATTTCTTATGAGTGTAGGGAATTTAATCTTCGTTGAGCTGAAGCTGGCGTTGTTGTTTGTGGTTGTTGTTTTGTTTGATTTGCGTTGCTTAACATGCTTACCGATTAGCTGCGAAATTGGGACTCTAGGTGCAGAAATAGAACGGAGACATCCGTAAGTCGCGGCAGCTGATAACGATAAGAGAATACAGTATTGTATTTAATTATATATTCATACATATATTTGTTTAGTGCAGTTCAGTGCTCGAGTGCTAAATAGTGCTATCAGTTAAATGTTTATATTGAGGTCAACGTTTTTTGAATGATTTTACTTTTGTACACAGCAAAGTATAATTTATTAATATACAAAATATTTATTTATATATAACACTCAATTAATCATTTGAATTCATTTGAAACAATAATTGATTGCTTTGAATAAATTCTTGGTAAATTGCACATATTTTGCCATTTCCGTTGAATAGAAAACTTGAGAAGGTTGAGGTTTTTAAAATAATTGCAACTGCTTTGGTGTTAGAGTTGTTAGTGCTGTTTTCAGTTTACTTTAATCAGCAGCGGAAATGTTCGTCACACCCATTTTGTGATAACGTTGCTTGGATTGAGTGAAATTTTGTTGTGCATAGGCTGTGTTTGAGTTGTAAGTATGCTTCCTTTTTTTCTTTCTAATATTTCGATAAAATTATTATTTCCGCTTTCTTTTGAATACGTTTAAACTTAATTGCAGCATACGTTTAGGAGCACTGACAAATTGAACACCTAATTACACTAAATATGGTCGCTTAACATTACAGGTTCTCGTATAGGATAGGTTAGCATCGGTTTGAATACGTTTTAACTGAATTGCAGTATACTTTTAGGAGCACAAAGAATTTGAACACCCAATACACTAAATATGATCACTTAAAACTGCAGGTTGTCGTATAGGATAGGTTAGCATGTGCATGCACCATTAAATTTGAATCTCAAACTGAGAAAATAAGTTTTCGCTGAATTGCAGCATACTTTTAGGATCACAAATAATTTGAACACCCAATACACTAAATATGGTCACTTAAAACTGCAGGTTGTCGTATAGGATACGTTAACATGTGCATGAACCACTAAATTTGAATCTCAAACTGAATAGGTTTGAATTAGTTTTAATTGCAGTATACTTTTAGGATCACAAAGAATTTGGACACCCAATTACATTAAATATTGTCACTTAACATTGCAGGTTATTATATAGGATAGGCTAGCATGTGCACGCACCCTGGAAACGAAATTGATTTGGAACCTGTTGCAGCATACTCTTAGGGGCTCGCATGCTTTGCTGGTTATTGTACAGGCTGGCATAGCAGACGTACGCACCAGTTAAACAAATCGGCCAATTGCATGGAAATTGTTTCTTGGAGAGCTGCGTGGAAAATCCGATTACCTGCTGTGTTAAAATATATTAAATGGTTTTTATTTTTCTTGTGAGCATTTTTATTAATAAACTCTATTTGCATTTGCTTTCAGATTTATGCTATTTTTTTTTTCAAATTTGATATGTCAAAACAATTTATATGGATTTACCTTTTGGCAACGAATTACCTGAGCTCGATATACTCATTGTGGGAGCTGGCCTATCCGGCTTGACATCGGCAGTAAAAATCCTATCCAAAGACAGTTCGCTCAATATGCGTATTATAGATGAGAATCGCAAGCCCGGCGGACAACTGGGCAGCAATGGTTCGCGCATTGTGAATAAGGAGCAAACCGAACTCATTGCCTTCCTCAGCCAGTTGAATGTGGCCGTGAGACAGCGCAATCCTAACAATGATCAGCTGAATCGCTGCTGGGAACTGGATCGGGGCTTAACCTCAGCGCCGGCCAACTTTGAGCTATGGCGCTATATCGATATGCTCGATCTGCGCATGAAACAATTTAATGGGCTGCATTTTCAGTGAGTGGCAAATTGAGATTGCGAAAATTTACAAATTAGAATTGCGAGTTAAGATTATACACTCAGAAATAGCCGCGATATTTATTTTGGTTAGATTTACTAAAATGAAGAAATTGATTATTTTTTGCTGAGCGCAGAGTTGAGTTCATACGTTTATCGATAGGTTTCGCAAGCGAGTGCCAACCATGGAACGACATATTTGCAGGAACCTGTTCTTCAACAAATCGCGTCAATTTATGTTCAATTTGGTGCTGCTGACTTCTGGGTTGCCGGCGAGCGAAATCAACTACGATGAGTTCATGTGCCTGTGCAGCAGCTCGGGCGGATTGCGTATCCTGGTCGATCTGTAGGTGAACTAGGGAAATAATATTCATCCCACTCTCTACTCTCAAATTCCTTATTGCAGATTTATGCGCCTGCCGTCGACTGTGGTGGACGTGTCCTGCAAGGATCTGCTCGAAACGCTGCTCAGGAAATTAAAGCACACAGAAATCCTGAGTGAAGTAAAAGTTGTCGAACTGGAACACTTTAAGAACTATGTGCAGGTGACGGATTCGAATGGGGGTCGTCATATAGCAGAAGCCGTAATCCTGGCCATACCCTGGAACAAGGTGAATCAGCTGAGATTCAAACCACAGTTGCCGAAGCAGTTTCGGGATTCCCCGAGAATCAGCCGGCAATCCAAATTTGTCATCACTCAATTTAGAATCGATTACGATAAATCCTATTGGTTATCGAAGGGTTTCTCGGGTAATTTTATGAATATGCAACCGTTGGTCGTGGGCTATGAGCAAAATCCAAATGAATATAGCGGCTATATGCTGCACGATGTCGATGTGGAGACGTCGACTGTTCGAGACACAATCCTCGACCTGCTCGCCCAGCAATTTGGTGAGGAGATGCTCACTCCGTTGGAGTACACCGAGGAGATCTGTGAGCTTAACACGGCCTTGAATAGACCCCAAACCAGGCCCTGGCATCGCATCGTCTGGTCCAGTTCGGCGGCAGCTGCCACCAACAATCGCAATCTTATGGGTGGCGCCGTGGAGAGTGGCATCAGGGCGGCGATAAATGCTCTGTTTGTCATCAGGCCCCAGGCTGTGGGTTGGCGAGATCTGCTCGACGTCCAGCAGAAGAATCGGTATGCCGGCATTAGTCCCAGCTATTTTGCCAGTCTGCTCAGTCGCCTCAATCTGTACAACATCAGCTTCTACGGCATCTTTGTCTTGGGTCTCATCTGTTTGCTCAACTTTGGCTATGGCTAAGCAGGGTGCCAACTTAATATGGTACTTGCCAGGGGTATTCAAAAACAACACTTTGTCTAATCATACACTGGGAAAAAATCAGGCTCATATTTGGAGAATTGCCATTGTTTCGGCTGTAAGTGTAACTCAACTATTAATAAATAAAATCTTGTTGGCTACTTTTAGTCTCATATACAAACTTGTTAGATAATCTATTATATATACACAAAAATTGATTTAAGAATAATGTAGAAAAATATGTCGAGAATTTAGGCTGATTTCTACTTGTGTTACACATACTTCTCACATTCTTTTTTTCTTACTCAAATTCGTATTACAAAATTGACTTTACCAAATTCCCATTGTGCATATCTACTCTTTATGAATTTATTGGGAGATAAGTATAGGTACTCGGCACAGCCTCTCAAGTGTTACGTTCCCATTTAATTGACTCAGTTTATTCCACATCTGGGTCGTTGTGGACGAATTAATTTGCATATTATACTAATGTATATGTATATATATATTTATATGTATGCGTATACATTCTAAGCTCCCGTTTCGTGGGCAATCATTCACTTAAGCAGGCAGGCAAGTCGAGACACCATTGCTCAACAGACTCACTAGTGGCGCAGCCACCCACTTCTACCCCCCACCAATTTGGGTTATATAAAACTCAATTATTTACCGAGTACCTCTCGCGATGAGGAAAGCGCCCCTTTGATACATATATATCATATAAATCGAACTCACTGTTGGCTTTTTGTAATTCGTGTACTTAGTCGACTATTATCATATCAAATTAAAGCCCCAGAAAAACAAGTTTTTATGCTTAGGTTAACTAAAGCTGAACTCATTGATGGATTTTTTTTATATTTTTTTTATAATATTATTTAAAATGAATGACTACTATTTATTTAATAAGTACTATATATGTATTATACATATTCAATTTGCAACTGTCATCTCTAATGATAATTTAGCATAATTTCCAGCTTCGACATCAAAACCAGATTTCTACAATCAAAGCAATTGCCGTATATAGATATATATAGTATAGAAGAGTGTTTAGATTTCTATTGTTCAGATAGTTTTATTTAGCGCAAGCCTAATTCCATTTGAACGTCATTTGCATATTGAAAAATAAAAAATAAAAAGAATTATGTTTTGGAAATTTTCGTTTATATTGAATCAGCTCAAATTTATTAGATTAGCGCCAAGTGCAGATGATGAATGGGCACACTGCTTACCTGATGAATGGGCACACTACAATCTGCAGCACTGAGAGTGAAAGTGATGGGCGTGGCGGTTGGGCGCTATGGCTTCGTACGTGCATTGGATAAACGAACGTTTTAACTGTTTGGGTAAGTGTGTGCGACGTGCGACGACGACAACAACAACAGAAATAACTAAAGCCAAAGACCAACCCACCCACACACACACACACACGCCCATATGCATGTGCAAAATTATAAATAGAAAAGAAAACAAAAGAAATGAAAAACGAACTACCAATGAAAGCGGCTGAGGATCGTCGATTGTAGAAGCGCCGTTAGACGCGCTTCCGCTTTGTGATCTATTCACAGTTAAATAGAATACGAACATGACAAAAACTGTACAATAATTAAAGCCATGCATTAAAACGACAAAATTAGCAAGCAACAGTACGCGAGAGAGAGAGAGAGAAGGAGAGATAGAGGAAGAGAGAGAGAGAGAGCGAGAGCGAGAGCGAGTTATAGAGATAGCTTATAAAATACCCTGTACTCAAATCTACCTGTACTCAAATCTCAAAACGTAAATCTTTCTCTTTCATTCTGTTTACATATAATATATCAAAAAAAAGCTAATTTGTGATGTATATGCTTAATTAAAGCTTAATTTATGTATATAGATATACAAATCTATTGCTTCCCAGCATTTAAATATAATATTAAGAAATAAATAAGATGAGGTTTATTTTTATTTTTTAAAATGTAGATTTTAATGTTAAACTTTATTAAATATATTTCTTACTTTTTCGGTTTTTTCTTTTTAGTAAACTGACTTTAGTTGCCATTATACAAACTGTAATTAAAGCTTCTTGTTATTTTGTACCCAATGGAGTATAGTAATATTATAGTAAATAAAAGTATAAAAGTTTTTTATTGTAAGATGAACTTTGGGTAGCTTATCATTCAGAGGTAAATACGAACTTGATTAGAGAGGTATATATCTTCAATTGTGGCTATTACTGCTGTTTTTAATCAATTTTTATCGATATTTTGCCAGACTGTGATAAAACGAAATAAACTTGGCTTGCCAAGAGAAACTATATTCGATCATTTTTTGCTCTTATAAACTCTAAGACAGACAGTTACACGGGCAGATTTAGATATATAAATATATATACTCTATATAAATACCTTATCGACTCTTTTCAGTAATATATATAATTTATGGGCTCTTCAATACTTTTTTCTGCCTTTTCGTTCTCCTGCACAACTTCATTACACCCACATGAACTGGGTGCAGGGTATATAAAAGTTGCCTAAATACAATGTCGAACATTGGATACCCTTCACCCGCTCAGAATAAAAAAAATACCCATGGTTGTTGCTTACGTATTCCGTTCGCTTGACGTAGTTGAAATTGATCAATTGAGAGCTTTTCAAATAATAGCTATATATATAAATATATACCTTTTAATACCTTCAACCTCAGTACTCAATTGGAATCCTTCAATGGGGTCAATTTATAGAGGTCTGGTTCAAGTCTGAGATATCTTATATATAGGCGAAGGTTGTCAATCTCAACAAACCAATTGAAGATTTAGGCTTAAGAGCCCCTCATTGTAGATAACGAATAACGACAAGAATCGCTCAAGCGTAAACCATTTCCCACAAATAAACATGTATACACTCAGAAAAAATCAATTTACATTTTTGTACATTTTTTGCGTCAATGGTTAATCATCATATTTTTCAGAAAGTACATTACCATTATTTTCTAATATTTAAAAACTATTTCTCAAAACACATTTTCTAAATTTTCTGTTTTCTATTTCTGTGTTTCTATTTGCTTTGGGTTATTTGAGAAACCTCAGATACATTTTTGTGTGAGTGTACATACATGTATTCAAATGCAACATTGTTTACAGAACAAAGAGATTTAAAAGGCAATATAAATTCCAATTTCTTCCGCTCTCATGGTTCAACATACCAATAACATTAACATTAACATTGCATACAAACACATTCATTCACATTTTTCACATTTTTAGAAAGACGCCAAGTGAGAGCATGCCTTTTAATCATGTACATTATCCGCACGGATAACGCAATTCAAATGTGAAGTGTAAACAGAGCCCAGCGCTTAATTATCGCCCATTCGAATGTTAATTGTAATTGTAACAGAGACAAAAATGTAAATTTTACGCAGCGCCGATGTAAATGAATGTTCAAGTGCCCACATATACACATATGTATTGTAATGCTAGCTAGAGAGAGAGAGAAAGCATGTGTGCATAGATTTATTGCGGATAAGGGTTCTTCTAGGCAAAAAGAGGCATAAATAGGTATTTAAGCCACGTCTCTTAAGGGATGAGCATATGTATGTTTTGAGAAGAGTTTTGAGCCATGATCCTGATATACATATCTTTAAAGATATTTTTTGAGAGTTAGATATATTAACAGACTAACATCTTGATTAAAATAAGAATATCCTTTTCTTACTTGGCTTTACGCAGTGCTGCAATTGTCACTGCGACTCTCTTAAATGGAAATGGACTGCAGACACATACACATACAGACTGCATTGCACCATACACAAACACAGCGACAAACTCAAATACCAAGCATAAGTAAATAGAACGGGAAGAGCCGAAGCCGAACGCAGCCCAAACCGAGCACGACAAACACGACGCGATGCCAACGATTCGTATTTTGTAATGAGAGTGCGTAAGTATGTTTGCGTCTGTATGTGCTCGCATACAAAATGTTGCGATCGACCTCCCGTGGGCTTAGTTTGTGGGACGCCTTCAAAGCGGCAAGTAGTTGTTAGCGGACGTAAACAAGCAACACCGACAACTGCATCGTGGTGCATCGCTCGACATTTCATTCAAAATTAGAAACAACAGCAAGAACTCAAATTCAATTCAATTTTTTTTCATGTTTATTCTAACACAAACGAAAAAAAATTGTACAAGCAAAGAGGAAAAACGAAGAAAAAAAACGTGTCAACGATAAACATAAAGCGTAAAGCAAATTTAAAAAAATAGGACAAATAGATAAAACAAAATAAATTGTGAAAGTGAAATCAAAAAAATAATATATAAATATAAATAAATAGAAACGACTCATTTACAGTTGCTTTCACAATCTCAATTGCTCTGCTGCATTTTTTGATCTGTATTTTTGTGTATTGTTTTGTGGACCTTACATTCCGTATTATCAGCGTTTAGATTATAAATCAATATTATATTTGAATACATACATAATTAGACACAAATCGAATGACCGACCCGCTGAACTTGTGCACACATAAAAACATACATATATATAAATATATATATAAGTATTTAAGATTGTGAACTTTAAGTGTTATCAAAAATAGCCCGAGCTATTTGATATTTTACTATAGTCCCGTTGTGAAACATATATTTACAAACTGTGATATGACCAAGTCAAAGGATAATGTGGAGAAATCGCGGGAGTTAATCACGGATCAGGGCATGAAGGATTTGCTCACTAAGCAGCTGGAAATTGTAGGCAGTGGCGGCGTCTTTGTTTGGTAAGTTCCTCTAGAGAGGGATCGGTTCAGCATATACCATGAAAGTCATTGAAAGTGAGTGAATGTTACAAATCGGAATAGTTCAAGTTCGATGCCAATCTAAATTGCGATTCATACGAAACTAGAACAAGTGCAATTTAATCTGGCTTAGTTATGTGAGACGTTGAATCAGTCCAGTTAGTATGTAAACCATGTACACCTACCGAGTATAATCGATATAATAAATATTCGAGTGTTTCCGGATGCTGTTTGAAAGAAGCGAATAATATATATATATACATACGTACATAAATATAAAATCAATTATAATAGTGTGTATATGGGAAAGTGTTAATTAGAGGATACACTCAAACAAAATTGTACTAAATCGACAGTAATCGAAAGTAAGTTTCTAGTACTTATGGTTGTTGCTTTCTAACAACCACGGTTCTCATTTCCATAATTCAGAAAAATCTTAAGATGTGACAAGTATTTCGAACCGGCGAGCCATTGAAGTACATTCGGGATTTTTGAAAGGATTTTCTTTGCATTTCTACATTTTAGAAATGTTTTTCTTGACCAACAACTTTTTAGGATTTTCGCAAAACTATTTAAAATTTGGAAATTATTTGTAGAACAAGAAAAACGTTTACTAAAATGTAGGTAGATTTTTTCCCAGAGTGTAGATAGCATTACTCAGTTTAACCACTCTCAAATCAGGCAGTAAAAATCACGTGCCGATAATGCCGGAACCTCGAATCCTGATAACAGCACTCGAAGTGAATCGCGTCTCAAGTCTACATAATCGCATTTTAAATTTGTGTTTTTTAAACATTTATTTTTAGCTTTGCTTTGTCAACCAGCATTTGGAAAAAATATCAGCCCAAATTTTCGTAATTGGCTCTAAATTCTAATTTTGGAAATTTACTTTTTGAATGATAAGGTGACCAACGCTCGGCGCCCCAACTATGGCGTCTAAAATGTAGAATTATTTGGGCAAGATAATGAGTGTGTAAGTCGGGGCAAAACCGATGAGCGGAGGTCGCATTCCGCCGTATGACTGGCATTATGCGCAGCACGTGCAAAGGTTGAGCAAAACAAAATCGAGTGCTTTGAATTTTGACGATCCATTCTTCAAATATATTTTTGTTTTCTTCAGATATGTAAATGTTGCACATTCTGTTCCGGTTGCCCGGTTTGATTAACGATCGTCGACTGTCATTTACATTGAGCGCAATTTCAAAACATATATTTTGGAGCATATTGTCGGCCTTTGATCTCACACCATGTGCTGAAACTGTCAATATGCAAAAGTAAACCCCTCTCCCCCTCGGGGGAACTGCAATTCTCCATGTTGTCGTTGTTGTTGGAATGTGTCACTAACCTTCACAACATTTGTGCTTTCGCAATTATCGGTTTGCGCTCATGTTTTTATCGCTGTTGATCTTATTATTCGCATTCGAAAACTGAACAAACAAGTTAGAATGTTTCAGCTGAGACAGCTCGATCTGATTGTTGTTGGTTTAATGTGAAAACACATCTTGGATGATTGATGGAGAGAGAGAGAGTGAGAGACAGAGAGTGAGAGAGAGAGAGTCAGGGAGAAGGACAGAGAGAGAGAGAGAGAAAGAGAGAGAGAAAGAGAGAGAGAAAGAGAGAGAGAGAAAGAGAGAGAAAGAGAGAGAAAGAGAGAGAAAGAGAGAGAAAGAGAGAGAGAGACAGAAAGAGAGAGAAAGATAGAGAAATACAGAGAAAGAGAGAGAGAGAAAGAGAGTGAAAGAGAGTGAAAGAGAGTGAAAGAGAGAGAAAGAGAGAGAAAGAGAGAGAGAGAGAGAGAAAGAGAGAGAGAGAGAAAGAGAGAGAGAAAGACAGAGAGAAAGACAGAGAGAGAGAAAGAGAGAGAAATAGAGAGAGAGAGCAATAAAGGCAGGTTTGGGCTTCGAAATGATTTTGATTGCTTGTTTCATGCTCTTGCACACCTTCAGAACACGATTTTTCCACTCTTAATGAGTTCAGATAAACAAATAATTAATGCAAAAACACATAACAAATAACAAGCGTAATTTTCAATTACCAAATCGTGCTAACGTGAGAAAGATTAAATTGGCGTGTCGAAAACAAGTGGCATTTAAACTTAATTACAGTTAACAATTCAGTTCAACACACATTTCCATTTTCAGGGCCTTGTTCTTTCTGTGCGTCACGCCCAACATATTGAATGGCTTCCATGTGTCCTCGTACACGTTGCTGGGACATTTGCCCGACGATCAGTGGTGTGGCATCGAGGAACTGCAGCTGACCAACTGGACACTGCCACAGCAGCGTAGCATCAGTGAGCGGGAGCTGAACTCGGGCGGTTGCACCATCTGGGATTGGGACTACCACAAACTGAGTGGGATGACCTATGAGGCTGCCCTCAACTACACAAGTCACATGGCGCAGATCAATCAGCCGGCCGTGGTGTCCTGCAAGACGAGGGGCAACTACGAATATGCCCAGCCGGAGAGCACCTTTGTCGCCGAATGGGAGCTGACCTGTGAGCGGAGCATTCAACGGACCTCAGCACAGGTCTCCCTTTCCTTGGGCAAGTTCTGTGGCTCGTTCACATTCGGCATCCTGGCCGACAAGTAAGTTTAACTTTAATCGGAAGTGCCCCAAATTAATTTAATTTCAAACACTTTTTTTCAGATTTGGTCGCAAAACTTCGTTTACGTTGGGCGCCGCTTTTTTCATAGTGGGCAGCATCTTTTGCAGCTTCTCGCCGTGGTACAGTTTATTCCTAGTTGGTCGCTTCGCCTTAGGGTCAGCCTCCTCGGGTCTCTTCTACCCGGCATTTACAATGAGTAGGTTACAATTGGTTGCATTGTTTTTTATCAATCACAAAACTCTCTTTGGTAAATTTAACGCTTTTTAGTTGTCGAGAACATTTGCTTAAAGCATCGCTCCTGGATGTCCATTGCCTTCTCAGCCTCATATCCTGTGGGCATGATCCTGCTAGCTATTACGGGCTATCTGATACAGCCCTGGCGTCATTTGCAACTCGCACTCACAATACCCTCACTGCTGCTCATACTCAACTGCTAGTAGGTTCATCTTTTATCATTATATTTATCTGCACCTCGATTAATACTCGAATTTATTCTAGTCTAATGCATGAATCACCGAGATGGCTTATAACTCAGGAGCGCTACGATCGCGTCTATCGCATACTCTTCAAGCAGCCCAGCCACTATGATGTCCAGACCACAATTGCCGCCCCATCCACCGAAATTGTCAGCGATAAGAAAACGGTCAGTCCAAAGATCTACACTCTATCTATGTACATATAGAGTACTTATATATATATATGTATATATACATGTCATTCAAATCGTTTTGCAGTTGGAGCCAATCGCAAATGTTTCGCTCAGTCAGAAGCTGAAGAATGGTCCGCTGAAGTCAATCATTGAGCTCTTCGCGAATCGCAATGTGCGCAAAATGATTTTCACCTCGTACTTTATGTTCTGCGTCACCTCGCTGAGTTACTATGTTACGGGTAAGATGTGAAACTCAGTCTGAAGTAGACTCGATTGTAGTCCCTAGAAATTAAAGTAGTCTGTGGAACGCTGAACAAATTGGAAGCTATTCGGCGGTGTCAAAGAAATCTCTTTTCATCTAATCTAATATCTAATTCATTCATGGGCTAATGATAAACTAGGTAATCTGCGTCTAAGACTATTAAGATCTAGAGATGTACAACATTTCTCTATAAGAAATAGATACTAGACTCTGAAACTATATTAGTCTGTAAAACTATAAATATTTCTATATAGGACTCTATATATTAAAGCTATTCGGCGGTGTCACAGAAATCTCTCTTTAAAACTCCAGTAATTAATACAGGATCTAAAAATAATCGTTTTTCCACTTACATTTACAACTGACATTAAGTTTGTTAACCATTCATAAACATCGCTTAGCGATTTATTTGTGTATGTATGTATGTATCTGCAATGTAGAGGTTTGCAACCCACCAAAAGTCCAGCATACCCCCAATGTGCTTTCAGGTGCTACCTGAAATCGAAGTTCTTTGACATCTTAGTTTGTTGCATTTCATTGACTATTTATTTATTTATTATTTATATTATTTATCCATAGATTTCCAAACAATAAATAAATTCATTCGCATCAATATTCATTATAATATTATTTTAATTTCAGCTC
Organism: Drosophila percnosoma; assembly: GCA_035043855.1. NCBI lineage: Eukaryota > Metazoa > Arthropoda > Insecta > Diptera > Drosophilidae > Drosophila > Drosophila percnosoma. The sequence continues at coordinate 75,639 of JAWNMQ010000651.1, forward strand.
TAAATGCCGCCAATTTGTCAGTTAGTCGCTATCTGTATATTATAGCGACTGGCGTTGTGGATATTCCGTCGTATGTGGTTCCGGTGATAATGTTGCGTTTTACGGGTCGTCGCATGACGACAATGTTGCTATTCATATGGACGGGAGTGTCGCTGTTGCTGGTGCTTTCCGTGCCCGCTGGCAGCACCACGTGGATCGTTTCATTCGCCATGCTGGGACGCTTTGGCATCAGCGCCACCTACTCGGTGGTCACCCTCTATACGGCGGAACTTTATCCGACAGAGATACGCAACTCGGCGCTGGGCACCTGTTCGACGTGGGCGCATGTCGGTTCGATATCGGCGCCATATGTAGTCGATGTGCTGGGCGCCCTTGGCTGGTACATTCCAACCACACTTTGTGGCTGCTGCGTTCTAGTAGCAGGTATCTTAACCCTGACCCTGCCCGAAACGGGCAAGGCCAACCTCTCCGACAAGCTGGACGATGCCCAGGTCAACGATGATGAAGACGATGACGAGGATCCGTCGACTTGCAAGTCGGAGAAGTAGTTGAATTGTACCCAGAATGTAGTCTTTAAGTTTAGTATTAATTTACGCATGATACACTTGGAGATCAAATTGCCATTCACTTTAGAAAATCGCCCCTGACATTTAGATTGTTTTTCGAGATAATTTTTGCGGATTTCTAAAATTCAGTGCAATATTTTCTCCAAGTGTATGCCACTTAGTACTCTATGCTGTACAGGGTTGCGATTGTAGAACTACTTGTAGTAAACTAGACCTATTTGTTAGTTATATCTTGCATACTTGTATATTCGTATAAATGTTTTCTGTTTTTCACAAATACATATATATATATATATATATATATATATATATAAATATATATATAAATATATATAGAAATATATATAGAAAAGCCATTAGGACTTTTGCAGATGTAGCTGGATCCAGTCGTCGTAGGGTTTAGTTACTGTATAAATGCTGGGCATACCTTTGATGCCACAGGTCAACCCATGAGATACTAATCCGGAGATGCGTAGCTGATCTTCCGAGCCATAGGGACACATCAATGGACCACCGGAATCACCCTGACACGAGTCCTGGCGGTTGTTGCCCAGGGCACAGACCGTATTATCCCCGTTCTTGGGCGCCCAAATATGCCCAATAATATCCCGGCATTGTTTATTGTCGATTATACTTAACTCGGCTTCCGAGAGTCGCTTTTGGGAAGGCCCGGCGTGTCTGGTGGCCCCATATCCAATAATCCGACATGTTGCTAAACATATAATATAATAATAATAAATAAAATAATTAATTATAAATAATTATGATAAATATTAAATAAATAAATGATTTAGAATATGTGCTCTATCTACAGGATTGGACAAACCATTAATGTTGGGATTCATGCCTGGCGGCGGCAGTTGAGCAAATTGCAGATCCTTGGCCAGTTGGCTCTTGAAGGGACGACTTAAACGGAGCAATGCAATATCGTTGCGATAGTTGTATCTGTATTATACAATATAAGCACTAATTACCTAACATTGGCATCTGTTTTGATATATGTATACATAATTTGACTTACGGATTAAAGTAAATAAACTTGGCACTTTCCACATGATATCGCTCGAGGCTTTCCGCATTCTCAATGTTTTCATATCCAATGAAGGCCACAATGTTTTCCATCTTTCTGTTGGTAAAAATTATATTGTCGTTAGAGAGATTATACAGTTGCGGTCAAAATAACGGACTGTCAAAAACCTATTCATAAGTTCCATATACCCACTTTCGCCAAACACAATGGGCAGCAGTCAGAATCCAGCGAACACTAATCAAAGATCCGCCGCAAAAGTGTTGAAAAGTATATTTTTTTGTGTTGTTATTTCCATGTTCACATCCGTAATCCTGCAATGATACCATAAATGGATATTTTGTGTACCCATCTGCCATGATGACAAAATTATTTAGACATTTTTTATATTTTAGTTTATTTGACGTACTGCCCTCGGGGAAAACGAAACGACCGCCTACAATGGGAACTGCCTGAGATTCTGGATAATCAAGGATTATTGTGATTAGCACAAATAGTAGTATGTGTATTTGATGGCAACAGAAAGCAGCCTTCATGCTGGCAGATTAACAATATACTAACCTGCTGAGTAGAGAAACAGCTAATAAATATAAAACACACAAACCAACTTGAGCGCAAACAAAAACACAAGCTGTGCAAATATGTGAATAATGTGCATGTTTTGAAATCTCTACTGGGTGGGCATGCACAAACTATTCAAGAGGCTTAAGCTAAGCATAACACAAAAACAAAGTAAAACATTGTCTGCTTGTATTAAAGGGAACACATTTTGTTAAGGTACAAAATCAGTTGGTTTTAATGCTGCACAATTTTCAAATTGCTGGCAGTTTAAACATGCATGGTCACACAGCAATGTGCAAGGAAGTGTTTAATTCGCACTCCTCCCATTACGTCTATAACTTATAACAAAAGCAAACCCAACAAGATATATCAAATCGAAAATTAAGTAGATTTAATAAAAACTCAAATCAGTTTTATTTAAAGCTGCACTTATGCAAAGTGGTGCAAACTGTTCAAAATTAAATGGTCACACAACAAAATGCAATGATCTGGCAATCTTGCAGGGCTAAAGCGTTACGTACGCTCCTCCCTCTTACGTCTCCTACTAATGTCACTGACCAAAAATAGTGTATATATGTATACATATATATATAACAATTGTCATATATTTAATAAAATAATGAAAGCATGTAACAGTTTTTTAAGGAGCAAACTTTTAAAATTCTACGGTCATTCATCAAAATGCAATACTCTGGCAGCAGTATTACGTTGTTATGGCCACTCACTGGTCACACTGACTAGCTATGCTAAACAGCTGCTCAGTTGTGCGCGAATTGTGTGAACGGTCAGACGCCATTGTGTACACGTGCGTTGCGAATTGTAAGTGCAAATTGCTCACTAATTTTAACAAATATGCGAATATTAAAACTATTTCAATTGCATATTGATGGTAAACCTTGTAATGTTGAACTTGGCTGCAAAGCGCCGCATATTAAACAAAAAACAAATCGCTTAAATGGTGCAGTGTTGATTTTGTTTTTACTTTGTTTTGTTTTGTTTTGCGTAGAGTGGCAAAAGTGATATTAATTTAATAAATTTGCAGAAATTGGAAGTTTGATAATAATTATCAGTTATCAGTTAGTAAGCAAGCTGGCCACGCCCCTTAAGCACTAATCGCCTTGGCCTATTTTTTTTTTCGTGCTGACGAACGTCAAAATTTATCTGAGTAGAAAATTTGTTTTGTTTATTTATATTTTAGTTTTGTTTTTGCAAAATGATTGCATTTAATCAAATGTATCGTTTGCTGCGAGTTGAACTTTTTAATGGCATTTGGCATTTTTACAGTAGACGACGAACAATGTCCCAAGGCGGTGGCACTCCATCGGCAGCATCGGGTGGCAATCCAACCAACATCTTGCAACACGGTGGCAAGGTCTTCATTCAGCGAGATTACAGCGACGGCACCTCCGTCAAATTCCACACACGGCTACCAGCCGAGCTGGATGGCATGGTGAGTGAACTGCGCATAAATAATTATAATACAGACATCAAGCAGCAGTCATCGGTAATTTATAAATTACTGCATTCGTTGTGAATGTTTCCTAAATTATTGTGTTGCTGTTTCTTTTTGCCACTAATTATTTATATTGGCATTCACAGCGAAAATGTAAACAAAGCCAGTGCAATGAAAGTTGAAAGAATTATTCTCATATTGTGTAGATGCACAATTTATTTGCTAGCTTCGCACAGCTCAACATCATGCATGCGAATCATGCACAGAGAACACACATCCAGCACCACTCATCGATCATCAATCATCAGTTTTGATTGATGTTCCTAATAATTCAGCATAATTTCTATAGTCGTTGTGAATGCTTCCTAAATCACTATGTTGCTGTCAGTTTTCGTCATCAAGAACCCAGCATCAATCATCAGTTTTGATTCCGAAATCATTTGATTGCACTCCAAATACTGATATTGATAATTGAAATTCTAATTTTGAAATGACCGACAAAAATTAAATTTCACAAATCAAACATCGTCGTCAGTTTTGATTGATGCAGTGTCGAAAATTCTACATAATCCCTGCTTCAGTCGGGAATGTTCCTAAATCATGCTGCACTCCAAATAGTCAGCTTTATTTTTGTGGCTCACTATATAAATCAAAGAGTATTTTCAAGTTTATTATTAAAGCAATAAAGAATTTGTTACTAGCGTAGAAGGTTTTCAAAGAGACATTACTATAACTTCTTAAATAAAACCTGGAATTCCATAAAAGGATTACATTTTATTTATTCAATTTGAGATTTGTCTTCATCTTTTTTTTTTATTTTTGTTTACCGATTTTAATTAAAACCTTTTGCAGATTGAACGTCATGTTTTCGAAGCAACGATTAATCGGCTCAACGAATTTTATGCCGAGGCAGAGGAGGGCTCCTGCGGCACCTACTGCGAGGGCTGCATTGGCTGCATTACGGCGTACTTGATCTACATGTGCTCCGAGACACATTACGAAAAGGTAACCAAATCAAATACAACCCCAATAATTATTGCCAATTTAATTAAACATTTGTATCCCTCAGACGCTGCGCAAGATATCCAAATTTGTTGCTTCACAGAATGAGCGCATTTACAATCCAAAGGGTCTGCAATTGATCGATCCAACATTTCGTGGTCTTCGCGTCATAGAGATTACCATATTCGATCGTCCTGGGCGAACGTGACTTCCGCTTTCCCATTCTGCCAATGAGTTTTTCATGTGAGACGACGACGGACGAATGGACGGACGGTCGGTCGGTCGGCGAACGACAACAACAACTTAATTCTGCTGTTACCAACAACAAAAAGTCAAAGCCATTTTTCCCAAGAAAAACACCCTCCATAAATTATGCAGCTTAAGCTTTAACAACGTATCAAGAAAAAAGTGAAAAAAGTTATAAAATAATCGAGAACTTTGTGAAGCACGTGAATTAGTCGATAAGTTTAAAGCAGTTGTTGTAGTTGTTGGCCAAGGCAAGAGTTTTATGGTAACAAGTATTTATGCGTTAAGTGAAAAGCTACTGAAACTGCATTTGAGCTAAAATTAAACATAGTTACATACATTTACTTATACACACACACACCAACACACACACACACATTTGCAAATGTTATTTTGTTTTTACTAATCTAATAATTTGTTTATAGAGTATCTTAATTTTAAAAACTTGTCTAAAATCATTCTGCTTCAGTGCAAATACAAGGTGTATAATTATTGTAGTACATAAAAAACGAAACAAAACAACAATAACAACAAATAGCAAAAACCATTTGAATAGTTAAAGTACATTCATATGCATAAAGTTAAATATATATACATATATACACAACAAGTCTTCAACGATTTCAAATAGCGCCAAATGAACTTACATACATATATATACACACACATATATATATATAAATACAACATATATATAATCAAGCGAAGAACTGTTCATTTTTAATAAAAAAAATCTACAACATTTAATTTACCGTTGCTTTCTTTTTACCCGCTCTGACGAGCAGGCTCTTTATTTATATAAAATGCCGGGTAACGGCGATTGTCGCGAAGGGATCCGCATCGGCGCCTAAGATCGACCGTCGCGACGCTAGCTGCCGGCAACCTGTCGCCAGCAAATAACGGTAGTTGCGAATCATCAAAGGCAGGCACAACGATGAACAAGGCTGGCTTGCATGGGCCAGCTATCATCATCTCACTGCTTCACTGCTTCGTACTCGAACAAAAGAAAAGAATTTGTACACTCGAGGTCAAAATAATAGTAGTGCTTCATAATCGCTTCGATTGGAACACAACACAACAAAAAATGGTGGGTTTCTCATCTGGGCATAATTTGATATACAAATACAACCGAAACTTGGCGCTTATTTGTTGATAACTGTCACACTGATAGACGACAACATATTATATATATAAATTTATATATATAAAAACATATCTGTGCACATTTTACTCATTAAGTTTATTGATAAGTGTCACACTCATTCGCTCATGGCGAAGAGCAATCGAGAAACGTTGAAGCCAAAAGAACGCAAAACAGTTAAGAATAAAGTGTCGTGTTTTTGTCATACACATTTCATTTAATATATAATTTTGAATAGATGGTGTTTCTACAGCGATATATGTATGTACTTGTTTCACTTCAAAACAGTGTCTTTCTTATCTAAGTCATAATTAATCTGTATTAATCGCACCCCAGTTGTAATCCAATATCCGCACAGCTCGTCATTTGCCCGCCTCGTTCATGTTCTTGGGCAGACTGAGCAGTGAGTTGATTAGCTCCGAGTTCCGTTTTGGCAAACGCATGTTGCTGACCACCTCGTTGGCCAAATAGTATGGATATTTATAGGGTTGTCCGGCCGCAGCATAGCGGGTTGCAGTAAGCCAATCATACAGATCCCGATTGTAATCCTTGACCACATAGCGCTCGACTTCGGGTGCGCCGAGAACCAACGAGCAACTGGCCATCACCAGCAGCAGCGATAAAGCCTGAGCGTAATTAGCCATCATTTGCCACACAGAGAGGAAGTGAGCGAGAGAGAGAGAGAGAGAGAGAGAGACAGAGCCGTAAGGGATTGAAATCTGGACTAATCCGCTGTAAACTTGAGAATGAGCAAATGTATGCAACGCATCCTTGTTTTATATACGGCTGGAGGCAGTGGAATCGTTAGGTAAATCACAGCTGGAAACCGCATCACGCGTTCCACGGCGCATCCGTGTCGGTTTCAGCACAAATATGTCAAGCGCAGGCAAATAAAAAAAGGTGACTGGCGTTCATACACTCGCAAAAAAAATTGACCTGAAAATTAGTACAATTTTGCAATTTTGTTGTTTTTCGAAGCACTGTTTTAGAAATTGTTTTTATTTTTAAAAAATTCATTTCAAAAATAACCAGAAAATAAATAAAATAAATAATTCGTAAGATATTAATTAATATTAATTAATAATTAAATTTGCTTCCCCAACTGCTATTTTAGAGTTTAGCCGATATCTACACCTCGGGTTCGAATCCCAGGTTAAGTTATATGAAATATAAAGTAATTTAAAAAGTTTCTGAACCTCTTGATACTACTACTGTTTAATAAATAATATATATGACAAATGCTCAAATAATAATTCTCTACTTCCAGAATTATTCTCTATTATTACTATTTTCTATTATTCAAAATAGAAAAATTTTTGTTTTTTTAAATTTATGAATTTAAATGAATTTATTAACTAAGTAAAATTTGTGTTTCTGTGCAGCCAATATTTGATTATGCACCATTTTATGTGCGTGCCACGAAAACCAACAGCAACAGCATCATCATACAGACAAACAGACAGACAGACGGAGTCAGTCGATTTGCTCTATTTGATTACGTTGAGCATTCTGGGTTGGGTTTGACGGCATATGTATGCGTGTGTATAAAGATATATATATCCTTTCTGTGCGACCTCGACTGATTAATTTTAGACCAAGCGCCAATAAAAATAAATACATTCGATTTAATGTATCCCACAGAAATTCCTTCATTCAACAGACAGATTATGCAAACAAAGATATTTTTATTGTAGGCCTTCATAACTCACAACTCAAATATTTGCACAACGATAATTTAACGAAATTTGGCCTTGACGTTGCCTGTATCAAAGTTTGGTGGCACCTCAAATACGCAAATGATTTGCAAAATGTTGATCAATGTTAAGTTGGTTGTTTAATTTGTCAAAATAAATATAAAACTTGTATAAACAAGTGATCTGGACAAAATTACAGCCTGAATTCAACTGTTAAGTTTATTCCAATTTTTATTCTCTTCAAGGCGACTCAAATGTAAGCATAACGAATTACATACAACAAATCCTTCAGCTTGCTGATAGTAATGAGCTCAATTGTATAATAGGTTATAATGATGATGAAATACTATATCAATATATATGATAAATTAATTAGCCTTTAAATTTGTTGCACATTTCGATAAACATCGATAACTGAAAGACGCAGGCAGTTTCCGATCAAATGAGGCAAACCATTACACTCCTCTTACCCATTGTATCCATGGGTATAAAAATATATATATAGTATACATTTTTGTTTTTAGAAATCGCCATACTTTTGACAACAAGGGAAGCTCACTGTATTATCGAGAAAGATAATACCAAAATATGGCAATCATGAGCTTGAGTATTCTTAAATTAATTAATCTAAGTTAAGCTTTAAAATAAGTAGCACTTTCTGCAGAACTTTCCGTCTCGGACTGGTTAATCGAAACCTTTTGGTTTATGATACTCAGCCTATATCTAGAGTTTAAGAATGATGTGGAAATTTTTCAACAACTTTGGGTGAGGATTTCAGTTCTTGTATTGAATATATTGCTTATACAGCTTACCAAATATGTCTGTAAAATTGCTGTTTCATCACAGCCTGAGTAGCTGCAGTTATATTATATTTTATGTGTTTCAAACTCTGCTTCACCCACTTGGTATTTGGTTACTAGATAACCCCATTATCCTTGAATGCACTAAGAAAGAGGTTATCCTTACCATTCCAACTCAACGTGGCCTTAAATGCGACCGCCTAAAAGTATGCCGTTAAACTTTTCGGATAAGGGAAATTTAGCCAATGCACCAACAAAATAATGGTGCGTGAACTGGCTATGCTCTCCAGCAAAGACAAAAGCCTTAAGCAAATTAAGGACATCAAAAATGTATATTTCTTATTTGATTTGTGTGAAACTTATGTAATTGTTTAATTACTGGTCATTATCTGAGCGTGTTTGATTTAATTCCCTGGTTACAGGCTAAGCACTTACTCCTTTTCCTAAGCAGACATTTGGTAAATTTCCATTATTTAAACACAAAGATGGCAGAGTCTAGAATTTTCAATGGTGTGATTTATTTTTGATTCAATTGCATTCTCTTATATAGTTACACAAATTATTAAAAATTGTTTATTAATTAATTGCAGCCAAGTTATAATATCGATATATGGTAAATAACAACTGTGTTACAGATAAAGAACAATATAAATATTGTTTGGAAATTAACTCAAATTGGGTATTTGATTTACAACGTTGAGATGAGGTACATAAATTTGCCCAGTGTATAGAGAAGTTTTTTGCAAAAGATCTTTGCAACTCATTCATAAAGAAGTTCTTAAGTTCGTTTGTAAAGTTGTCTGGATTTTGATTCTCAATGGCGCGACAGAAAAGCTAGAAAAATAGTTAATATCTTTTTGTTTGCAATTTCAGAAATGAGGTGCCTATAATTTACATCGAAGCTTTAGCAATTATACATATCTATATATATATTTATGTATGTATGTTTACATAATATGCTAGATACTTAACCGCTTTATACACACATAAGGTAAATTTGTTTTTATCGTTTGCTTTTTTTTGCTCAACATTTAGAGATAATGAGAATTTAGTTATTGTAACTAGAGCTAATCAATTTGTAAGTAGGTGCTAATATGGTATTTGCTAGATATTTGCTTATTTGCCATTTAGATTTGAGTTGAATTCAAAAATTGACAAAAATACATTCATTTTGAAAAACATTCGATTTTGTTTAGTTTAGAATATTTGTAATTTGCAGTTGAATTAATTTTCCATTGCCATTTTGTGCGTTTAATAAATAATTTATTCATTTGACAATATATATGTATATCAATCTTGTGCGGTGCTCACAAATGACAAAAAGTACAACAGTTTTTCTTTGAGTGTCTTTTTTGATGTCTATATATGTATTAAGTATTTTAGCTATTCTATAAAATATCATATAATATTGCTATAGTTTATATTCTTCACAAATTCTGGTTTAATTAAATAGCTACAATCGAGTGAGGCCTACTAAAAAGTTACACATATTTATTTAGTATTTGGAGAGTGTTTAGTATTTAACTATGTCAACTAGTTAATAAGAGCTTTAACCACAAGTACAACACGTGTATTTGGAGTTATCACATGCGGACTAGTTGTATTATTTTTGGTTACATCAACCTCGAAAGCAATTATAGCCTCACAATATTTGTTAGTTTTGTTGCTTAGACATACACAAAGTTGTATATATTTATATGTAGTTGTTTGTTTGGTATATAGTTGGTATTTTATACGTTTGACTAGCACGATTTGGTTTACGAAAGGAATAGCTACTTAACACAAAAATGCATTGATAATCTAATTAGATATTCGTTTTTTCAATATTTTATTATTTTGTATTTGCTGCAAGTGAGTACAAACACCTAGGAGCTTAAGTTCACATTCAAATAGAGCAAGAGAGAGAGAGAGAGAGAGAGAGAGAAAGATAGGGAGGGAGAGGGGGAGAGAGAGAGGGAATATACCAAAAGGTTTAATGCGCATGCGCTTTGACCTTTAGGACCTTAAATAGATCACATGATTTGACATTCACTTAGGCATAATATTGCAATTATCTTTGCTGTATGGATGTGTGTGTGTGTGTGTGTGGGTATGTGTGTGTGGGTATGTGCGTGTGTGTTTTCTCTCTACTTACAGACATATACACGTAGAGCAGGCAACCAAAAATGATTTCATTCAAAGGCTTTCAACTAGTTAGTACACATAAACTAGTTTCTGTATTAGTTGCACTCAGTTCAAGAAATCGCAACAAATCTTAGAAAATCTCCTCGAAAACTAGAAAGTTTTTCTCATTTTTAGAATTAGCTGCTATATATAAAATTACCAAAGCAATCCTTAACATGTGATTTTTTCCATTTTTTAGAAATATTTTTTATTATCAAGAAATGCGTTTCTAAAAAATTTAGAATTGAAAACCCTTCTATTTTGGAAACAATAGTTTCTGGAATTTAAAAAATAGTAATGAAATTTACTGACTCTGTTTTTATATTAAAGTTTAGCGATTTCGAATCGCCGAAAAATTTGTGATTGGTTTAAAATAAAATTAGATGAATTTATAAATTATCTAAATTTGAAAAACTAATTTGTGTTAATAATTTAGACTTGAAAAATCAGACTGAAAATTGACAAATGTTTGCAAAGTTCTAGAAAAGTGTACATCGAATTTACGAAAAGAAAAATCCTACTTTTAGATATCTATATATATGTAGATACATACTTTCCTAAAATGCTTATAAAAATAACTAATAATAAAAAAAAAACACCTTTTTTTAGAGTGGAACAAATTCGCTCAAAATTAAACACATTTTTGATAAGTTATGTACTTTTAATGTACGTTTTGAATAAAGAAGTTAGATATCTTTGTCGCCAAAGGAAAGGAGACTTTCTAAAATTCAGGTAGATTTTTTGGCGAGTGTAGACTAGTTACTGTATTAGTTATAGTTCAATTTATCTTTTTTTGGTACTTTTAGGATTGTTTGGCTGGCATTCCTATGCTAAGCACACTGTCCAGCTCGGTTTTGGTTACGGTATCGGTATCGGTATCGGTTTCGGTTTCGTTTCTAGTTTGTAGGGTGTAAAATTAGAAATCGGTCAGCCCCCCTCCTGCTGGGCTTTTGTCAGTCTCACTGCCAGCCGCAGCAGATGTGGAGGGGGTCACCAAATTCTAATTGGATGGCTTTCGTCATAAGAGAGCGCACAGCTTGGAACGCTTCTTGGTCTTGTCAACGGTGCCCGCCGAGGAGGTCGACGAGGAGGCAGACATGCGACCCACACTGCCCGAATGCGGCTGAGATGGACTCGTTGGACTCTTATCGTCCATATCCTCGCTGACGTGCGATTCGAGCAGTTTGAGCGATGTCTTCGGCTTGGAGCCGTCCATGCTGTTGTACAGCGTCTTCGATAGCTTGGAACGAACCACTTTGCCCAATGCACCGGTCTTCTTGATGCTCAGCCGGGAGCCACTGCTCCGCTGATGTTCGGGCGTATGGCTATCGTCGCCACCATGCTGGGACTGCGACTGCGATTGCGACTGCGACTGCGATTGCTGATTGCAATTGAGCGTTGTCACCGTGAACTCAATGTCTTTGATCTCCTCATCGGCACAGCCGGCAAACTCCTCCACCGGCTTGTCAATCGTATCATGATCGATCCATGTCAGACCCATCTCCACTTTCTCCGCCAAATCCTGCCAATTGCGTCGGTTCTCCAGCGTGCCCTCGTACAGCGGAGTTATCCACGGGAAAGTGTCGCACAGCACTCGATAGAGCGGCAAACAGATCACATCGATGAATCCCACCTGCATTTTGGGCAGCTCATCCTTGCGTTCCCTGTGTTAGTATTATTTTTTGTTTTAGTTGATTATTAATTTTTATACTCTATTACCGAAGGTAAAAGAGTGTATTGGTTTTGTTCAATGTCCCTCAAGCTGTCTGTCCGTTCGTCCCTAAAGCTAGAGCCTAGAAACATGTAACATATAATGGTCTGTGCCTGCTTCAGACAAAGTTTCTCAATATTGGGGGCTGCTTCAGATAGGAAAGCTAGGAAATCAATAAAAATCAACCGTGGTAAATCGGTGAAGCCACATATCTCCCACAATTTTAAGGCTGATAATCGGAATTGGCTATATCTTCTGACGTTTCGCCAAAAGCCATATTTGTGAAAGAGTAAATCGATCAAAATGTGGAAGGTAGCTTGCTGGTAACCTCCTACAAAGATCGACATATACATTTTCAGACCACCACCCACAGCAAAGTTGAAATGCGCATATGTTCCACAATTTGTAAGTCAACACCCTTCAAAAGGGAGAGGGGGGATATTTGGACCACGCCCATTCCCGTCCCCAAAAACGGTTAATGCCTATATCTTTCCCAAATTAAGAGTTACAGTTACCAAACTTGAAAGGCAGATTACTAGAAAACTACTCCAACATTTTTTCCGCTCACGCCAACTTCCGCTCTTAAAATTCACAAAAGTCTTTCTATCTATCAATCTATTTATTATATTTATATTGGTAGGAACCAAAAATCGGTCTTTCTTGTGTACAAGCACCCAGTTATCAGATGGTATTACTTGTTGGTATCTAGAGTATTTCTCACCTATCCATCATGGCCACTGGCTGTGTATTCAGCTGCAGCTTCTCGAGATCGCCCTGGTCGAAGAACTCATCGGCAACCAGTTTGGCAACCCGATGTTGCACCTCCCATGGCTTTGCAATGGCACTCACATCGCACGCTGTCATCATCATGCCACAAAGCACTTTATAGAGAGAGAGATAGATTTTAGTGTGTTTAGCAGTGTTTGCCTTCAGCACTTACAGTCCTTTTTCTCCTCGCCCTGCCAATCGAATTCGCCGTTTTCGACCAGCTCCAGGAAAGCGTTGCGCTTCTTAAAATACATTGCCAAATCGGTGGAAAGTATAGCGCTCTCAACAGTCTTCATTACAGATCGATAATCCTCCGTCGAAAGTGCCTAGCAAAAATTTCAAATATATTTTGCATATTATTAGATACATTTTTTGTAATAATATGAAGAACCATTTTCATAACGAATCGATAATCCTCGAGCTAAGCAAAACTTTAAAATGTATACATATATTGATATAAGTTCTTACATATCGAAATATTTTAAAAGTCGAAAGAAATAATAACTTGTGTTAACTATATAACTTATAACTTAACGTACAACTTAACATTTAGCGATTCCATTATAAGTCTACTTAATGAAAAACCTCATATTAAAACAGTTTAGTATAACACCCTATATCATAAACCAAATAAGATCGATACATTTCTATATTCTATATTCATATATATGTATGTATATACATATTGTGGATAAATGAGAATGTAAGAAATGTCAATACTGGAATGAGGCCAAAAACTATGCATTTGATACAGCATTTAATCTGGTCAATATAAAATACTGCTGTATGAAATAGATATGTAGCCACCGATGTAGATAAACTATGTAGGTATTCCCATACTTTATCATAGACACAGGCGAGCAATGACAAACCCCATTAATTATCAAATTCGATAACAAAAATAGGCTAGATTCAGATAAGAGGCGGACAAAGCTATGGGGGCTGGCAAAAAATTAATTTATTAATAATATTTATTATATATACTTATTTACTTTTGTATATATTCAAGTTTTGAATACCACACCACATAATGTTCCTTTCTTGTTGGTTTTGTTTATCCCTAATTATCTTTGAGCATGATTTATGCAATTCCTACTACTTAGGGAACTCGCTCACCTGGAATATATTGTTGCCCTCGGAGTTCAGAATCATGACACACTGATCGAAGTGATGGTGCTCCATGGTGCTGGTTGTGTACAAAATAGCTAAGGGTGATTCAGTTTTGGTCTGGAAGGCATTGTTGGTGCCGCGATGATCCAGATCGTGGCACAAACAGGCCACCAACAGACCCAATATCTCCAGATCTGTCATAAACCGTTCCATTTTTCCCGTCTTCAACATGGCAAACATGGTTTGAGCCACATTCAAAGCATGCCGCCAATTGTGATATTTGACGGGTCGATAATTTTTGCGTACACTCAACACCCAGCGACAGAGCACCTGGATTAGAATTGAGTAGGATTTGATGAGAACTCTGTTTTTGTTGTGCTGATTTACGCAACTTACATCGTAGGGTATATGAAATTGTGAGACCAGATTGCATTGCATAAACATGCGCAGCACAGCACGACAAGTGTCATCATCCACCAGATCAAAATCTAGGGTGGATTGGGGGGCAGAGTTATATATTTATGAAGGGTTTTGTTTGATTTTCTCGACTTACCCGTAAAGGTGAAGCTGTACAAGTTGTAGGACTCGGCCTCGGCAATGGGATCCTGGGTGAGTTTCTCTGTTTGATCCTGACCGGCCGTCGCATGATAGCTGAGACACTCCAGCGCCACCTTCTGCTTGGCCATCAGCTTGCAGGCGTTCTCGTACATCTGCGTGTTGTGGATGCCCAGGCCACAGAATATGGCAAATGCCTCGAATATCGACACATCCGATTCGGAGAAGGGTAATCCGCTCGCCTGCACAAAAACAGAAATTAACTCCTATTTATACTCTGTTAGCGAAGGTAAAAGAGTATATTGGTTTCGTGAAGTCTGTTAATCTGTCCGTCCTTTTGATGACACCCTTGCAGCTAGCTACCATATACTGATCTGTGCCAGGGAATGCCAGGAATTCGATAAATTCGATCTACCACAATAAATCTTCACTTCACCTGTTATCAGCTGTTATTATTTATTGGCATCAGGGTATTTTGCAGTCGATTACACCCGACTGAAAAATGTTCTCCTACTTGTTTGTTTACTCACCTTGTTGATCAGCTGAGCCACGCCAATCACCGTCTTCTGGGCATTCACAATCGGCATACAGAGTATGGCATTGGTGCTATCGATTTCGCTATCCTGTATCTGATTGTGATCCCTCACCCACTCGTGGACATCGTGTATGTTCACCGTCTGCCCGGTGGTGGATACAAATTGGGCGATCTGCGCCAGTGTCGAGTGGCTTAGGTCGTTGATCGAGGGCCGGGAGACATTCGCCGCCTGATATTCGCCGCCCAGCTCGAAGAGGACGGTGAAGCGATTTCGCATCTTTTGCTGAGCGATTGAAAACGATTTCAAAAAATGATTTCAAATATTTAAAATTCAAATTTCAATGCATGTGTGGTAGAAAAATGTTTGAGTTTACCTGCTCCTCGAAACTATCGCCGCCTTTAATGGCCCGCATGGTGCGCTGCTCCTGCTGATGGGGCTTCTCGATTATCTTCTCCAAATGGCTCTGGAAAACGGCAGAAATGCAAAGTACACGGACATTAAGTGGCTGCCACAAATGGGGCATCAACAGCTCCCAGAGCAGCTGCAACGGTGGCGCCGCTGATAAATTGCCGCTGGAGTCACTTATCATATTTTTTTGTTGCTTCTCCTGCACATAATTAAATGGATAAATGCTGCACATGACTTGGCATATTTTTTCAACAGTTTTGTCTGCCTGAAGTGGGCATATATATATATATATATATATATATATATATATACATATATAAATAAATATATGCAGAGCACATATTGCCATTATCGCACCCCAGCTAATTGGCAATTTAAACGGCTATCGAAAAGCAATGAATAAATTATCAACAACTATCAGCATTTCATTTAGCTGAACCACAAAAGCATATATATATATATATATATGTATATGTATATATATATATGTGTATATATATATATGTATTTATGTATACTGGATAGCCATTAATAAAAACAATATGAGCTTAATTTACAGGCGTGGCCCAGTTGAATATATCATGTGAGCACATCCATTGTTGAATGCATATTGTTTATAATTATAGGAAAATTCGAAGTGCATGCAACGAAATTTTCACTTCAATAAATTATTAATTTGAAATGACATTTAATTTAATTTAAAAAGCGATGTGATTAATGGCTGCGATTAACTTGATAAAATGTTTCATTTGGGAATTAAGTTGTTCATGCTGAAAAGTATTTTTAATGTACATCTTTTTTTTGTTGAACTCAATTATTGTATTACTTTGTGGTGTAGGAACACAAACACTACGGCTATATATCAGGGATGAAGAAAAACTGATGCGCGAACGGAGCTGGGCTGAGACACCAGGACTCCGACAAGCCAGAAGTCTCCTGGGTGGCAATAATCAAAAGCGATTTAAGCAAATGATATCCATGGGGAAAGATAGACTCAGAATACTCACAGGTCTATTGACAGGACACTGTTGACTGAGAAGTCACCTAAACAGGTCACCTATGGCAGCGAGGTATGCAGGTTTTGTGGAGATGAGGAGGAATCCTCGACGCACATCCTAACAGAATGCGTCGCCTTAACCAGGAAAAGATGCAACATGCTAGGGCAGCATATCATGAGGCCCAAGGACATAGAAACCCTCAACCCAACAAAGATCCTGGCATTCGTGCAGGAGTTGGGATTGATGGAAGAGCTGTAGGCTCAGTAAGGGGGCATAATAGACCTTATAGGTCGCAGTGCTAACTATCCCCAATTATAATAATAATAATTGTATTACTTTATATCGACATAAAGTTAATTTTAATTTTATTTATATTATGGCTTTATATTTACTCAATTTTTGACCATAGATCAATTTTATTTTTGTTTATTTTGTTTTTCTATGTACGCATTTTTAGTACTCTTTTTTATTAGCTATACACGCAATTGTTGACCTAGAAGAAAGGTACCAGATCCAAGTAAAATAAATGCCATATAATTTTTGAACTGAAGCATTTATTTGTTTAACTGGATTTCAATGGTTCTCAACAGTTGGCGTCTGTGGATTCTATGAATACTTCTCCATTACGAATGCCTGCAAATATAAACTGTTTACAGTTTAAATGCTTGGTCGCGTGTTTTTTAAGGGTTTTCATTTGCACAATTGTTTTTTATTGACACACGAGTTGAGCAAGTGGTTTATTAGACAGCCACAAACACACGCTAAACACAGATTAAATAAGTGAACAGGGGGCCAGAGAAATGTGCTTGATGATTACTCATTCTTTAGGCATTATCTTACGGGAAGAATCAAACGAAAAGTAGGGCAATGGAGCACGTTTATTGGCATGAAGGAATGGTATGTTAACTTTACAAACCTATTATTGTAGTATACTTTGGTTTATGTGAGTAAAAAAACTAAACGTTTTTCAATTGTTGATTTTTTTTTACTGAATTCTATTAACGCACTGTGTTATATAGAAACAAAGTAAATAAACTCAACTGTTTTTTTATTGCTCATTTTTGCTGTTGCTCACATTTTTCGACGAATTCTGTTATTGTATTGTAGTAAATTTAACCTGAAACGACACTATCGGAATGCGGATATATCCATCCTCTCCGATAGTCAAGCAGCAATAAATGCTCTAAATGGGACGAAAATAACATCCAAAGAAGTCCACGAAGTAAGATCCAAGCTTGACCAACTCGGTAAACATAATAGGCTCACCCTAAGATGGGTTCCGGGTCACAGGGACATAGCGGGGAACGAAGAAGCTGACAAGCATGCAAAAATGGGGGCAGAGAGACCCATGATAGGCTCTGAACCGTATTGTGGTGTAGGAAGACACACAATACGGCTGTATATCAGGGATGAAGAAAGACTGATGCGGGAACGGAGCTGTTCTGAGACACCAGGACTCCGACAAGCCAGAAGTCTCCTGGGTGGCTATAATCAAAAGCTATTTAAGCAAATGATAGCCATGGGAAAGAATAGACTCGGAATACTCACAGGTCTATAGACAGGACATTGTAGACTGAGAAGTCACCTAAACAGGTCACCTATGGCAGCGAGGTATGCAGGTTTTGTGGAGATGAGGAGGAATTCTCGACGCACATCCTAACAGAACCAGGAAAAGATGCAACATCCTAGGGCAGCATATCATGAGGCCCAAGGACATAGAAACCCTCAACCCACCAAAGATCCTGGCATTCGTGCAGGAGTTGGGATTGATGGAAAAGCTGTAGGCTCAGTAAGGGAGCACAATAGACCCTATAGGTCGCAGTGCTAACTATTCTCAAATTTAATAATAAATTGTAGTAAATGGATATAGAGCCGAAAACTACATTTTTCAAATTTTTTTGTGGTCTTTTTTCGTCTTTACTATATATTTAGTTAAAAGTGTAATTATATTTTTCCATTAATTATTAGTTTTTGGGAAAAGTTCTATTGTTGAGCATGACAAACAAAACGTTGCTGCTGCAAATATTAAGCGCTAAAAGAATGCCAAACTAACTTTGAATTGAAATACTTAAGGGTTTAACTTGTGAATCGTATAAATACTGCCGCATTGTAAATGTCGCCATAAGAGTAGTGAGTGCAAATAAATCCAAACTGTTTACAATTTAAATGCTCCCGTGTATGCCAAAGGTGTTCGCTTGCACAATTGTTTTTTGTTGACACACGAGTTGAGCAGTTGGCTTATTTGGCAGCCACAAACACACGCTTGACACACATCAAATAAGTGAACAGGAGGCCAGAGGAATGTGCTTGACGATTACCCCTTCTTTGGGCATTATATCATATGCGAAGCATCAAACAAAAAACGGGGCAATGGAGCACGTTGCTTAGTAGCTAAATGGGGGTGATAAAATAACAACAAAAAACGGAAGAACGCCAAACAAAAAACCAAAAACAAAAAACAAAAAAATTATGTAAATTGCTCCAGTTTAATTTCCTTGGGGTGCGTTCACTCAAGTTCATTCAAGTTGTCAAAGAGACAAGATGGCCGCGTTTGCATTTAGAACCACTTAAATGTTAATGAAACTGACAAGAAAACGAACACGCCCCTAAGCAAGGGGCGGACAAGCAAGTCAAAGTACAAAAAGATATTCATTTTGGGAAGTAACTGAACAATGTGAAGATATAACGGCAACAACAACAACAACACGCGTTGCTAAATATCATCGCAGAAGGAGCTGAGCCGAAGTTGTTATGGCCACCATTACACTCAAAAAAAAACAACACTCAAATTAGAAAGAAACGTCTTACAACTAGAAACGCTTGCGCTCATTCGACAACCCCAAAATGATGGATTTTTTTTTTATAAATATTTTCCATTACTAAAAAATCTTCTATTGTTTGCGAAAATTGAATCTAATCTTTGGAAACAGATAATGAAGTTTACTGGGTGATTTTTAGAGGTCTAGAAACTTAGTGGGAAGTCAAATTTGGATTTATGTATTTGGTGAGCTATGTAAAATGTTAAAATACTGCTG
The DNA here is from genome assembly GCA_035043855.1 of Drosophila percnosoma. NCBI lineage: Eukaryota > Metazoa > Arthropoda > Insecta > Diptera > Drosophilidae > Drosophila > Drosophila percnosoma. The sequence continues at coordinate 95,413 of JAWNMQ010000651.1, forward strand.
TTTATATAAATACTTATATGAGAATTCTTATGTACATATTAATATTTTCTCAAATGCCTTAGGTATAGCGGACAATTTGGAAATACCCCTATAGTTTTTTATATCAGACTTCGATCCATTTTAATGGAGAGGAATAATATGGGATTCCTTCCAGATAGCGGGGAACAACAAGTTTCAACAGACAAGGTAAATAATTTAAGTAAAGATTTGCAAATAGACTCGGAACAGTACTTAAGTACACATCCCGGAACTCCATCAGGACCAGTCATCCTGCATCCTGATCATCTTTTACTTTCCTATCTTCATAGAAAAACCCAGTCCCAAATTATGAAATGGCAACCCTGGTTCTTAGACAGCGATAATCTTAAATTTTAGAAATTTACTTTCTGAATAATAAGTATGATGAATTTCTAAAGTTCCGTTCGATACTATTTTCTGAGTGTAGGCATTAAAATTTGAAGATTTGAACTCACCTCCTCACAGCAGTCCAGGTCCACGAGGAACACCGAGCAGCGTTCACATTTGAGTAGCTCGCGTGCCTCTGTCATGATTTTGGTGACGAGACACTCGAGATTGTTTTGTTCCTCGAAAATGCTTCGCGCCAGATTCAAAAGGATTTGATTGCGTCTATATTCCTGGACGGACATTTCAAAAAGCTGCGCATTCTGTATGCCAATGCCGCAGAATGTCAAATATCTGCGAAAGATTTCCACATCGTGCTCATCGAACTCCATGCAACCTAAGCCAAATAACACAAGTGAGTTCATTTCGCATCTGCATTATTCTGTTGTTTTGGCCGATTTACCATTGGTCTTGTTGATGATTTGTGCGACGCCAATGATGTCGCCCTCGTAGTTGCAAATGGGCATGCAGAGAATGGCGTTCGTCTTGTAGCCCGTCTTCTGATCGATTTCACAATTGAAGCGCGCATCCTGGTACGCCTCTTTGATGTTAATCATCTCCTTTGTCTGGGCAACCATGCCAGCGATGCCAATGCCAAACGGTATGATTATCTCCTCGGCTCGGGCACGAGTCACCGCATCCTTGAGTGCTGTAAAGAGGCCGCATAAATCATTAAATAAATATTTAATTTATTGACAAAATATTCAGTCTGCCACGCATAAGATACCCACAAAGCCAACAAAAAATGCCAGTTGAAAATCGAGGCTAAAAGCCAAATGTGGTTTGCTGGCTCTGAGTCGAGGAATTTGCATGGCCAATTCATGTGTATGTGTGTGTACATGTGTGTCTCTGAGTCTGTGTGCGTGTGTGTGTGGCAAGTAAACCTTGCTTATGCTCTAATCTATACTTTTTGTTTTGGCTTTACCCACCAACAACAACAATAAGAACATTTTGCCAACTGAATTATTTAGCGGAAGAGGCGGATTTAACGCACGCAACACACACACCGTGATTCATAATATATATAATATATATATATATATATATATATATATATTTATATATATGCCTGCCTGAACACGTTTTAGCCAGCATCTATTTTTGATTCGATTGCAACCTTTTGAGTTTTATGGCCAAGAAACTTTTAATGCCCGCTTCCGTTTCGGATTAATTTGCTAATGCGTTCCCCGCTCTGTCGGCCAAAATGTACCAAGTGGTTGCCCGAGCCGCTAATGAGCGCCAATTTGTGTGGGTTAACGAGTCGCGAATTTAATTGCCACTTGCCACTAACGCATATTTACAATTAAACACAGTCTACAATCACAAAAATAAAAAATACATTTAAATAAATGTGAACCTCAATTATCATTTAATCAAATATATTTAGCCAACTTTTTAATCCCTTAATCCCTTAGGAAATGTGAATGGCTTAATGTAGTTTTCGAAAATAATTTAAACTTATGAATCTTGTCTCAGTTTCAATTCAGTTCAACAACACTATCGAAAATGTAGCAATGAAAGGCTAGACACTGCATATTCTCAGAAAGAACGTTTTCGAAAGAATCGGTATAGAAAAAACCCTGAAAGTCAGTATTTTGAAATACATTTTGAACTGAGAGCAAATACTGCTAGCCGCAGACAAATGAAAAGATAACTTAAAAGGACGAATTTATTCATTTCGACATTCAGCATTCAATTGTTAGTTGATTGGATTTGTTTTCCTTCTTTCTTTTTTTGTGTTAATTAAACTAGAGTGCAGTCAGTCTGCAGTCAGTGCTGTCTGTAATCTTTGCCCTTTTGCCTGGCAGCGTTTGAACAATAAATGTTAATCAAAATTCAAAAAGGGAAGAAGAGGAATGCGCTTTGTAATTGCTCACCTGTCTTTTGTGTGACGTCAAAGAGTTTGGCCACCAGATACTTGTTGTTGGACGTGCCCTTGGCAAGGAAGAGGGAACCGCGGTCCGCATGGGTTAGCAGGCCGACGTTGACCAATATCTTGTGGCAGAGCACATCGATGTCCAGCTCATTGGCCACGTCCCGTATCAGCTCCATGAACAGATCCCCCTCATCCAAATCCATCAAATGGCGCCGACCCTCGGGCAGTGCCTGCACCACTGAATTGGACAGTCGGCGCGGTGACTTCTGCAAAATACCAATACCACATAAATGAAATGCAAAGCACACTGAAAACGGCCTAGATTGGGTACAGGACGAGGCCGGTGCGAACCCTTGGGAAATAATTGAGTTCTGCGCCCGATGGCCGCATTTAATTAACTGCTGTAATTGCGCTGCCATCCAGCATTGATATTAATAGAATGATAAGCTGCCGGTATTAGAGGCGTCTCCAATTAAATACAAAAAGTGAGAAATACACTCACATGCATACATACATTATTAATAACTGTATTAATCTATATATTGTGGCATGCACATACGTGTTTTTCCCGGCACAATTACGATTCCACTGACCATCACAGTTTAACCCATGCGACTTGTCATGTGGCCTGCGCTCCAATTCCAAATACAACTGAGTCCGCCCCGTTCAAAGGTGACCATTAGCAGTCTGACTCCGCCAAAATGCACTCAGAAAAACACAATTGCCCTGAAGTTCAGATATATGCCCAGTATAACTTACCATATTATTCAGAAAGAACATTTCTAAAAATCTGAATTTTTCTTTTCTTAATTTCAGAGTGGATACTTTCAAAATTTGGAAAAATATGTATAATTTTTAGGTGGTTGCTTTTCCCTATGGGTATACCATTATATAAACCCCACATAATTCTTGCATTACAGTTCTTGTGATTTATATTTCTAAATAAATATTAGTATTTTTGGATTTCACATATACAAACATAGTTTAGTTGAATCTGAAAAAACTTACGACTTTGCGGAAAGTCGATCCCTCCAAAGCTAAGCTCTAATATTTCTTGGATTTAGGGAAAGCCTTTCAAGTTTTAAGAAAAATGTTTTCGTATGTTTAGCACGTTTTCTGGGAGCAAGAAGAAAATGTTGACTTTTGGTGAGATTTTCGAAATTGCAGGACGTTTTTTTCTGAGTGTGATAATTGAATATAAAATTCCGCCAGGCTGCGTGCGTGGGTCCAATTATATCGAGGCAGCCACGACCCGGATATACGTATATATATATATGTATATTTAGATATGTATATATGTATCTGTAGATTGCGTGCTGCGCAAATATTCACGGGCAGGACTTGAGCTTCGGTTTAGTCTTTATCACTGCCGCTGCCTATCTCTATCTCTCTCTCACTCGCTCTCCCTACCTCTGTCTCTTCCTGCCCCGTCTACAGTAAGCATGTTCTGGCACAATTCCGCCAAATAAAGGCAATTTGTTATTGTTTTTAGCTGTTGTAGTTGTTATTGTTATTGTCCTTTGGCCTTAATGTACACAAAGTTTGCGTCGTGCAAAAAATATTGATAATTGTTTTGAAAAATACATATATTTTACATGCTTAAGGGTTCTCTTTGTTTTTGAATTGAAATTCATGACTCTAGAGTTAAAAAAAGCTGCAACAATGTTGTAGAATGAATAATCCATTGTTTCATTAGTTAATAAAATGCAAGGTAGCCAGAAGCGAGAGCCAGAGAGAGGGAGAGAGAAGTGTGGAAATGGGAAACTAAAGTTTGTATCTCTCCCTTTTCAACTTTAAACTACCCCTTCAAATAATCAACCCGAAACGAGTAGCTTTGAACTTTTTCAATAGCAGCCACAAAAAAAAAAACAATAACTAATTTCGAAAATATTTAAAAAACCTTTAAAAGCCAAGAAATGTTGTCCACGTTTGCCTTTCAAATTGAGGTGGATACAATCTAGTTACCTTCCTTCGAAGTTTGGTAACTGTAGCTCTTAAATTATTGAAGGTATGTGATTTTAAAAATTGTATTGGGCGTGGCTGAAAAAAAATTATGGAAAAGCTTGCTAATAATCTTCCTTCAAAGTTTGGTAACTGAAGTTCTTAAACTGCGGGAAGTATAGGGGCTTCTAGGAATTTTGGAGGCGAGAGTGGAGTGTGTACATGCCGATCCTTGTAGAAGGATCTTCTTGGTATAGTGACTCCATGCTTAAAATTGTGGGAGATATGCAGATTTATCGATTTACATTTTCTGAAATATCGGAATTGGCGACTATGGGCGTGTGTGTGGGCGTGGCCATACAAGTTTTTAATCGACTCTTAAAGGCGGCCACCAGTAATATATCAACTAAATTTGATGGCTCTGACTCCAACAACCTATGGGTCTGTAGCCTTGCAATTGTGGGAGATATGTGGCTTTATCGATTTCCTACAGACGGACCGACGGACAGGCGGACATTGCACAAAATCAATATTCCATGATACCTCCTGTATCAAAGTATAAAAAGCAGCATGAAACATAAAGTAAAACGACTTTTAATGGGATTTTGCTCGGCTGCAAATGAAAAGGCATCCACACGTTGCAACGCTGTTGAAATGGTGGCCGAAAGCTCCATTTAAGCCAGTCAATAAGACACCGACAACATCAGCATCAACAACAACAGCTGTCGATTGTCAACTGTCGCTTGCATAATGCAAGATGCACTTAAATAAATTGGTAAGGCAGCACAGGTAAGTCTGGGGTATGGAGTAGATTATTTTAAACAGTATCTGCTGAATCCTTGAGCACTAAGCCTTGGCTATGGCTGAAGGACTCTAGTGTATAATCAATAATCGCGAAACAGAGACAGTTAGCAATCAAATGAAGCAGACTTGATCTACGCTGTATACGAGAATTTATATTTCTCTTGTCTCTGAGATCCGTGTGTTCATACAGACGGAAAGACGGACATGGCCATATCCAATATTATAAGTCTTTTACCCATTTCCAGAGTGTTCAGGATAACATTTAACATTGCTTGAGTCAAGGTAATTGCGAGAGATTAACCATGAAAAACATATGAAAGAACTCTGGCATCTTCGTACTTCCTTCAAAAGTAAAATATTGAGTTCGTTAACTCAATACGCACATGTTTTTAAATCTATTGTTCCAACAGCAACGCATTTAAAAAAGCAAACGGAATATACAATCATTTTGTTCAAATTCAAATACCACACATGGAGCCATCTGTTTTGGGTTTCATCTATTGACAATCTTTAGAGGGGATTTTTGTTTTTGTTTTCGACTCGGAGATACCAAGCTTCTTACGTTAAGTTTTGTTAAACAATTGTTTAAATATGAAATAAAGACTTGCCAAATTGCGTCTTCAAATCTAAGTGTTTTCATTTGGAGCTAGAACGTCATTGCTGCAAATATTTCAGAGCAGATGTTTAAATATTTACTCGAAAAAGTAGCGAAAGCATATTTTGAATGCTCTTGCTTTGCCAGACCAGAGTCTAAGTCGATTAATAATATTTCAAATATATAATAGATATATTATAAATATATTATAAGAACCAGTTATTATAGATAATACGAGGATTTTGGAAAAATAGCATTTGCAATTATTGGTCATGGTGATTGGAAGAAACCCACAGACCAATGACCACTTAAATGATAAAACCGAACCATGAAGATTGTTGGATCTAGACCAACAAATATATGGACTGAACTTAATGTAGTGTCTCATAAAAACTGTTTTCCTAGAAGTTTGCGAATTTGACTACTATTCAAGTCAAATCGCCCAGAAACAAGGCTTTGAGCGTTCGTTTGCTTATTGCTTGTTTGCACAGCTGTATATATTTGATTAATTATATAACATAATCAAAGAAAAAGTAGAAAACAGCAAAACTAGCAGCAGCCTATTCAAAATTTCGCTATAAAAGATGCTGCCACATAGACAGTAAGACATTCAATCCAAACCATTGGCATCGAGATGAGAATCCAAACGGTGGTCCTCGGCTGTGCCTTTTTGGCCATTTGCCTTTTTAAAAGCTGCAATGCCGTGCCATGCAAAATCCCAGGCGACTGTACTGAGGAGGAGTGCAAGGATCCAGAGAATACGGAAGATAAAAGTTGCAAAGATGAAGACTCGACTGAGGCTGCCACAGAAAAAAGTACAGAAATCTCAAACGAAACAGAAAAAACCTCAACTACCCGAGGCATTACAGATGGAATCACAAACCCTCCCGCAACGACGCCGAGCAATTCAGTAGGAATCCTAAGCACCTCCGCTGGAAGCGATACAAATACGACGCCGAGCAGTGATGCTGATTCAACGACAAGTGCCGCTGAAGCTGCTGTGGCTCGCTTGAGGCGGCGGATTAAACGTATGAAAAGACGGCAGAGGAGGGCTGCTCGCAGGAGGAGACGCGCGGCCAGACGTGCTGCTGCTGCAAGAAGACGCGCCGCTGCGTTGAACAACAGTCAAAGTAACACGAACACGAGCACGAACGGGAATAGGAGCGGAGCACCTCGTGCTGCTAACAGGAATACTAATACGAATAGGAGCGGAACCTCTCGTGCTGCTAACAGGAATACTAAAACGAATAGGAGCGGAACCTCTCGTGCGGCTAACAGGAATACTAATACGAATAGGAGCGGAACCTCTCGTGCGGCCAACAGGAATACTAATACGAATAGGAGCGGAACCTCTCGTGCTGCTAACAGGAATACTAAAACGAATAGGAACAGGAACAGCAACAGGAGAAGCAGTGGTTAGGCGGAGCGAAAGTGCAATCCCATTCAAATAACTTGAATAAAATTATGTAGTACATTCCAAAACCATTATGGACTTATGATATTTTCCTTAGCTCACTAAGAAATTTCGAATTATATGCCGGGCTTTGTGGTTAAAAAGTTAAAAGAGCCATTAAAGATGATGATGGTTTCTGCTTGGCAGCCGTTAAATATGCTACATAATTTGAACATACATTTTGCTTGCTTTCGCGCAGCGAGATATTTGTTGAAGCGAACACGACAATTAGTGCATCACATACCAATTTCAAGACGGATATCATGAATACTAACTGCAAAGAACTATTATCAAAGGTACGCCTGTATGAAATCTTTTTCTTTTCGGACTTACCACAGCGTTCTCAGTCTACTCAATATGGGTGTCTTTCTACACCTTGATTTCTACTTCAAACTCGCATTGTGACATCAAACTGGGCACTTCTGTAACAGTTGAAATTTTATTTTCGTACAATTTCTTTTATAATCGAAGAATGACTCAACTTTTAACTCCTTTACACTTCTGTTCTGGTACAATTTTATTTTAGTCTATATCCATCAAAGCGTACAAATATTCGTACTAAGTTCTCCTTTTTGTGAATCGGTTGAGTCAACCTGCGATGCACTTCCGCAGATGAAATCTTCATAGCAAATTCTTCACCGAGTGTACGATTCCCAATCCCGTATATTTCATTTCTTCATTCTATTCAGTTGTAACTTGTTCCACTGCACTCTTCCAGCTTTTGCAGCCACGGCTCTACATCAGGCTTGTTCGTTCCCGGAAAATTAGAGACACTGCCCTCGACTTATTTCAATACGATCCACGGCCTACTTTGGGGTGTTGCATCCCTGGGACGATTTAAAGCGGTAGCCAATGTACCTCAAGCTCATCCGAGTGATCCTCATCATTCGGAATACGAAAGTGGGCAATTAATCTGTTTACAGTCCGCATTTTCTAGCAACTGTAGGTGAATCTGGATCTGACCTTGTTGAAATCTCAACCAGTTGCAAATTTTAAGTACGCCTCACTTCTTGGTCAGTAATCCTCGTAAATTAGGCAGGTTAAATTTGATCAACGTTACAAATTTAAATTTTACGTCGATGTCCACTTTACCGTTGTTATTTTTGTCGCTGCTCTGAATCTTGGTACTTCTTAACGGGCTGCCAACTCGATCGCTGCTGTATCGCACTGCTTGCTGTCATACTGAGTCAATGACCTGCTTTGTACTGCTTCCCAACGTACTCAGGCAAAACGGTCACTCTGCAACTTTGCAACGTGAAGGGAGACAGCCTCTGCACTCGCCGCCACGCCTATCAAACATAAATATGTATATATATATATATATATAAATATATAATAATATATAAATATATTTTGATATGTTTGTGTTTAGCGATATTTGAGTTTAACTTATGCTTGATTGCGCCACATGCGCTGTCTTTCGATCCTCTTCAGGTATCGATACTCGATTAACTCGATAGTATCGGGGCAATGGCAATGGCCTAGCTTTGACTTGTCCGCTTTGGAATCCCGCAGAAACAGGTTCCGTTTAAAACAAATACTTTTCTTGTGATATCTGTTTCACGTTTGGTTGTTAACTGAATATTCCTCATTTTGGTAGTTTCATTCGATTGCTTGTCCCATTGGCAGCTGTATACTACTGTGGTCCGATGATGCTGCTTTATTTCTATATATATATACTATTTATATATATATCAGAAACTTAATAAGGCGTAATTTTATTTGAAATTATATTTGCTCGCCTATCGATCGTGTCAATCAGCTATATCGACTAGGTTAGTGCTACTGGTGAATAACTCATATACCTTAGAGGCTTCTTTCTGCCTGTTACATACTTTTGCACAAAACCATTATACCCTTTTACCCATTTTTAAAGGGTGCTATTGCAATTCAAATGTTTGAGTCAAGGGAATTGCGTGAGCGTCATGAAAACCAGGTGAAAGAACTCTGTCGCCTCCTTGCTTCCATCAAATGACAAATATTGACTTTGGTAACTGAATATGAACGTGGCTTTAAATCTATTGTGTTGGCTAAAAAGCAAATTCACTATCTAAGCAACGCATTTGAGACCTCATTTGTGGAAAAGCAAACAATCAACAGATGTCAGCATATTTCAATATTCATTTTATTTTATTTAATACAAGCACATTTTATATAACTTTTAAAAAAGGTTTCAACAAATAAGATTTTAAAATTAAAATAAAAGTTATAAATTAAATGATACACAATAAAAAACTGAACATTTAAGTTAAAATTTGTCAACTCAGCTGTTGATGCTGATCAGAGGAGATATCTCCTTACATACGGTTTAACGTCTTCATGGTAAACCTCGTATACTGTCAGAATCTGCTCAGAATTATCTGATTTGGGTTCTATCTATTGACAATCTCGGGATCGAAAATATTTGATTTTTTTTCTGACTCGGAAAAATATTCTATTCTTTTATTTTATATTTTTTAAGCAATTGTTTAATTGTGAAATTAAAACATTCCTTTGAACGAATGTTTGACGTAGTTTCAAATCTCAAATGACGTCAAGCCATAGTTTTTTCACAGCTGTATAAATATGATTCTTAAAACATTATTAAAAAAAAGTAAACAACGGCAAAAGTAGGAGCAGCTTATTCAAAAATTCGCTATAAAAGGTGCAGCTGCAGAGGCAGTAAGACATTCAATCCAAACCATTGGCATCAAGATGAGAATTCAAACGGTGATCCTTGGCTGTGCCTTTTTGGCCATTTGCCTTCTTAGAGGCAGCGATTGCGAAGAACCTGCAGACCCCGCAGCACCTACTGATCCCGCAGCACCTACAGACCCCGCAGCGCCCACAGACCCCGCAGCACCTACTGACCCCGCAGCACCTGCTGACCCCGCAGCACCTGCTGACCCCGCAGCACCTGCTGACCCCGCAGCACCTACTGACCCCGCAGCACCTGCTGACCCCGCAGCACCTGCTGACCCCGCAGCACCTGCTGACCCCGCAGCACCTGCTGACCCCGCAGCACCTACTGACCCCGCAGCACCTCCAGCCGCCGGAACACCTTCAAGCACCGCAACACCTACTGACCCCGCAGGACCTCCAGCCAATTCGGGTAATGGATCCGGTGCCAACGCTCAATTGAAACGCAAGCTGAAACGTTTAAGGAAACGCCACCAAATGCTTCGCAAGAATCGAAAACTGTTAAAACAACGTAACCTAAAACTGCGAAAAAAATTAAACAAAAGCAGGAGACTTAATAACAGGAACCAGAACAACAGAGGTTAAGCAAAGATACAGCGAAACACCATTCAAATATTTTGAATAAAATTTTATACTGCATTCCAAAAACATTATGGATTTGTTATTTCCTTAACTTATTGAGAAATGTAGAATTATGTGTCGGGCTATAGTTGGAGATTCTCCAGTATCAGTAACAATATCAGTTGGGGTTAGGCTTAACAGCCTTTAAATATGCTACAATGTTTTTAGATAAATTTGCACACTTAAAATTGTGCAACGAAAAACGGATTTCAGTTAAAACTTAAAAGTGAATTCTAGTTTTTGGAGCCTGTACATATATGCAAATTAATGATAACGCCATGAATGAAAATAATTCTGTACTGCTGCAAATAAAATCCGATTGATGCGTTGAGTGCCATTCACAAATTGACCCAATTAGCAACTCTGAGCGAATAGCGATTCCCACACTAGTTGTTCCACTTCTTACTTGCAATTTGTCAGCACATTTGCTGATCGCAATCAAAATCATCGTTTTAGTGAAATTAATCGAAAGAAATAAATACTTGGAACAGTGCAAAGTGCGTTCGCTACCCGGGAATCGGCGGAGTCTTCCTAAAAGCATGGGGGAGCAATAAGCAAAAACAATAACTGTAAAAATAATAATAAATAAAGCAATAGAATAAATAAAGCGTCATCGTTAGCATATTAGAATTAAATAATGAATTAAGAAAATAATAATAATAAGTACAAATAAAATATAATTATTAAAAATAATTACTTATGTGTCTGATCTGTTTTGGAGTTCACACAGCAGGCCTGTCGAATACGATGGACTTTTTTAAGAATGTGGGTTAAAACAGATTCCTCTAGTTAACCCAATTTAAACATATGATATGAGATAGACCCACTATAAGCTATATATGTATACATATATATTTATGATATTGTCGGCATAAGCTTCTCATTGAAATCGAGCTTATCTTAATTGAAGTTAAAGTGATCACTCTAATTAATATAATTAATACTCCAAAATATTGGAAAACCAACAAGTATCAAAGAATTATTTTAGCGTTTAAAAATAAGTAGTAATCTAAGCGACCACTTTGCACTGGAAGCGGCAGACGGGCGACTTTCGACTTTCGGCAACAGCATTGAATGGCTCTTAAGATCAAACTGTTAAACACCAACTGACATTGTTACTGATACTGGAGAATCTCCAACTATAGCCCGACACATAATTCTACATTTCTCAATAAGTTAAGGGAAAAAAAATCCACAGTGTTTTTGGAATGCAATATAAAATTTTATTCAAATTATTTGAATGGTGTTTCGGTTTATCTTTGCTTAACCGCTGAAGAAGCTGTTACCATTAAGATTGCTTCGATTTCTCCTGCTCCTGTTTAATCGTTTTCGCAGATTTCTGTTGCGTTTTTTTAACTGTTTTTTTTGCTTGCGAAGTTGTTTCTGGCGTTTCTGTTGACGATTCACCTTGCGATTCAAGACCCTTATGCGCCTCCTGGTCTTAACGCCGCTACCCGAACCGCTGCTTCCTGCCGTTGTTGCATCTACACTGGCTGCTGTTGTCTCTGCTCCAGGTGCGGGGGCTGCGGTTGTGGCTGCGCCGGCTGGTGGGGTGGCTGCGGTTGTCTCTGCTCCAGCAGGTGTGGCGGCTGCGGTTGTGTCTGCGGCAGGTGCTACTGTTGTTGCTACTGTTGTGTCTTGGCAATCGGTGCCTCTAAGAAGGCAAATGGCCAAAAAGGCACAGCCAAAGATCACCGTTTGAATTCTCATCTTGATGCCAATCGTTTGGTTTGAATGTCTTACTGCCTCTGCAGCAGCACCTTTTATAGCGATTTTGAGATTGCCAATTTTACTTGTCCTTTTGTGTTGGCATTCAAATTTACGCAGCTGTGCCAACAAATGGGACATGCAAACAATAAAATAACTCCGTTTTCTAACAACACAATAATAATAATCAAATAGCAGTGCCAAATTTAGAATTTAAACAGTTTCTACTATTTTTTATGAAATATTTAATCAGCTGTTCGTAAAAACAATGTGAAAATATGCAAACAAACAATTCAATACAAATTTCTAGAATAAAAACAAGTCTGTAGGTTGTTTGTGAACCTTTGCACATACTTTACGGGTACTGACACTATTGAGCAAAGGTTGTACTTGCGATTTCTGGGGGTTGAATTTATGAATATGAATAATTAATTTTATTATTGGGAACATCATTGCTAAGGATCCACCGAAATTTTCAGTAGTTTTCCTCTACTCATGGCTTGTTTTTCGCATGTATTATGTATAATTTTAAATAGTGTGTGAGTTCTCATTTTGCTACTTTGCCGATTCCAATTTGTACTGAGTTTTGAAAACTATGTGATATCGTTCCTGTCGGGCTTATCATAATAGTGGTATCTGGTATTAGCAGATATCCTTCTCGGGATATCTGCACTGCGACCTACTAGATCGATTGTGCCCCTTCTGAGCCTATAGCTGCACGAAGCAAGAACCTTTGTTGGGCTGAGTTCTTCTCTGTCTTTGGTGCTCATAACATGAATCCCTAGGATGCTGCACATTTTCCCCAATGTACTGTGAATAGACCGGTGAGTATCCTCAGCCAACTCTCCCTCACGGTTATTACTTGCTTAAATCGTTTATGATTAAAGCCTCCCAAAAGAAGTTTGGTTTTCGGAGTCCTGGTGCCTCTGCCCAGCTCCGTTGCCGCCTCTGTCTTTCTTCGTTTCTAAGTTGCAGTCGTATTGTGTGTCTTTCTATGCCACAAAACTGTGTTGTGGCTCTATTAGGTGCCTCTCTGCCACCATTTGAGTGATCCATCCCTGATTGGTGAGTGATCCATCGGTTGTTGATTTCATAGGGTGGAAGTCACCCAAAGTCGTCTATTGAAATGTGAAATTTCTCTGATTGCCCCCAACTCCTTCTAGCGACATCCTTAGAAGCGTAGCTCTCTGTTGGAGCCTTATTGTATGGTGAAGTGAGCTCCATTAAGGCTTCCAAGGCCATTGTTGGGCAGGTGCACATTGCTCCATTCTGCAAGCATTCTCTGCTACTTTTGCAGCTGTCTTTGCACGGATTGGTCCCGTATCGAAAGAAGGCCTGGTGCACCCTCTCCGCAATCACATTCCTGGATTGCTCATATATCCCGAAAACTAGGAGGGCACCTCGACCCTAATTCCTCCTAGATATCAGCTTTCGTGTGTTGGTGTCGATCCTGTTCTGGTTCCTCAGCAGAACCAACAGAGATTCGGTAGTCCGATCCATGCTTCTTGGACAGAATATCGTGATACAGTGGGGCGACTGTATATCGTCTCCCACCTTGCAGTCGAGGCACATGCCCTTCCATGATTGTAGTCGCGACGTAACGGATCTCAGCCAATCGGCTGAGCCCACATCGGAGCATTCAATAACCAAAACACCAACCCGGAAATGCATGCCCGCGAACGAGCCGCGGTGTCCCATCCAAACGATGACCTCTTCCAAAACAGACAATTCTCCGTGACTGAGCGTAACCTGGGGGAATTCGGCAGGTTACACGGCCACCTTTGGCTTCTTCGCCATATCTGATGCAAGTGATGTGCTCGGGCGCATATCCACGCTTTCTGCTACCTTCTCTGGCACTCAACGCATCAATCGGATTTTATTTGCATACCAATCGTTCTTAGAAAAATCGTTAACAGCAGTACAGTACATTAATTTGCATATATGTACAGGCTCCAAAAACTAGAATTCACTTTTAAGTTTTAACTGAAATCCGTTTTTCGTTGCACAATTTTAAGTGTGCAAATTTATCTAAAAACATTGTAGCATATTTAAAGGCTGTTAAGCCTAACCCCAACTGATATTGTTACTGATACTGGAGAATCTCCAACTATAGCCCGACACATAATTCTACATTTCTCAATAAGTTAAGGAAATAACAAATCCATAATGTTTTTGGAATGCAGTATAAAATTTTATTCAAAATATTTGAATGGTGTTTCGCTGTATCTTTGCTTAACCTCTGTTGATCTGGTTCCTGTTATTAAGTCTCCTGCTTTTGTTTAATTTTTTTCGCAGTTTTAGGTTACGTTGTTTTAACAGTTTTCGATTCTTGCGAAGCATTTGGTGGCGTTTCCTTAAACGTTTCAGCTTGCGTTTCAATTGAGCGTTGGCACCGGATCCATTACCCGAATTGGCTGGAGGTCCTGCGGGGTCAGTAGGTGTTGCGGTGCTTGAAGGTGTTCCGGCGGCTGGAGGTGCTGCGGGGTCAGTAGGTGCTGCGGGGTCAGCAGGTGCTGCGGGGTCAGCAGGTGCTGCGGGGTCAGCAGGTGCTGCGGGGTCAGCAGGTGCTGCGGGGTCAGTAGGTGCTGCGGGGTCAGCAGGTGCTGCGGGGTCAGCAGGTGCTGCGGGGTCAGTAGGTGCTGCGGGGTCTGTGGGCGCTGCGGGGTCTGTAGGTGCTGCGGGATCAGTAGGTGCTGCGGGGTCTGCAGGTTCTTCGCAATCGCTGCCTCTAAGAAGGCAAATGGTCAAAAAGGCACAGCCAAGGATCACCGTTTGAATTCTCATCTTGATGCCAATGGTTTGGATTGAATGTCTTACTGCCTCTGCAGCTGCACCTTTTATACCTTTTATTTGAATAAGCTGCTCCTACTTTGTCGTTGTTTTAAGAATCATATTTATACAGCTGTGAGAAAACTATGGCTTGACGTCATTTGAGATTTGAAACTACGTCAAACTTTCGTTCAAATCGTTTCACAATTAAACAATTGCTTAAAAAATTTAACATAAAAGAATTGAATATTTCCGAGTCAGAAAAAAAACCAAATATTTCCTCCCGAGGTTGTCAATAGATAGAACCCAAAGCAGATGCTTTTATTAGAATTAGAAAGTAAGTTTAGTTAGTTAGCAAATAGATCAATTTGAAATTGGAGTTGGGCAAAAGAGACTTCTCTGTAAGACTTGAGTAAACCTTGATTCTCAGATTCTGAGAGTATACCAGGGCTACCACGGGCTAAGACGAGAAAGTGTTTGTAAGAAGATACTTCCTCTTGATCAGAATCAACAGCCGATACATGATACATTTTCTTTGTTTGCTTTGTATGAACAATAAATTAAAATTGGCTAGATTAGAATAGATTAAGAATGATTGTTTCTACGTTTTCTACGTTATGAAGCTTATTTCCAATATATGTTGAGGTTAGAAGCCAGCGCTTAGCCTTCCATTCACAACAAGAGTAGCTAACGATCGATAAGCGGAATGAAGATTTGAAGCCAGCGCTAAAAAGTAACTAATAAATGCGATCGATCAGCTAGAGTTATGCAAAACCACTGATTAGCTGCAGCAGCCGGCATATCAGCGATCGCCCTTTACCTAGAGAGAGAGAGATAGAGACAGAGAGCGCAGTCCATGAGAGCGCTATCCAATAATATCCAATTAAGACTAACAATAAACTATTTATATTAAGCCACGCTGGACTCCAAATTCAAGCAGAAAAACTATTCATTATCAATTGAAACTTCTTTGCTGCTGCTCCCATCACACATCCCTAATTTCGAATTTATTGGATATTTCAAGCAAGCACGTTTGCCGTCCATTAAAGTAATTTAAAACTGATACGATATTTTATAAATTAATGAATAGGTGGCTAGAAATATTGATAACATTTTTTAAACAAGAAATCCACTTTCGCTGATTTAAGCTATTTTACACTGGACTACACAGCATTTTATCAATAACCTAGCTAAATCTAATATTTAAATCTATCAAGAGAGCGCTTTGCAATCGAGTATAACCGACAACGAAATACTTTGCTGCCAGTTGGTAACAGGTGGCATATTATAATTGGGGATAGTTAGCACTGCGACTTATAAGGTCTATTGTGCCCAACAGGTGGCATAACATTATTAAAAATTAATAATGTCACCTTTTCAATTAAATATATAATTTTTGTGTTTTTGTTTATTAAATTTTATCTCGTGCATTTCATTTGATTAATATAAAATATATCTGTGCTTTTTCTCTATAGTTTTTCTGTGACTGCTTTAGTAATGTTTATGTGGGATATGGTAGGCCAAGCTTTATCAGCTGGCTTAACATAGCCTACGATCCACATCCTCTCTCTTTGCAATGCAACCTGCTCTCAGCGCACTCAGCGCTGTTAGCAGCCTCCACACAGCGCACTCAGCGCCGTTATCTCTAACAAAATGTTAAATGTTCTAACAAAATGTTAGCATTCAAAATCGATGTAATCTGTGTCACCACAGCCAACGCAAGAAGTTGTGCACATATTCATATAGTGAAATAAACATATATAGTGAATAAAAACACCCCGCTGCCTTTTATTGAAGGAAGAGAGAAGATTGGGAAAAAGACGCCCCCCCACATTTTCAAGTAATATGGATTTTCTATTATTAATGTTGCTGCAAAACACAAAAATTTTTATTTTTCCAAACATACGGTGGGCGGTTAACAGCTGTGTTTTTTTTTTTTTGTTTGTGTGCGTTTTACACTTTCGCTCGCATTGTTTCGGGGATAGTTGTTGTAGACAAAGCTACATACTTACATTGCATGCCAGATCGCTTCGCATTGTTGTTTTTGTGTGCGCTTTTTTACTCTCGCTCTCTCTACTTTCGTGTGCTCTCACAACGATTTATTACTCTCGCTCTCTCTACTTTCGTGTGCTCTCATAACTGTCTTGGTTCAAAGTTTTGTCTATTTCCGCTTGGCGTTCTTGTTTCTATTTCATCTCTTATGCGCTGTTTGTTTTGTTATTTTCTCTGTTCTGTGCCAAATCTTTGTATAGTTTCTCCTTATTTTCGAGCATTTAATTTCTAAATTAAACATGTCTGCTTGCTGCCTAAAAGGCTGCAAATGCCAGGCTGACCCTAAGGCCGATTTCGTCTGTTGTTGCTTGTGTGATAACGTGGTACATGTCAAATGTGCCGGCTTCTCGCAACGGATAAATGATATAATCGGCAATAAGTCGGGTTTAAAGTGGTGTTGCGAGCGATGCAGCGAGACGGAGTTGGATATTCAGGGTTTTATGAGGCAAACTAGACGGGGCTTCCACAATCTCCGTCTGGCTTTTGGTAAACTAAGTGCTGATTTTGATGCTATGGATAATCAATTTAATAGTGTAAAACTGTTGAATGAGTCTCTCGTGCAGAAGCGATCGGCCGAGCCTGCTTTGCCTCGGGAACCAAGTTTATTGGCGCCGGTTCTGGCATTGCCCCCTACACAGATAACACCTACTGTTGATAATAGTCAGCGGCTGATGGAGTATATTTTTCCTGCACCACCTGCAATCAACAGTAGTGGCTCAATTGTGTCACAGTCCATAGTGTACGATTCGACTCCGCCACCTCTTTCCAGCAGTGCTCCCAACCCTCTTATAGCGGTTGCACCTAGAAAGCACATTTTTATTTTGCGTCTTGCCCCTGATATATCTATGGATGACATTAATGCCTACATACAGGCTACATTTCGCTCTCTAAGACCTATTTGCTGAAGCTAAGAAGACAATCCGTTGCCTTACAGTTGAAACCGAGAAACTGTGCCAAATAGTAGTCAATTTGAAGACGTATATATGAATTTAGACCTGGAACTGAGGTAGGCCGAACATTACATACCGGAACTAATGTGCTTACATTTAAATTTTTGTTTGGAGTTCCAATAATAGTTTTTCGTTCCATGAAAAAACACATTCGTTTTAAACAAATATTTAACAACAACAAAAAATGTTTCGCTTAAGACAAATATTTTTCTTGTGATATCTGTTTCACGATTGGCTGCTTAATCAACATTCCACACTTTGGTAGTTTCATTGTATCAGAGTAAAAATCTCATCTCTCGAGCGATTGTTCCATTGGCAGCTGTAATATTTTGTGGTTTGATGATGATGCTCTATTTATTAATTTATTTATTTTTCAAAATATCAGAATCCTAATATCACGAATACTTTGTGAGTGTTTTTTTAATACGAGAACAAATCTTTGTTTGTCGACTGTACACGGACAGCCGCCAGACGAATATGGGCATATCGACTCGGCCAGTGATGCTGATAAAGAATAAATATAATTTATGGGGCTGGATATGTCGTCTTTAATGCGTTACAAACTCGAAATCAAAGTTATAAAACCGTCTCCAAGGATATAAAAATGTGTAAAAGTATTGTGGTATATTTACTCGAAGCCTTATAACCATTAACAGGAGGAGTAATAAAACAGTTTGATTTCTTGATGTTTTAAGAATCGATATGATTTTTCAAAACAAATAAACGATATTTGTATCTATTGTTTCTTGTCACAGCTGTGTAAATTTGAATATTACCGCAGCTCATACAAAATCGCTATAAAAGGCGCTGCTGCAGAGGCAGTAACACATTCAATCCAATCCATTGGCATCGAGATGAGAATTCAAACGGCGATCTTTGTCTGTGGCTTTTTGGCCATTTGCCTTCTTAGAGGCAGCGATTGCCAACCACCAGCAACACCAACAACACCACCTTCCTCAGGCGCACCAACACCAACACCAACACCAACACCAGCACCAACACCAGCACCAACACCAACACCAGCACCTACCGCCACAGCGCCAACACCAGCACCCACCGCAAACGCACCAACACCAGCACCTACCGAAGCAGCACCAACACCAGCACCTACCGCCCCAGCACCAGCACCTACCGGCGCAGCCACAACCGCAGCCCCCGCAACACCTCCAGCCAATTCCGGTTCCAACGTTCAGTTGAAACGCTTGAAACGCCGGCTGAAACATCTAAAGAAACTCCGGCAATTTCTTCGCAAGAAGCGAAAGCGGTTAAGAAAACGGAACAAAAATCTGCGAAAACGATTAAACAAAAGCAGGATACTTAGTAACAGGAACCAGAACGACAGGCTCCTCAGAGGTTTAGCAGAGATAAGGCGAAACATCATTCAAATAATTTGAATAAAATTTTGTAATGCATTCCAAAAATATTATGGATTTATTATTTCCTTAACTTATTAAGAAATGTAGAATTATGTGTCGGGCTATAATTAGAGATTCTCCAGTATCAGTATCAATATCAGTTGGGGTTACTCTTAGCAGTCTCTAAATATGCTACAATGTTAGATGATAAATTCGCACACTCAAAATTGTGCAACGAAAAACGGATTTTAGTTAAAACTTAAAAGTGTATTCTAATTTTTGGAGCCTGTACATATATGCAAATTAATGATAACGCCATGAATGAAAATAATTCTGTACTGCTCTTAGCGATTTTTTTAAGAACGATTGGTATGCAAATAAAATCCGATTGATGCGTTGAGTGCCATTCAGAAATTGACCCAATTAGCAACTCTGAGCGACTAGCGACTCCCACACTAGTTGTTCCACTTCCTTCATCAAGGACTCGCTCCGGAAGAGGCTCTGAAGAAGGCCAAAAAATCCAGAGAAGCAGCTGCGAAACCGGCTTCCAAAACACCCGATGTGCGGCGGCAAGGGTTCCGACAGAGAAGGTAGCAGAAGGCCTGGATTTGCGCCCGTGCACATCACTTGCATCAGATATGGCGAAGAAGGGTTACGCTCAGTCACGGAGAATTGTCAGTTTTGGAAGAGGCCATCGTAGACGAAGCTATTGCGTTTGGATGGGACACCGCGGCTCGTTCGCGGGCATGCATTTCTGGGTGCGCCTCGACTACAAGGTGGGAGACGGTATACAGTCGCCCCACTGAAGCATGGATCGGACTACCGCATCTCTGTTGGTTCTGCTGAGGAACTAGAATAGGATCGACACCAACACGCGAAAGGTGATATCTAGGAGGAATGAGGATGGAGGAGCCCTCCTAGTTATCGGGATTAATAAGCAATCCAGGAATGTGATTGCGGAGAGGAATGTGATCCGTGCAAAGACAGATGCAATAGTTGCAGAGAATAGACTACAGAATGGAGCAATGCGCACCTGCCCAACAATGGCCTTGGAAGCCTTAATGGAGCTCACTTCACCATACCATAAGGCTCCAACAGAGAGCTACGCTTCTAAGGATGTCGCTAGAAGGAGTTGGGGGCAATCAGAGAAATTGCACAGTTCATATAAGTAACAAACGGGAATGGACGACTGTAGATGACGTCCACCCTATGAAAGCGCACTCCGATGGATCACTTACCAATCAGGGATGGATCACACACAATACGACTGCAACTTAGAAACGAAGAAAGACAGAGGCGATTTAAGCAAGTAATAACCGTGAGGGAGAGTTGGCTGAGGATACTCACCGGTCTATTCACAGTACATTGGGGAAAATGTGCTGCATCCTAGGGATTCATGTTATGAGCACCAAAGACAGAGAAGAACTCAGCCCAACAAAGGTTCTTGCTTCGTGCAGCTATAGGCTCAGAAGGGGCACAATCGATCTAGTAGGTCGCAGTGCAGATATCCCGAGAACAATAATAATAAGCAATAAAATTGTAAAAGAGTGAGATTTAGATTCATAATCAGTTAGCTAATTTGGTATGGTTTGCATGACATATTAGCTGTTGTTCACACAGCAACGTCATTCGTCACACCAGCCCTGTCATAGGTCTTGGTTCACATTGAGAGATGTGGAGGGAAGTGTATCTAATTTTTTGAGGCCGAACCTGTGCTGTTAAGCAGTGGGTGCAGAAGCAAAAGTAGCCAAAGCATTATAAGTGAATATCCTGTGTACGTTGTTAAAGACCATTTACCCACACGAAATGCGGAGTTCATGATGAATTGATGAATGGACAAAAGATGAATATACCTGTACAAGTGGTTTAAAAAATAATAGTTACCGCGCACAAGCCAGGACATATTTCTGTTAAGGAAATACAAGATACAATCGAATATAATATAGAAAAGATAGCAGACTCTGAAGGCCACTTTAAGACCGATACTCTTGATGGTAAGTCAAGTAAGGAATCAGTAATCATAAGTTCAAACTATGAACTTAATGAACTTATTTTCATCTCCGAGTTCAGTTTGTGCATACCGACAGACAGATAAATACACAGACAGATGTGTCTTGATCGACTGGGCTGCTAATTCCGATCAAGAATATATATACATATATATCACTTTTACAAATTTGTAAACGATTCAGGGTCAAACAAAAAAGAACGCATTTACATGTCCTTACATTTAAGAAGGATCTTCCCCACCTGTTATCAGCTGCTAATACCAGATACCACTATTATGTTAAGCCCGACAGGAACGATATCACATATTTTTCAAAAGTTGTTGAAAATTTCGGAGGACCCCTAGCAATGGTGCTCCCAAAAATAAAATTAAGTGTCAATATCCATAAAGTATGTGCAAAGGTTGACAAACAACACATAGGCTTGTTTTTATACTTTGATATCGAAGGTATCATATATACTTGAAACTTGGAAAATATACTGGTCTGTGCCCGCGTCAGACTAAGTGTAAAAACTGTGTGTAAACGTGTGTAAGCCAGCCTTAAGTTTAAGAGCCATTCAAAGCGGTTGTGTTTGCCTAGCTGCCAATAAATATGCTATATTATTGTTACATACATTTCGCTCTCTAAGACCTATTTGCTGAAGCTAAGAAGACAATTCGTTGCCTTACAGTTGAAAGCGAGAAACTGTGCGCCAAATAGTAGTCAATTTGAAGACGTATATATGAATTAAGACCTGGAACTGAGGTAGGCCGTACATTACATACCGGAACTAATGTGCTTACATTTAAATTTTAGTTTGGAGTTCCAATAATAGTTTTTCGTTCCATGAAAAAACACATTCGTTTTAAACAAATATTTAACAACAACAAAAAATGTTTCGCTTAAGACAAATATTTTTCTTGTGATATCTGTTTCACGTTTGGCTGCTTAATCAACATTCCACACTTTGGTAGTTTCATTGTATCAGAGTAAAAATCTCATCTCTCGAGCGATTGTTCCATTGGCAGCTGTAATATTTTGTGGTTTGATGATGGTGCTCTATTTATTAATTTATTTATTTTTCAAAATATGAGAATCCTAATATCACGAATACTTTGTGAGTGTTTTTTTAATACGAGAACAAATCTTTGTTTGTCGACTGTACACGGACAGCCGCCAGACGAATATGGGCATATCGACTCGGCCAGTGATGCTGATAAAGAACAGTTTGATTTCTTGATGTTTTAAGAATCGATATGATTTTTCAAAACAAATAAACGATATTTGTATCTACTGTTTCTTGTCACAGCTGTGTAAATTTTAATATTACCGCAGCTAATACAAAATCGCTATAAAAGGCGCTGCTGCAGAGGCAGTTACATATTCAATCCAAACCATTGGCATCGAGATGAGAATTCAAACGGTGATCTTTGTCTGTGCCTTTTTGGCCATTTGCCTTCTTAGAGGCACCGATTGCCAAGACCCACCATCATCAGCACTACCTTCCACATTACCAACATCACCTACCACAGGCTCACCAACACCAGCACCAACACCAACACAAGCACCAACACCTGCACCAACACCAGCACCAACACCAGCACCAACACAAGCACCAACACCAGCACCAACACCAACACCAGCACCTACCGCCACAGCGCCAACACCAGCACCCACCGCAAACGCACCAACACCAGCACCTACCGAAGCAGCACCAACACCAGCACCTACCGCCCCAGCACCAGCACCTACCGGCGCAGCCACAACCGCAGCCCCCGTATCACCTCCAGCCAATTCCGGTTCCAACGTTCAGTTGAAACGCTTGAAACGCCGGCTGAAACATCTAAAGAAACTCCGGCAATTTCTTCGCAAGAAGCGAAAGCGGTTAAGAAAACGGAACAAAAATCTGCGAAAACGATTAAACAAAAGCAGGATACTTAGTAACAGGAACCAGAACGACAGGCTCCTCAGAGGTTTAGCAGAGATAAGGCGAAACATCATTCAAATAATTTGAATAAAATTTTGTAATGCATTCCAAAAATATTATGGATTTATTATTTCCTTAACTTATTAAGAAATGTAGAATTATGTGTCGGGCTATAATTAGAGATTCTCCAGTATCAGTATCAATATCAGTTGGGGTTACTCTTAGCAGTCTCTAAATATGCTACAATGTTAGATGATAAATTCGCACACTCAAAATTGTGCAACGAAAAACGGATTTTAGTTAAAACTTAAAAGTGTATTCTAATTTTTGGAGCCTGTACATATATGCAAATTAATGTACTGTACTGCTGTTAACGATTTTTCTAAGAACGATTGGTATGCAAATAAAATCCGATTGATGCGTTGAGTGCCATTCACAAATTGACCCAATTAGCAACTCTGAGCGACTAGCGACTCCCACACTAGTTGTTCCACTTCCTCCATCAAGGACTCGCTCCGGAAGAGGCTCTGAAGAAGGGCAAGGAATCCAGAGAAGCAGCTGCGGCACCGGTTTCCAAAAGACCCAGCAGCACCCTAACGCCCCCGTTGACCATTCCTAAGACGATGTGCGGCGGCAAGGGTTCCGGCAGAGAAGGTAGCAGAAAGCGTGGATTTGCGCCCGAGCACATCACTTGCATCAGATATGGCGAAGAAGTCAAAGGTGGCCGTGTAACCTGCGGAATTCCCCCAGGTTACGCTCAGTCACGGAGAATTGTCTGTTTTGGAAGAGGTCATCGTTTGGATGGGACACCGCGGCTCGTTCGCGGGCATGCATTTCCGGGTTGGTGTTCTGGTTATTGAATGCTCCGATGTGGGCTCAGCCGATTGGCTGAGATCCGTTACGTCGCGACTACAATCATGGAAGGGCATGTGCCTCGACTGCAAGGTGGGAGACGATATACAGTCACCCCACTGTATCCACGAAGCATGGATGGGACTACCGAATCTCTGTTGGTTCTGCTGAGGAACTAGAACAGGATCGACACCAACACGCTGAAGCTGATATCTAGGAGGAATTAGGGTGGAGGTGCCCTCCTAGTTTTCGGGATATATGAGCAATCCAGGAATGTGATTGCGGAGAGGGTGCACCAGGCCTTCTTTCGATACGGGACCATTCCGTTCAAAGACAGCTGCAATAGTACCAGAGAATGGACTGCAGAATGGAGCAATGAGCACCTGCCTAGCAATGGCCTTGGAAGCTGACTCCACCATACCATAAGGCTCCAACAGAGAAATTTCACAGTTTATATGAGTAACAAACGGGAATGGACGACTTTAGATGACGTCCACCCTGTGAAAGCGCACACCGATGGATCACTCACCAATCAGGGATGGGTCACTCAAATTATGGCAGAGAGGCACCTAACAGAGCCAGAACAGTTTTATGGCATAGAAAGACACATAATACGACTGCAACTTAGAAACGAAGAAAGACAGAGGCGGCAACGGAGTTGGGCAGAGGCACCAGGACTCCGAAAACCAAACGTCTCTTGGGAGGCTTTAATCATACACGATTTAAGCAAGTAATAACCGTGAGGGAGAGTTGGCTGAGGATACTCACCGGTCTATTCACAGTACATTGGGGAAAATGTGCAGCATCCTAGGGATTCATGTTATGAGCACCAAAGACAGAGAAGAACTCAGCCCAAGAAAGGTTCTTGCTTCGTGCAGCTATAGGCTCAGAAGGGGCACAATCGATCTAGTAGGTCGCAGTGCAGATATCCCGAGAACAATAATAATAAGCAATAAAATTGTAAAAGAGTGAGATTCTTCACTTGGTTCACATTGAAAGATGTGGAGGGAAGTGTATCTAATTTTTTGGGACCGAACAATCGACCGAATGCTGTTAAGCAGTGGGTGCAGAAGCAAAAGTAGCCAAAGCATTATAAGTGAATATCCTGTGTACGTTGTTAAAGACCTAATCAATGACCATTTACCCACACGAAATGCGGAGTTCATGATGAATTGATGAATGGACAAAAGATGAATATACCTGTACAAGTGGTTTAAAAAATAATAGTTACCGCCAAGCCAGGACATATTTCTGTTAAGGAAATACAAGATACAATCGAATATAATATAGAAAAGATAGCCGACTCTGAAGGCCCCTTTAAGACCGATACTCTTGATGGTAAGTCAAGTAAGGAATCAGTAATCATAAGTGTTCAAAAATGAACACCCTATATTTATATCACATGTACTAGCTGATGCCTGACACATGCAGGCCAGCCTTACTCATCGCAGTACTTGCTACTGAAGTGGAATGTACAACTACCGTTATTGCTGGCGACGGATTGCCGGCAGCTCGGAGCGCGACGATCGCCGCGATCCAGCTGCCTGACGCTCTGACTAGCTGATGCCTGACCCATGCAGGCCAGCCTTGTTCATCGCAGTTCATGCTGCTAAAGTTCGATTCGCAACTACCGTTATTGCTGGCGACGGATTGTCGGCAGCTCGCGGCGCGGCGATCGCCTGCATAAAAATACAAAGAATATAGGCGCCAAGCAGACGCAATACCAGCAGCGGCTGCATATGAAGCATATTATGTATAATGTATTTAGGTGTAAGCATATTATGTATAATGTACTTAGGTTTAAGCAGTTTAATATAAATAAAGAGCCTGCTCGTCAGAGCAGTTCAGTTCGATCTTACAAGTCGACTCGGTTCGTTGTGAACATAAGTTCAAACTATGAACTTAATTAACTTATTTTCATCTCCGAGTTCAGTTTGTGCATACCGACAGACAGATAAATACACAGACAGACGTGTCTTGATCGACTGGGCTGCTAATTCCGATCAAGAATATATATACATATATATCACTTTTACAAATTTGTAAACGATTCAGGGTCAAACAAAAAAGAACGCATTTACATGTACTTACATTTAAGAAGGATCTTCCCCACCTGTTATCAGCTGCTAATACCAGATACCACTATTATGTTAAGCCCGACAGGAACGATATCACATATTTTTCAAAAGTTGTTGAAAATTTCGGAGGACCCCTAGCAATGGTGCTCCCAAAAATAAAATTAAGTGTCAATATCCATAAAGTATGTGCAAAGGTTGACAAACAACACATAGGCTTGTTTTTATACTTTGATATCGAAGGTATCATATATACTTGAAACTTGGAAAATATACTGGTCTGTGCCCGCGTCAGACTAAGTGTAAAAACTGTGTGTAAACGTGTGTAAGCCAGCCTTAAGTTTAAGAGCCATTCAAAGCGGTTGTGTTTGCCTAGCTGCCAATAAATATGCTATATTATTGTTACATACATTTCGCTCTCTAAGACCTATTTGCTGAAGCTAAGAAGACAATTCGTTGCCTTACAGTTGAAAGCGAGAAACTGTGCGCCAAATAGTAGTCAATTTGAAGACGTATATATGAATTAAGACCTGGAACTGAGGTAGGCCGTACATTACATACCGGAACTAATGTGCTTACATTTAAATTTTAGTTTGGAGTTCCAATAATAGTTTTTCGTTCCATGAAAAAACACATTCGTTTTAAACAAATATTTAACAACAACAAAAAATGTTTCGCTTAAGACAAATATTTTTCTTGTGATATCTGTTTCACGTTTGGCTGCTTAATCAACATTCCACACTTTGGTAGTTTCATTGTATCAGAGTAAAAATCTCATCTCTCGAGCGATTGTTCCATTGGCAGCTGTAATATTTTGTGGTTTGATGATGGTGCTCTATTTATTAATTTATTTATTTTTCAAAATATGAGAATCCTAATATCACGAATACTTTGTGAGTGTTTTTTTAATACGAGAACAAATCTTTGTTTGTCGACTGTACACGGACAGCCGCCAGACGAATATGGGCATATCGACTCGGCCAGTGATGCTGATAAAGAACAGTTTGATTTCTTGATGTTTTAAGAATCGATATGATTTTTCAAAACAAATAAACGATATTTGTATCTACTGTTTCTTGTCACAGCTGTGTAAATTTGAATATTACCGCAGCTCATACAAAATTGCTATAAAAGGCGCTGCTGCAGAGGCAGTAACACATTCAATCCAAACCATTGGCATCGAGATGAGAATTCAAACGGTGATCTTTGTCTGTGCCTTTTTGGCCATTTGCCTTCTTAGAGGCAGCGATTGCCAAACAACACCAGCACCTACCGCAAACGCACCAACACCAGCACCAACACCAGCACCTACCGCAAACGCACCAACACCAGCACCAACACCAGCACCTACAGCAAACGCACCAACACCAGCACCTACCGGCGCAGCACCAACACCAGCACCTACCGCAAACGCACCAACACCAGCACCTACCGCTAGCGGCCCAGCACCTACCGGCGCAGCCACAACCGCAGCCCCCGTATCACCTCCAGCCAATTCCGGTTCTAAAGCTCAGTTGAAACGCTTGAAACGCCAGCTGAAACGTATAAGGAAACGCAAGCAAGTGCTTCGCAAGAAGCAAAAGCAGTTAAGAAAACGTAACAAAAATCTGCGAAAACGATTAAACAATAGTAGGAGACTTAGTAACGGACTTGGTATCAGGCGCCTCAGAGGTTAAGCAAAGATAAAGCGAAACATAATTCAAATATTTTGAATAAAATTTTATATTGCATTCCAAAAATATTATGGATTTATTATTTCCTTAACTTATTGAGAAATGTAGAATTATGTGTCGGGCTATAATTAGAGATTCTCCAGTATCAGTATCAATATCAGTTGGGGTTACAATGTTAAATGATAAATTCGCACACTTAAAATTGTGCAACGAAAAACGGATTTTAGGTAAAGCTTAAAAGTGTATTCTAATTTTTGGAGCCTGTACATATATGCAAATTAATGTACTGTACTGCTGTTAACGATTTTTCTAAGAACGATTGGTATGCAAATAAAATCCGATTGATGCGTTGAGTGCCATTCACAAATTGACCCAATTAGCAACTCTGAGCGACTAGCGACTCCCACACTAGTTGTTCCACTTCCTCCATCAAGGACTCGCTCCGGAAGAGGCTCTGAAGAAGGGCAAGGAATCCAGAGAAGCAGCTGCGGCACCGGTTTCCAAAAGACCCAGCAGCACCCTAACGCCCCCGTTGACCATTCCTAAGACGATGTGCGGCGGCAAGGGTTCCGGCAGAGAAGGTAGCAGAAAGCGTGGATTTGCGCCCGAGCACATCACTTGCATCAGATATGGCGAAGAAGTCAAAGGTGGCCGTGTAACCTGCGGAATTCCCCCAGGTTACGCTCAGTCATTGAGAATTGTCTGTATTGGATGGATCACTCACCAATCATGGATGGGTCACTCAAATTATGGCAGAGAGGCACCTAACAGAGCCACAACAGTTTTGTGGCATAGAAAGACACACAATACGACTGCAACTTAGAAACGAAGAAAGACAGAGGCGGCAACGGAGCTGGGCAGAGGCACCAGGACTCCGAAAACCAAACTTCTTTTGGGAGGCTTTAATCATAAACGATTTAAGCAAGTAATAACCGTGAGGGAGAGTTGGCTGAGGATACTCACCGGTCTATTCACAGTACATTGGGGAAAATGTGCAGCATCCTAGGGATTCATGTTATGAGCACCAAAAACAGAGAAGAACTCAGCCCAACAAAGGTTCTTGCTTCGTGCAGCTATAGGCTCAGAAGGGGCACAATCGATCTAGTAGGTCGCAGTGCAGATATCCCGAGAACAATAATAATAAGCAATAAAATTGTAAAAGAGTGAGATTTAGATTCATAATCAGTTAGCTAATTTGGTATGGTTTGCATGACATATTAGCTGTTGTTCACACAGCAACGTCATTCGTCACACCAGCCCTGTCATAGGTCTTGGTTCACATTGAAAGATGTGGAGGGAAGTGTATCTAATTTTTTGGGACCGAACAATCGACCGAATGCTGTTAAGCAGTGGGTGCAGAAGCAAAAGTAGCCAAAGCATTATAAGTGAATATCCTGTGTACGTTGTTAAAGACCTAATCAATGACCATTTACCCACACGAAATGCGGAGTTCATGATGAATTGATGAATGGACAAAAGATGAATATACCTGTACAAGTGGTTTAAAAAATAATAGTTACCGCCCACAAGCCAGGACATATTTCTGTTAAGGAAATACAAGATACAATCGAATATAATATAGAAAAGATAGCAGGCTCTGAAGGCCCATTTAAGACCGATACTCTTGATGGTAAGTCAAGTAAGGAATCAGTAATCATAAGTTCAAACTATGAACTTAATGAACTTATTTTCATCTCCGAGTTCAGTTTGTGCATACCGACAGACAGATAAATACACAGACAGACGTGTCTTGATCGACTGGGCTGCTAATTCCGATCAAGAATATATATACATATATATCACTTTTACAAATTTGTAAACGATTCAGGGTCAAACAAAAAAGAACGCATTTACATGTACTTACATTTAAGAAGGATCTTCCCCACCTGTTATCAGCTGCTAATACCAGATACCACTATTATGTTAAGCCCGACAGGAACGATATCACATATTTTTCAAAAGTTGTTGAAAATTTCGGAGGACCCCTAGCAATGGTGCTCCCAAAAATAAAATTAAGTGTCAATATCCATAAAGTATGTGCAAAGGTTGACAAACAACACATAGGCTTGTTTTTATACTTTGATATCGAAGGTATCATATATACTTGAAACTTGGAAAATATACTGGTCTGTGCCCGCGTCAGACTAAGTGTAAAAACTGTGTGTAAACGTGTGTAAGCCAGCCTTAAGTTTAAGAGCCATTCAAAGCGGTTGTGTTTGCCTAGCTGCCAATAAATATGCTATATTATTGTTACATACATTTCGCTCTCTAAGACCTATTTGCTGAAGCTAAGAAGACAATTCGTTGCCTTACAGTTGAAAGCGAGAAACTGTGCGCCAAATAGTAGTCAATTTGAAGACGTATATATGAATTAAGACCTGGAACTGAGGTAGGCCGTACATTACATACCGGAACTAATGTGCTTACATTTAAATTTTAGTTTGGAGTTCCAATAATAGTTTTTCGTTCCATGAAAAAACACATTCGTTTTAAACAAATATTTAACAACAACAAAAAATGTTTCGCTTAAGACAAATATTTTTCTTGTGATATCTGTTTCACGTTTGGCTGCTTAATCAACATTCCACACTTTGGTAGTTTCATTGTATCAGAGTAAAAATCTCATCTCTCGAGCGATTGTTCCATCGGCAGCTGTAATATTTTGTGGTTTGATGATGGTGCTCTATTTATTAATTGATTTATTTTTCAAAATATGAGAATCCTAATATCACGAATACTTTGTAAGTGTTTTTTTAATACGAGAACAAATCTTTGTTTGTCGACTGTACACGGACAGCCGCCAGACGAATATGGGCATATCGACTCGGCCAGTGATGCTGATAAAGAACAGTTTGATTTCTTGATGTTTTAAGAATCGATATGATTTTTCAAAACAAATAAACGATATTTGTATCTACTGTTTCTTGTCACAGCTGTGTAAATTTGAATATTACCGCAGCTCATACAAAATCGCTATAAAAGGCGCTGCTGCAGAGGCAGTTACACATTCAATCCAAACCATTGGCATCGAGATGAGAATTCAAACGGTGATCTTTGTCTGTGCCTTTTTGGCCATTTGCCTTCTTAGAGGCAGCGATTGCCAAACAACACCAGCACCTACCGCAAACGCACCAACACCAGCACCAACACCAGCACCTACCGCAAACGCACCAACACCAGCACCAACACCAGCACCTACAGCAAACGCACCAACACCAGCACCTACCGGCGCAGCACCAACACCAGCACCTACCGCAAACGCACCAACACCAGCACCTACCGCTAGCGGCCCAGCACCTACCGGCGCAGCCACAACCGTAGCCCCCGTATCACCTCCAGCCAATTCCGGTTCTAAAGCTCAGTTGAAACGCTTGAAACGCCAGCTGAAACGTATAAGGAAACGCAAGCAAGTGCTTCGCAAGAAGCAAAAGCAGTTAAGAAAACGTAACAAAAATCTGCGAAAACGATTAAACAATAGTAGGAGACTTAGTAACGGACTTGGTATCAGGCGCCTCAGAGGTTAAGCAAAGATAAAGCGAAACATAATTCAAATATTTTGAATAAAATTTTATATTGCATTCCAAAAATATTATGGATTTATTATTTCCTTAACTTATTGAGAAATGTAGAATTATGTGTCGGGCTATAATTAGAGATTCTCCAGTATCAGTATCAATATCAGTTGGGGTTACAATGTTAAATGATAAATTCGCACACTTAAAATTGTGCAACGAAAAACGGATTTTAGGTAAAGCTTAAAAGTGTATTCTAATTTTTGGAGCCTGTACATATATGCAAATTAATGTACTGTACTGCTGTTAACGATTTTTCTAAGAACGATTGGTATGCAAATAAAATCCGATTGATGCGTTGAGTGCCATTCACAAATTGACCCAATTAGCAACTCTGAGCGACTAGCGACTCCCACACTAGTTGTTCCACTTCCTCCATCAAGGACTCGCTCCGGAAGAGGCTCTGAAGAAGGGCAAGGAATCCAGAGAAGCAGCTGCGGCACCGGTTTCCAAAAGACCCAGCAGCACCCTAACGCCCCCGTTGACCATTCCTAAGACGATGTGCGGCGGCAAGGGTTCCGGCAGAGAAGGTAGCAGAAAGCGTGGATTTGCGCCCGAGCACATCACTTGCATCAGATATGGCGAAGAAGTCAAAGGTGGCCGTGTAACCTGCGGAATTCCCCCAGGTTACGCTCAGTCATTGAGAATTGTCTGTATTGGATGGATCACTCACCAATCAGGGATGGGTCACTCAAATTATGGCAGAGAGGCACCTAACAGAGCCACAACAGTTTTGTGGCATAGAAAGACACACAATACGACTGCAACTTAGAAACGAAGAAAGACAGAGGCGGCAACGGAGCTGGGCAGAGGCACCAGGACTCCGAAAACCAAACTTCTTTTGGGAGGCTTTAATCATAAACGATTTAAGCAAGTAATAACCGTGAGGGAGAGTTGGCTGAGGATACTCACCGGTCTATTCACAGTACATTGGGGAAAATGTGCAGCATCCTAGGGATTCATGTTATGAGCACCAAAGACAGAGAAGAACTCAGCCCAACAAAGGTTCTTGCTTCGTGCAGCTATAGGCTCAGAAGGGGCACAATCGATCTAGTAGGTCGCAGTGCAGATATCCCGAGAACAATAATAATAAGCAATAAAATTGTAAAAGAGTGAGATTTAGATTCATAATCAGTTAGCTAATTTGGTATGGTTTGCATGACATATTAGCTGTTGTTCACACAGCAACGTCATTCGTCACACCAGCCCTGTCATAGGTCTTGGTTCACATTGAGAGATGTGGAGGGAAGTGTATCTAATTTTTTGAGGCCGAACAATCGACCGAATGCTGTTAAGCAGTGGGTGCAGAAGGAAAAGTAGCCAAAGCATTATAAGTGAATATCCTGTGTACGTTGTTAAAGACCATTTACCCACACGAAATGCGGAGTTCATGATGAATTGATGAATGGACAAAAGATGAATATACCTGTACAAGTGGTTTAAAAAATAATAGTTACCGCGCACAAGCCAGGACATATTTCTGTTAAGGAAATACAAGATACAATCGAATATAATATAGAAAAGATAGCAGACTCTGAAGGCCCCTTTAAGACCGATACTCTTGATTGTAAGTCAAGTAAGGAACCAGTAATCATAAGTTCAAACTATGAACTTAATGAACTTATTTTCATCTCCGAGTTCAGTTTGTGCATACCGACAGACAGATAAATACACAGACAGACGTGTCTTGATCGACTGGGCTGCTAATTCCGATCAAGAATATATATACATATACATCACTTTTACCCATTTGTAAACGATTCAGGGTCAAACAAAAAAGAACGCATTTACATGTACTTACATTTAAGAAGGATCTTCCCCACCTGTTATCAGCTGCTAATACCAGATACCACTATTATGTTAAGCCCGACAGGAACGATATCACATATTTTTCAAAAGTTGTTGAAAATTTCGGAGGACCCCTAGCAATGGTGCTCCCAAAAATAAAATTAAGTGTCAATATCCATAAAGTATGTGCAAAGGTTGACAAACAACACATAGGCTTGTTTTTATACTTTGATATCGAAGGTATCATATATACTTGAAACTTGGAAAATATACTGGTCTGTGCCCGCGTCAGACTAAGTGTAAAAACTGTGTGTAAACGTGTGTAAGCCAGCCTTAAGTTTAAGAGCCATTCAAAGCGGTTGTGTTTGCCTAGCTGCCAATAAATATGCTATATTATTGTTACATACATTTCGCTCTCTAAGACCTATTTGCTGAAGCTAAGAAGACAATTCGTTGCCTTACAGTTGAAAGCGAGAAACTGTGCGCCAAATAGTAGTCAATTTGAAGACGTATATATGAATTAAGACCTGGAACTGAGGTAGGCCGTACATTACATACCGGAACTAATGTGCTTACATTTAAATTTTAGTTTGGAGTTCCAATAATAGTTTTTCGTTCCATGAAAAAACACATTCGTTTTAAACAAATATTTAACAACAACAAAAAATGTTTCGCTTAAGACAAATATTTTTCTTGTGATATCTGTTTCACGTTTGGCTGCTTAATCAACATTCCACACTTTGGTAGTTTCATTGTATCAGAGTAAAAATCTCATCTCTCGAGCGATTGTTCCATCGGCAGCTGTAATATTTTGTGGTTTGATGATGGTGCTCTATTTATTAATTGATTTATTTTTCAAAATATGAGAATCCTAATATCACGAATACTTTGTAAGTGTTTTTTTAATACGAGAACAAATCTTTGTTTGTCGACTGTACACGGACAGCCGCCAGACGAATATGGGCATATCGACTCGGCCAGTGATGCTGATAAAGAACAGTTTGATTTCTTGATGTTTTAAGAATCGATATGATTTTTCAAAACAAATAAACGATATTTGTATCTACTGTTTCTTGTCACAGCTGTGTAAATTTGAATATTACCGCAGCTCATACAAAATCGCTATAAAAGGCGCTGCTGCAGAGGCAGTTACACATTCAATCCAAACCATTGGCATCGAGATGAGAATTCAAACGGTGATCTTTGTCTGTGCCTTTTTGGCCATTTGCCTTCTTAGAGGCAGCGATTGCCAAACAACACCAGCACCTACCGCAAACGCACCAACACCAGCACCAACACCAGCACCTACCGCAAACGCACCAACACCAGCACCAACACCAGCACCTACAGCAAACGCACCAACACCAGCACCTACCGGCGCAGCACCAACACCAGCACCTACCGCAAACGCACCAACACCAGCACCTACCGCTAGCGGCCCAGCACCTACCGGCGCAGCCACAACCGCAGCCCCCGTATCACCTCCAGCCAATTCCGGTTCTAAAGCTCAGTTGAAACGCTTGAAACGCCAGCTGAAACGTATAAGGAAACGCAAGCAAGTGCTTCGCAAGAAGCAAAAGCAGTTAAGAAAACGTAACAAAAATCTGCGAAAACGATTAAACAATAGTAGGAGACTTAGTAACGGACTTGGTATCAGGCGCCTCAGAGGTTAAGCAAAGATAAAGCGAAACATAATTCAAATATTTTGAATAAAATTTTATATTGCATTCCAAAAATATTATGGATTTATTATTTCCTTAACTTATTGAGAAATGTAGAATTATGTGTCGGGCTATAATTAGAGATTCTCCAGTATCAGTATCAATATCAGTTGGGGTTACAATGTTAAATGATAAATTCGCACACTTAAAATTGTGCAACGAAAAACGGATTTTAGGTAAAGCTTAAAAGTGTATTCTAATTTTTGGAGCCTGTACATATATGCAAATTAATGTACTGTACTGCTGTTAACGATTTTTCTAAGAACGATTGGTATGCAAATAAAATCCGATTGATGCGTTGAGTGCCATTCACAAATTGACCCAATTAGCAACTCTGAGCGACTAGCGACTCCCACACTAGTTGTTCCACTTCCTCCATCAAGGACTCGCTCCGGAAGAGGCTCTGAAGAAGGGCAAGGAATCCAGAGAAGCAGCTGCGGCACCGGTTTCCAAAAGACCCAGCAGCACCCTAACGCCCCCGTTGACCATTCCTAAGACGATGTGCGGCGGCAAGGGTTCCGGCAGAGAAGGTAGCAGAAAGCGTGGATTTGCGCCCGAGCACATCACTTGCATCAGATATGGCGAAGAAGTCAAAGGTGGCCGTGTAACCTGCGGAATTCCCCCAGGTTACGCTCAGTCATTGAGAATTGTCTGTTTTGGATGGATCACTCACCAATCAGGGATGGGTCACTCAAATTATGGCAGAGAGGCACCTA
The DNA here is from genome assembly GCA_035043855.1 of Drosophila percnosoma. NCBI lineage: Eukaryota > Metazoa > Arthropoda > Insecta > Diptera > Drosophilidae > Drosophila > Drosophila percnosoma. Next base: position 130,929 of record JAWNMQ010000651.1, read on the forward strand.
ACAGAGCCACAACAGTTTTGTGGCATAGAAAGACACACAATACGACTGCAACTTAGAAACGAAGAAAGACAGAGGCGGCAACGGAGCTGGGCAGAGGCACCAGGACTCCGAAAACCAAACTTCTTTTGGGAGGCTTTAATCATAAACGATTTAAGCAAGTAATAACCGTGAGGGAGAGTTGGCTGAGGATACTCACCGGTCTATTCACAGTACATTGGGGAAAATGTGCAGCATCCTAGGGATTCATGTTATGAGCACCAAAGACAGAGAAGAACTCAGCCCAACAAAGGTTCTTGCTTCGTGCAGCTATAGGCTCAGAATGGGCACAATCGATCTAGTAGGTCGCAGTGCAGATATCCCGAGAACAATAATAATAAGCAATAAAATTGTAAAAGAATGAGATTTAGATTCATAATCAGTTAGCTAATTTGGTATGGTTTGCATGACATATTAGCTGTTGTTCACACAGCAACGTCATTCGTCACACCAGCCCTGTCATAGGTCTTGGTTCACATTGAGAGATGTGGAGGGAAGTGTATCTAATTTTTTGAGGCCGAACAATCGACCGAATGCTGTTAAGCAGTGGGTGCAGAAGCAAAAGTAGCCAAAGCATTATAAGTGAATATCCTGTGTACGTTGTTAAAGACCATTTACCCACACGAAATGCGGAGTTCATGATGAATTGATGAATGGACAAAAGATGAATATACCTGTACAAGTGGTTTAAAAAATAATAGTTACCGCGCACAAGCCAGGACATATTTCTGTTAAGGAAATACAAGATACAATCGAATATAATATAGAAAAGATAGCAGACTCTGAAGGCCCCTTTAAGACCGATACACTTGATGGTAAGTCAAGTAAGGAACCAGTAATCATAAGTTCAAACTATGAACTTAATGAACTTATTTTCATCTCCGAGCTCAGTTTGTGCATACCGACAGACAGATAAATACACAGACAGACGTGTCTTGATCGACTGGGCTGCTAATTCCGATCAAGAATATATATACATATATATCACTTTTACCCATTTGTAAACGATTCAGGGTCAAACAAAAAAGAACGCATTTACATGTACTTACATTTAAGAAGGATCTTCCCCACCTGTTATCAGCTGCTAATACCAGATACCACTATTATGTTAAGCCCGACAGGAACGATATCACATATTTTTCAAAAGTTGTTGAAAATTTCGGAGGACCCCTAGCAATGGTGCTCCCAAAAATAAAATTAAGTGTCAATATCCATAAAGTATGTGCAAAGGTTGACAAACAACACATAGGCTTGTTTTTATACTTTGATATCGAAGGTATCATATATACTTGAAACTTGGAAAATATACTGGTCTGTGCCCGCGTCAGACTAAGTGTAAAAACTGTGTGTAAACGTGTGTAAGCCAGCCTTAAGTTTAAGAGCCATTCAAAGCGGTTGTGTTTGCCTAGCTGCCAATAAATATGCTATATTATTGTTACATACATTTCGCTCTCTAAGACCTATTTGCTGAAGCTAAGAAGACAATTCGTTGCCTTACAGTTGAAAGCGAGAAACTGTGCGCCAAATAGTAGTCAATTTGAAGACGTACATATGAATTAAGACCTGGAACTGAGGTAGGCCGTACATTACATACCGGAACTAATGTGCTTACATTTAAATTTTAGTTTGGAGTTCCAATAATAGTTTTTCGTTCCATGAAAAAACACATTCGTTTTAAACAAATATTTAACAACAACAAAAAATGTTTCGCTTAAGACAAATATTTTTCTTGTGATATCTGTTTCACGTTTGGCTGCTTAATCAACATTCCACACTTTGGTAGTTTCATTGTATCAGAGTAAAAATCTCATCTCTCGAGCGATTGTTCCATTGGCAGCTGTAATATTTTGTGGTTTGATGATGGTGCTCTATTTATTAATTTATTTATTTTTCAAAATATGAGAATCCTAATATCACGAATACTTTGTGAGTGTTTTTTTAATACGAGAACAAATCTTTGTTTGGCGAATATGGGCATATCGACTCGGCCAGTGATGCTGATAAAGAACAGTTTGATTTCTTGATGTTTTAAGAATCGATATGATTTTTCAAAACAAATAAACGATATTTGTATCTACTGTTTCTTGTCACAGCTGTGTAAATTTGAATATTACCGCAGCTCATACAAAATCGCTATAAAAGGCGCTGCTGCAGAGGCAGTTACACATTCAATCCAAACCATTGGCATCGAGATGAGAATTCAAACGGTGATCTTTGTCTGTGCCTTTTTGGCCATTTGCCTTCTTAGAGGCAGCGATTGCCAAACAACACCAGCACCTACCGCAAACGCACCAACACCAGCACCAACACCAGCACCTACCGCAAACGCACCAACACCAGCACCAACACCAGCACCTACAGCAAACGCACCAACACCAGCACCTACCGGCGCAGCACCAACACCAGCACCTACCGCAAACGCACCAACACCAGCACCTACCGCTAGCGGCCCAGCACCTACCGGCGCAGCCACAACCGCAGCCCCCGTATCACCTCCAGCCAATTCCGGTTCTAAAGCTCAGTTGAAACGCTTGAAACGCCAGCTGAAACGTATAAGGAAACGCAAGCAAGTGCTTCGCAAGAAGCAAAAGCAGTTAAGAAAACGTAACAAAAATCTGCGAAAACGATTAAACAATAGTAGGAGACTTAGTAACGGACTTGGTATCAGGCGCCTCAGAGGTTAAGCAAAGATAAAGCGAAACATAATTCAAATATTTTGAATAAAATTTTATATTGCATTCCAAAAATATTATGGATTTATTATTTCCTTAACTTATTGAGAAATGTAGAATTATGTGTCGGGCTATAATTAGAGATTCTCCAGTATCAGTATCAATATCAGTTGGGGTTACTCTTAGCATCCTCTAAATATGCTACAATGTTAAATGATAAATTCGCACACTTAAAATTGTGCAACGAAAAACGGATTTTAGGTAAAACTTAAAAGTGTATTCTAATTTTTGGAGCCTGTACATATATGCAAATTAATGTACTGTACTGCTGTTAACGATTTTTCTAAGAACGATTGGTATGCAAATAAAATCCGATTGATGCGTTGAGTGCCATTCACAAATTGACCCAATTAGCAACTCTGAGCGACTAGCGACTCCCACACTAGTTGTTCCACTTCCTCCATCAAGGACTCGCTCCGGAAGAGGCTCTGAAGAAGGGCAAGGAATCCAGAGAAGCAGCTGCGGCACCGGTTTCCAAAAGACCCAGCAGCACCCTAACGCCCCCGTTGACCATTCCTAAGACGATGTGCGGCGGCAAGGGTTCCGGCAGAGAAGGTAGCAGAAAGCGTGGATTTGCGCCCGAGCACATCACTTGCATCAGATATGGCGAAGAAGTCAAAGGTGGCCGTGTAACCTGCGGAATTCCCCCAGGTTACGCTCAGTCATTGAGAATTGTCTGTTTTGGATGGATCACTCACCAATCAGGGTCACTCAAATTATGGCAGAGAGGAACCTAACAGAGCCACAACAGTTTTGTGGCATAGAAAGACACACAATACGACTGCAACTTAGAAACGAAGAAAGACAGAGGCGGCAACGGAGCTGGGCAGAGGCACCAGGACTCCGAAAACCAAACTTCTTTTGGGAGGCTTTAATCATAAACGATTTAAGCAAGTAATAACCGTGAGGGAGAGTTGGCTGAGGATACTCACCGGTCTATTCACAGTACATTGGGGAAAATGTGCAGCATCCTAGGGATTCATGTTATGAGCACCAAAGACAGAGAAGAACTCAGCCCAACAAAGGTTCTTGCTTCGTGCAGCTATAGGCTCAGAAGGGGCACAATCGATCTAGTAGGTCGCAGTGCAGATATCCCGAGAAGGATATCTGCTAATACCAGATACCACTATTATGTTAAGCCCGACAGGAACGATATCACATATTTTTCAAAACTCAGTACAAATTGGAATCGGCAAAGTAGCAAAATGAGAACTCACACACTATTTAAAATTATACATAATACATGCGAAAAACAAGCCATGAGTAGAGGAAAACTACTCAAAATTTCGGTGGATCCTTAGCAATGATGTTCCCAATAATAAAATTAATTATTCATATTCATAAATTCAACCCCCAGAAATCGCAAGTACAACCTTTGCTCAATAGTGTCAGTACCCATAAAGTATGTGCAAAGGTTCACAAACAACCTACAGACTTGTTTTTATTCTAGAAATTTGTATTGAATTGTTTGTTTGCATATTTTCACATTATTTCTACAAACAGCTGATTAAATATTTAATAAAAAAAATAGTAGAAACTGTTTAAATTCTAAATTTGGCACTGCTATTTGATTATTATTATTGTGTTGTTAGAAAACGGAGTTATTTTATTGTTTGCATGTCCCATTTGTTGGCACAGCTGCGTAAATTTGAATGCCAACACAAAAGGACAAGTAAAATTGGCAATCTCAAAATCGCTATAAAAGGTGCTGCTGCAGAGGCAGTAAGACATTCAAACCAAACCATTGGCATCAAGATGAGAATTCAAACGGTGATCTTTGGCTGTGCCTTTTTGGCCATTTGCCTTCTTAGAGGCACCGATTGCCAAGACACAACAGTAGCAACAACAGTAGCACCTGCCGCAGACACAACCGCAGCCGCCACACCTGCTGGAGCAGAGACAACCGCAGCCACCCCACCAGCCGGCGCAGCCACAACCGCAGCCCCCGCACCTGGAGCAGAGACAACAGCAGCCAGTGTAGATGCAACAACGGCAGGAAGCAGCGGTTCAGGTAGCGGCGTTAAGGCCAGGAGGCGCATAAGGGTCTTGAATCGCAAGGTGAATCGTCAACAGAAACGCCAGAAACAACTTCGCAAGCAAAAAAAACAGTTAAAAAAACGCAACAGAAATCTGCGAAAACGATTAAACAGGAGCAGGAGAAATCGAAGCAATCTTAATGGTAACAGCTTCTTCAGCGGTTAAGCAAAGATAAACCGAAACACCATTCAAATAATTTGAATAAAATTTCATATTGCATTCCAAAAACACTGTGGATTTTTTTTCCCTTAACTTATTGAGAAATGTAGAATTATGTGTCGGGCTATAGTTGGAGATTCTCCAGTATCAGTACCAATATCACTTGGTGTTTAACAGTTTGATCTTAAGAGCCATTCAATGCTGTTTGGTGTGCTTAGCAGCCTTCAAATATGCTACAATGTTTTTAGATAAACGTGCACACCTAAAATTATGCTATGTAAACTGTTTAAAACTACAAACAGTGCAGCAAATGGTAATCAATCCCTGTACGGATTTTTTTGATTTGTGTTGTTGTGGAGTGAGTTCGTCTCACAGCCCTTAAATTAAGAATCCCCATGCTTTTGCGCCTTGGGTAACTCACCTTCTTTATTATTCAGAAAGAATAAAAGCATCAAATAAAAACTTTACTTTCTAGCTTTTATCATTGCTAATAAAAAATGAAAACAAAAAATAAACATTTGTCCTGGTAAGCGCGGGAAAAACATATTTCACTTATAACAAGTAAAAATGCTGTATGTCGAGTGAGATCGACTACTATATACCCTTAACCCAGGAGGAGGTCTTCAAGTGCACTCTTTTCTTATGGCAGGCACAGGGACTGCTGAGTACAAAAACTAGTCAGCGCATATTTTTATTCACAAGCTCGAACTGGCCCGAGCTTACTGGCTGCAAACACGTGCACATACATACGTACATACATACGTACATAAAAATATACATTTATGTATGTACGCGCAATTGTAGGTAACGGGGCTCTGCAGAATGCACATAAAGACATATTGACGCTCGCGGCGATTATCATGCCATTATCATGAAAATGCGTGCGGCTGCTGATAGAAAGGAGTTCAATGTGCGAATCTACTTTCGATTATAACTTGGGTGTTTCCTATCCGATTTTGAAATTGAAATGTATCGATATTCCAGAAACGGAGGCAGTTATCGATAAGATAATCAATCTTGATCTGCGCCGGGTATTATTCCAAATTTGAAGTCTCTAGCTCTTATAGTCTCTGAGATCCGCGTGTTCATACATACACACGAACATGTCTATATCGGCTGTTGATCCTGGTCAAGAATATGTATATAATTTATGGGGTCGGAGATGCAACAGGAACACAGTTGTGAAAAAGAGGAAAATGCCTTTCTCCTTATATGCATTTTTCGTATGTTTACATGTTAGTTCCAGAAGTTTGAAATGTTTTCTAGCTTTTAGATAGATACAACTGTTTCTCATCCAATTTTGATGGCATTTTTATAGCTGATTATATCGGATACCCATTTGTATCGATATTTTCTAAATGGGAGACTTTCCGAAAATATAAGATAAGCTTACTGTGGTATCCGAGTAGTTATATTCCAAACTTGCTCTCTTGAAAGTTTTGCAATATTAAATTTAATATGGAAAAAAGTACAACTTTTGTTCAACACTGTTAATAGCCTTCGAATATGTTCAAAGGTATTCAAATAGCAACACGTGCGTGTTTTCAATGTGGTTGAACTTGTTTACTTGCATAACTGGTCCACACAATTTTCAGGAACAGCTTATTAAATATTGAATACAAACACGATAAACTGCGAACTTTGCTGTGCCGGTTATTCAATGCCCTTGGCAATATGTAATTTGCTCAAGAAGACTAACATAACTATTCCAGAAAATATGTTTATAAAAAATGTATTCACTAAAACTATACTTGCAAATATGTTTATTAAAATGTAAATTGAAAAATAGTTTTCGAAAACTGAGTTATTTAATTGTTTACATATCCCATTTGTTGGCACAGCTGCGTAAATTTGAATGCCAACACAAAAGGTCAAGTAAAATTGGCAATCTCAAAATTGCTATAAAAGGTGCTGCTGCAGAGGCAGTAAGACATTCAATCCAAACCATTGGCATCGAGATGAGAACTCAAACGGTGATCTTTGGCTGTGCCTTTTTGGCCATTTGCCTTCTTAGAGGCACCGATTGCCAAGACACAACAGTAGCAACAACAGTAGCACCTGCCGGCGGAGACACAACCGCAGCCGCCGCACCTGCTGGAGCAGAGACAACCGCAGCCACCCCACCAGCCGGCGGAGACACAACCGCAGCCGCCGCACCTCCTGTAGGTGAGACAACAGCAGCCAGTGAAACCGATGTAACAACGAAGGCGAGCAGCGACGGATCGTCCAATGCTCAGGTGAAACGCATTAAGCGCCAAATTCGTCGTATGAAAAGACGCCAGAAGGCTGCTAATAAGAAGGCTGCTCGTCAGAAGGCTGCTCGTCAGAAGGCTGCTCGAAAGAGGGCTGCGAAAAGAAGGCAAAGGAAACAAAGGCTGAGGCGACAAAAGAACAGAAACAGGAAGAGCAGAGGTTAAATCATAGCTAATGCGAAACCCCAATCTAATAATTTGAATAAAACTCTATATTGTTTCCCAAAATCTTGATGGGTTTATGTTGAGGATTATGTTAAGATATGTAGAATTCTGTGTCGGGCTATACGTATCAGTATCAGTATCAGTTGTGGCTTAACCCTTTAACTTTAAGAGCCATTCAATGAAGTTTTAGTTTCGTTTTAGTTAAAACTCGAAAGTTGTCGCTAATTTTAATTTTCGCTCGTCTACCGCTTCCAGTGCAAAGTGGTCCCTCAGATGTTAAGCTATCTTGATGATGACTTGGTGCATATCCGTCCCTTTGCTGCACGCAGTAGGTAGGAGCCGACCAGATCATATCATATGTCATATATATATGTCTTACATCTGCCATAGAAACAATCCGTCGAAAGACGATAACAAATTTTCCGATCCAAAATGACCAGTAATGCGTGTTATAGAGAATATTTTTGACTGATATTGAGTCTCCCCTTATGTACTAAGGTCGAGTGGATGATTGGCAGGGTATACTCAGTACACCTTTAAAAATCAGCTTCGATTCTATCTGGTGGTCCATTAAATTACTTTTATTCACGACTACTTATCTTTAAACGCTAAAATAATTCTTTGATATTGGTTGGTTTTCCAATATTTTGGAGTATAAATTATATTAATTAGAGTGATCACTTTAACTTCAATTAAGATAAGCTCGATTTCAATGAGAAGCTTATGCCGACAATATCATAAATATATATGTATACATACGTATATAGCTTATAGTGGGTCGATCTCATATCATATGTTTAAATTGGGTTAACTAGAGGAATTATTATATTTCCTTATCTCAGGGGTATGACTGTTCTAGGGTCTTTGCTTGTATAAACTTACAAGAAGTGGAACAACTAGTGTGGGAGTCGCTAGTCGCTCAGAGTTGCTAATTGGCTATTTTTTTAAACCATTAATATCCTTAAATTATACCACGAATTTCGGAAATGAATCGTGATGACATTTTTGATCTCGATAATTGATGGGGTGGAACCCTTTGAGTGAAAAAATGAGTCGAGAAGCGGACAACGACAACAGGCAACGGGTGATTTGCCAATTGGAGAATGTTGCCAAATGATACCCACCAAGTGAACGGCATTGCAACAACAGCATGCTGAATCGACGAGCATCATTAAACCATTTAATGAGTAAACTGTTAGTACAAGTTAAAGGAAAATGATGGTAAACTCTTAAATGTTAAATGACATTATGGCCGAGTTGTAGCAGGCTGTTAATGACGTAACAACTGTAACATGCCATGCCACTCCTACATAACATACGATATCGATACCAATCAGCTCGAAGAAAATGCAGTAAATCACTCAGTGAAGAATAGGGAAGTGGGCGGATGTGTTTAGATTAATTATTTAATTTAGTTTCGTCTGCATTTTGATAAAATATCTAATACTATCTAATACTTATGCTCAACAATAATAACGTTAGAGTTGCTGGAAACCAATCAGTTTTCATAAGTTAAGAAAAGAAAAACCCTGGTTCTTAGAAACATGCTTTCTGCCGGAGATTTGATCGTATTTGAGTCGTCATTTGTCCTGCATATCTGAAAACTATCAGTAATGCTGAATATGCCCGTAATATTGGTTACGGTGTAAATGAATTGTTCACGTGGTTCATTCACGTCACGAAGCTGGTCTATTGCAAATAAACTAAAGTTGTTTAACAATGGTTGTTCTTTGACGCAGACAAAGACCAATACTTGGCCAACAACAGAAATACCTACGACATTTTCTGCTTGCATGCATAACTGCTCCCAAATATTTTAACGAACAGTTGATTAAATATTAAAGAGAAACAATATTAGGCACAGACGACTGTCGTGTGCCGGAGATTCAATGCACTTGTCAAAATATCGAGTACATAAATAATTGGTTTTAATACTTTAACTTCTTGTTATATACGTAGTTGAGAACTTTATGAAGGAATACTGATGAACTCTCTGGCATCTACATGGGTTCGATATATATAATATGAATGGAAGGCTAATACCCTCAGTTGAAAATAAAAAGCAAATGCAGAATGGCGATAAATGGAGAAGTGAGACACTCCACCCAATTCATTCATATAAAAGTTTGGCAAACTGCAATGTAAGCAGCTGTTCTTATGGTCGCCACAGCTAATCGATAAGTTTCGATATTCGCGAAACGGGGATAGTTATCGATAAAATGAAATCAACGAAACGGGGATAGTTATCGATAAAATGAAATCAACTAGATCTGGTCAGAGAATTAGAGAAGTCTCTAGCTCTTATAATCTCAGAGGTCTCTGGCTGCAACGTTGCCACCAAAAATTGCTCGGCATTAAATAAATAAAATTGCCAATCTGCACGCCTAGATTCATGCTTTAAAAATTTTACTCTAAACCCGGAAACAAAACCTAAATCACTTGTATGGCAGTCAGACTTTGCAAGAGCGTCTGCCAGTTTTATAGCAGCTAGCCTTTGTCTAACCTTTTTACTTGCGATCCTAAAAAACTCAACCATTATTTTAGAAGCGGTCGTTCAAGCGGATATAGTACATTGATCAATATGAAAATACGCTGTGCTTAACCACTTGCATAATTCTCAAGCAATCTACATAAAATGTGTCTGTTATTTTCCACCTCTTAAGATTGGTATGCTTGTACCGACTGTTATAGATTTGGTGACTTCAATTGGTTCAGGGATAGAAATCAGAGGTCAGGAATAACATTGACAACTGAGCCGCAAATGCATTTCTCAATTGATGAATATCAAACCGATTTGTTCCGTCGCAAAAGACATAAATTGTTCTTGTCCCGATACTATACCCGATACCATATATATATATATATATAGATCGGGGAACATAAGTAAATAAATGCAAGAAATTGGCAGACACCCCCAGAGTTAAGTGTAAGCTGGTTATTTCAGTGAAGCTTGTATGCATAACTGGTCCAAATAATTTTAAAGAACAGCTGCTTACATATTTAACAATATGAAATGAGAGACAGTGCACAGTAGCATCTATAAGAACACTCGACATACTCATCTCGTCGACATGCCCGTCTGCGATATGAAGCGATAATGCCCTCGGTTGATAAACACGAATTCGATTATTTGCATTGTGCTGCTGATCTATCAGAAGTATTAGAAAAGTGAATTATTTAATTGTTCTCATGCCACATTTGTTGGCATAGCTGTGTAAATTTTAATGCTAAAACAAAAAACCCAAATAATATTGGCCAATTCAAAATCGCTATAAAAGGTGCTGCTGCAGAGGCAGTAAGACATTCAATCCAAGCCATTGGCATCAAGATGAGAACTCAAACGGTGATCCTTAGCTGGGCCTTTCTGGCCATTTGCCTTCTTAGAGGCACCGATTGCCAATCTGCACCTGCCGGCGGAACACCTCCAGCCGCCGGAACACCTCCAGCCGCCGGAACACCTCCAGCTGCCGGAACACCACCAGACGCCGTAAACCCTTCAGCCCCGTCAGCACCTTCAGCCCCGTCAGCACCTTCAGCCCCGTCAACACCTGAAGCCGAACCACCTGCAGCAGGCGGAGAGGCAACAACGAAGAAGAACACCGGCGGATTGGGTAATGGTTCCGGCTCTAATGCTCGAAATAAGCGCAAAATAAGAGCTTTGAAGAAAAAGATGAACATTACTCGACAGAAATTTGTTCGCGCGAAAAAACGTGCAGACAGGCTACGAAAGAAGCTGAAGCTGAGGAGACAATCTGGTAACAGGAAGAGGAGAAATAGAGGTTAAAGCATAGCTCATGCGAAACCCCAATCTAATAATTTATATAAAACTCTATATTGGATACCAAAATCTTGATGGATTTATGTTAAGGATTATGTTAAGATATGTAGAATTCTGTGTCGGGCTATAAGTATCAGTATCAGTATCAGTTGTGGCTTAACCCTTTAACTTTAAGAGCCATTCAATGCAGTTGGGTTTGCTTAGCAGCCGTTAAATATGCAAGAATGTTTTTACATCAATTTCAACTCCCAAAATCGTGCAACAAAAAATTCGTTTTAGCTAAAACTCGAAAGTTGTCGCTAACTTTAATTTTCGCTCGTCTACCGCTTCCAGTGTAAAGTGGTCCCTCAGATGTTAAGCTATCTTGATGATGACTTGGTGCATATCCGTCCCTTTGCTGCAAGCAGTAGATAGGAGCCGACCAGATCATATCATATGTCATATATATATGTCTTACATCTGCCCTAGAAACAATCCGTCGAAAGACGATAACAAATTTTCCGATCCAAAATGACCAGTAATGCGTGTTTTTATGCTCATTTGGAGCTGTGATTGAGAATATTTTTGACTGATATTCAATCTCCCCTCATGTACTTAGGTCGAGTGGATGATTAGCAGGTTATACTCAGTATACCTTTAAAAATCAGCTTCGTTCAATATGGTAAATACAATGCAATTAATGACGTAGCACCTGTAACATAATAACTGTAACATGACATGCCACTCCTACATATCGATATCGATCGACATATATAACTATACACTCAGCATAATAAGCTGAGTTCCACTTGGTGAACTTCTAAGTTTTTCTCTGAATGTAGTAGGTATAGTGATAGAGACTCACCTGTTGCAGTGTGGGTGTGGCCATCCACTGTTGAAACAAATCCGATGTGACAGAGGGACGCTTGTGCAACGTTTTGCGGCTCTCAATGTAGTCGTGGAGGCGACTCAACGCCTCGGGCGGTGCACGTTCCGTGAGCCATTTCTCAAAAGCTTCTGGCTTATCCTCAAACAGGCGAGCGACCTCGTCTACATCGGATTTGCTGCAACTGGCAATGGAACTTGCCACGGGATTCGAAGCGCAGGTTGCCGAAGGTGGCGTCGTCTCCGTGGAGGAGACCCGTGGCAACAATTCTGCGGCTGCGTGTTGATTGTTGTTACTCGGCAAGTGACGCTCCATTTTGGCTTGATTGCTTGTGGTTGCTGCAGCTACAGTTGCAGCTGTTGATGTTGCAGCCACTGTTGCTGTTTGTGGCATCTTGTTGGCACCATTGGTTAGTGGTTTTGTTGAAGACATTGCAGAGACTGCTGTTGCTGCTGCTTCAGTCGTCGTTGCTGTTGCTGTTGTTGTTGTCATGGACGCCGGCTCAAGTGGCTCCTCAGTATTTAGTGTTCCGCCGGCGCCATCTGTAGTAGCTGACACATCGGTCATGCTTTGTTTTCGCTCAGTGCACTTGGATATATGCTTTAGCTAGGTTTTGTGAGAGCTTTGTACACATCGCATATGGCTGGCCAGCTCGTTGTTGCTACTTTTTTTCTAGTGATACTGTTGCTACTTTGCTACTGTTCCTTCTACTGCTATTGCCCCTGGAACTACTGCTACGACTGCTACTTATATTGCTTTAACCAGAGCTTTTGCTACTAATCCGGATGCTGCTTCTATTGCGGCTACTGCTTTTACTCCTGATACACTGCGTTTGCTTCTGCTTTCACAGCTCCTGTTACTCCGACTGCACCTGCTACAGCTACAGTTACAGCTATCTGCTCTTGCTCCACTTGCTACTGTTACTGATCCTGATTTTCCTGCTGCTACTGCTGCTGCTCTTACTGCTACTCTAGCTCCTGCTACTCTAGCTACTACTACTGCTTTTGCTCCTCTTTCTGCTCCACTTACTGTTTCTGCTCCTGTTCCTGCTCTAGCTGCTGGTGCTGATTAAGTCACGTAGTTGCCCACTTATGTGGTTTTTGCTCGCAAAACTTCTGGCTACCTGTTGCTCTCTGCTATCGTCTGTCGTCCGTCGCCTTACGCCTTCTACTACTCCGGCTTAGCTTTTAGTGGACTACTGGCAGGGGTAATTGATGAGACTGACCCCAGCTCCATGTTGGATTTACGGTGTATCACCTGCAGCAGTTGTAGCTATCGGTGTTGCTGTTGCTTTTGGCTCGTTACATTCGCGCCTTGATTTGAGTTGAGGCACGTTCGCTTCTGTTGTAAGGGCGGCTTTAAATAACCACTTGCCCTAATCCTTGACAGTCTTAAACGCTTCTTAACAGCAAACGCTTCTATTTGATTTGTCGCTACGTCCTGTTATCCTAATATAATTTCAGCTTGCTCAAAGTCTGTAACGTAAAAGAGAGAAAAAAGGTTGTATTTCTTGACCGCTTAAATAGCTACGTGAATGCAACAAAAATATACATATATATAGTGAATCTATCTACACTTGATTTCAACGTCTCGGTATTAGCGAAGTGAACTGGATTTGCATAATCATTGCAAAGTACAGTTACCTTAGTTATGAATAGCTATAATAGCAATGTTATGCGCATAAATCATTTCAATTGGAGAGGGTATTCAAATTTTGTATTCTAGTTTGCAAAGCATAAGGTAAAATTCGTTAGCATCACTAGCCGAATGGACGAACCTTGCTCTGATAGCACCTACGTCAAGCGAAAGAGCAAAATACAAATGAGATCACTATAGCAGTAGCACAGACTGCTATGCTCTATCTCTGCTCCCGTTCCTTATGCTATTGCTACAACTACAGCGACAGCTCCATGTAGATTTTTTGTGTTCTTGCTACTGCTACACAGCAGAGCGAAAAAGCATTTAATTCAATTGTCTGCTATTAGCTACTCTATTGCTCTGTTAAAGTGCGTAGCAATAGCAATAGCAGCGCAATCTTTTTATTACTACTGCTTCTACGGAGTAGTAACTTCAAACAGTGGTCTCGATTGACTTGTTTTTTTCAAATCCAATATAAATAAAGTATGTTTAACACTTACAAAACATAATATTTCGATCTGAAAACAAACAATTTAGAAGTCAACAGATTAAGTGCGGTCTACAAGGGTATTTCATTTATGATGTGCCTCAGATATGCGTTTTTGATATGTTTAAGTCTAACCACATTCATGTGGCTTACTCCCAAATTCAGTGGTTTTTCACCAAATGAATTTAGAGAATTCATAACGAAATGTGCAGTTGGCAATAAATTTGTTGGCTTAGAGTGCGTACCTATTTCGAGAATCTGGGCAATATATTTAAATTCATCTATAGAGCGAAAAGAAAAATTTATGGCCACAAATTTCCACATTTCCCAAAAAGGCACAAGCTACACTTAGAAATAAATATCGTGCTGATAATTACAAAGTTTGTTTTCTTTATCAGAAATGATGCTTAATAATAAAGTAACAAAACAGATATTGTAAGAAAATATGGAAAACGTTCTGAAGGATTTTGATATTTCTTTTTCTAAATCTTAGAAAGGTCCACTCTGAAATGAAGACCTGCTTTTTAGAAAGCCACAACCTTTGAGGGTTTAAGAATATTACTTTCTGTATAATAAGGTGAGTGTGGATATTTCTAAAATTCAGGGCGATTATTTGTCTGAGTGTAGAGAGTGAGTAGAGAGTCCAGAGGGAGAGAGAGAGAGAGAGAGAGGGAGCGCGGCGAATAACAACTTTAAGCGAACGCAAAATATTGAAATGAAATTGACTTGCGCTGCAACGCAACGGACTGGGAAAAGGGGGTGTGTGTGTGTGTGTGCGGAGTTGCCACTTATGCAGATTTGCATTAAAATGCTTCTGGCATTTGCATAGAAAGGCTTTGGCGCATTTGCTGCACTTACCTTGACTTGAACTTTGACTAACGTTCGGGAGAGAAAGTCGCAGACAGTCGATCATCATGATATATCGCCCCCTAATTTCCCTTTGCCTCTGCCCCGAAATCACTTTCATTGATTTTCACTATTTTCACCAATTTCAGCAGTTTCTTTGTGTCCTGGCACTGTTTGACTTGCATTTGCATGTGACTTACATCCTGCCGCCTTTCTTTCCGCTTGTCATAAACAATGTTGTTTTGCATCAAGCACAATGGGCAGACAAAAAGATAGAGTTTAAATGTTATGACCCTCGCTCGGCTAATGAATACCCTGCACAGGATGTTGTTATTGTCTAAGCTCTTGAACTGAGCCCTACAAAAAAGCAGCATATTTTTGGGATTGTCGATTTTTTCCAAAATTGTTTTATTATATTTAAAAATGATTTCTAAAAATGAGAAAAACTTTCTAATTTATATGTCGAGTTTTTTTCTGAGTGTATGTGCACTCGCATTGCTTCGTGCACAGGGTATATATGACAACAAAAACTACCTCGAGGTTTATCACGTTCTCGTTTGCAATTTCAAATTGGGTAATAAATTCTTGAACTCTGCATGGCTGTATTCTCTCTCTATTTCTCTACGTCTCTATGTCTCTCCTCTCTATAATCTCTAGTGTGTGTGGGTGTGTGTGCGTGTGTTACTTTACCATTCATGAGCGTGTGAAATTGCTTTGTTCTCGCTGAAGTTTTATGGGCTTCACTGTGGGGTGTGGCAATTGTGCTCCCTTCGGCCATTGTGCTTGTAGATTTAATGTCCACACTGAAGATTAAGATTTTAATGCGCTTTCTGACTAACAAATTTTGGTCTATAGCCAGCTCATACAGTTGTGAGGGGATGACCACGAAATTGCAAAAATAATATTGTTGCACTAACCACTAACCACTTAAAGTGGCTGCTTTCGAAGTTGCAGTGCACAGCTCTTGCTTTTTATGGCCTTTGATTCTGTGTTTGTAAGTAATGAAATACTTTGTCAGAAAATCGATCTATCTAAATACAGAATAACTGAAATAAATCGAAGTGTGATTTAGCTACAAGAAAACTCTAATTGAATGAAGTTAAATTCAAGCTACAAAATTAGCAAACGGGCTTAATTAATGCAATTTGGCAGTAAATACATCCTGTGTCCTGTATCCTGAGTCACGAGTCCATTACTCTATTTTGTCTGACTGTCAGTAAACAACGTCGCTGCAAATTTGCATAACTTGTGGCAGCTGGCAATGTGGCGGCCACAAATACGGGTAAATTATGCGAAGACTGCTGCACAATATAATTAGGATAAAAAGCTGATCAAATTTTGCTGTGCAAAACCGGAAATGGACAACAACACAAATGGCACGCATCGATGCATTTCAATGTGGCCGGGAAGGCAAAGTAAAACAAAGCCAAACAAAATGGTTTTCTAGGTATTAGCCATAACTGTGGTTAACACACGCACGCACACACACTCGCACACACTCTGTTAAATATACGCATAGGCAAATTAAGCTCCTTAACACAAGAAAATTGCAAAAGGACAAACAACAAAACGAACTGCCTTTGCGTTTTAGTCGAAAGTCCGTTAATTAAAAAGCGTGTTCTCAATACTCTGACAGCGACAGGTAAGGGAGCATATTACTTTAAATATATATACAATAATAGTCAATGAACTTGGGAAGCATATCACTAATAACCGACTCTCTCTCAAGATAAGAACGTTGCACGTTCAAAATTGAACCAAACTCGACTAGTTTTAAACTAAAACAATCATAAATTTAAGTAAATTTATAATATTCATCAAGAGTTAATATACCTAAATGCAGGGTATCTCCCAGTCGAGCTATCCCTTGTGTACCTTGTTTTCTTTCTTCTTCATAACAGTTGCGATTTTTTTTTAATTGAGAATGCGCAGCAAACACGATGGACGTCACTAGTTGCAACTGCAACAACGGCATGCATGAATGCATGCAAATGCTGATAGGGGGGGAGGGGGATGCTGATGGAAACGTGCCCCAAAAACAGTGTGCAACCATAAATAGTGCGCGCTTTGTAGTTGTGCATGTGCAGCTCGAAATTAGTGAATTAGTGGCGCAAAGTGCGGACGCCATTTTGCCAAAGGAAGTTTCCCATTATGGGTAAGTGACGTGCGTGCGTTGGCAACGCCGCCACGCTGCAACTAAGCAATTCTGCTGCACGGTGCAAATTAACTTTGCGGCTACTTTGAAGCGTTTTTGGCTTCTGTTTGAGCAGCGCTAACATTTTCGTGTTTGCAATTTAGCAAATTGCAACATTGCAACATTTTTGGTCTTGGCCATCAGCGACGCTTAGCCGCAACTGTTTTGAATTTGGTAAGCCAGACGCATTGGCAACACAGTCACGTAGCAACAACACAGACCCCCACACCCACACCAACACCCACACCAACACACCAAACACAGAATGATGCACGTGTCTTTTTTGGCAGTATCTGCTAAAGACGCGGCCAAGATAATAGCACCACTCCCACAAGAAATGTTTTTAAAGGTGTCTTTTGAAGAAGTTGAAGAAATTTATGAATACGTTTTTGAAAGTGGAACAAGACTGTTAAATAAAAGTAAAAACTAATAATGAAAGGAAATACCATCACCAAAAATCAACATTGGAAAAAATGGCAAAGTTAATGGTAAATTTTTTCATGCGTAAATAAAAATGTCAAAGTGATGCTATTATTTTTGTCGCAACTGTATGTGGCAAATGCGCTTATGGGGAGAGGGAGCGAAAGTCGCTTTATGCGGCATGTACAACAATGGTGTTGACATGCACCACTCATTGCTCATCGTGGCAGGCAGCAATCCCTGTCGTCCCCAGTCTCTCCCCAGACCACCCCCTTCTTCTATGTCTAGGAGCATGTTTGTTTGCGGTTTTGCACTGCTGCGGTAATTCTAATTTTGCATTCTGCCACACAGCGATTTCCCCACCCACAAGCTCATGCACATATGCACGGCTTAGCCTGCTCGGCATTTTCCTTAGACAATACTTGTTGCATACAAAATGCTCTAGCACGAAAATAATTCCAATAATAATGGCCCTTGATGTGTAGGTGGTATCATTTATTTATTTCATTTATAATTTTAAGGAATTTCCCGAAAATTGTCTAAGTGCTGACAAATTTAAGTTCTGCTGGAAAATGTACCACACTTTTGTGATTAGCTTTTTCAATAGAGATATGACAATTTTATGCCATGTTAAACTAGCATAAAAGAGAGCTAAGACTCGCTCCAATGAATAATGCCACAAGAGTGCCAATAATTCCTAAAAATGTTCCACTTTAAATTTGAGAAGAAGACACTTGGAATATATTATTTTGTTTACTTATTTTAATTAATAATATTTAACATAATATATATATATATAGCTAATGCTGACAAAACTAAGCAGTTCCATTTGTCGAATCTGCTTTCAGCTCGCGTTATGGAAAAACGTAGCATACTTTTGTGCGCAGCTCTTTCAATGGAAAAAAGTTAAAAGTTTGCTGCTTTGTAATGCCTGAATAAAAGAGTAAAAGAGTATAGTAAGAGAATAATGCAGACGGTCTTATGGAGTAATATATATATTACACATGAACACTAGTTTAAGTAAAGATAAAAATACATAATGTGTAAACGTTTACTAAGTGCTCAAGTGATATCTGCATCCATGATAAGTAAAAATAGACTAAATATAAAAAAACAACCCTTGCATGGGTTATAGATATGTCTCCTGCTTAGTAACTAAGTATTCATTGTTAGCTATATAAGGCTAGGATTTTAAGCAATAAATTCAGTACGAACTTACAACTCGTCTCAAGAGTTTGATTTTACAACTCAGCACTCAACAGGACTCAACATGAGATTCACACTTGATGTCCTTTTGTATGTACAATGTATTATAACTTTCGTCATTTCAGCTCTTAATACTCAAAAAATCTTTTAAATACTTTTTAATCAAACTTATTAATTATTTTTATCCAGCATTTTCATCTGGCAATTGTGCACAGTTTGCCATTCAAATTCGAATTTTATATTTGCGTTTTCTCTTTGCCATCAATTGTTATTTGGTAAATGAAAAGCTGAAATTGATTGGCATACAATACATTTTTAGATGATTTTTTGTACTTTCTGTTTAAAATCGAAATTTGAGTAAATAACCAATCTTTTAAATACCTGCTGATTGCTGCTTTCAATATATATATATATATATATACATATATATATATATATATATATATAGTATATATATATATATATGTGTGTTTTCTATTTGCTATCGGTTGGCTAAAAATTGCGTTTATTTTTTGGTAAATTGAAAGTTGAAATTGATTGGCATCAAATTTAAAGATAATTGATTGTGGCATCTATTTAGAATAGGAACACGGGAAAGTATAATTGAATACTTGGGCATAATCTCAGATCCCTCTGTATGCTTATGTGGAGCTGGCGGACATCTCTCCAGTGTGACGGAGACTCCATCATGTGCTCTACCAAGCTCTCCGGTGGGGGCACTGAGCCAGACACTCCCCTGTATCTCGGACAATAGTCCTCGCAATAAATCGAAAAATCTTAAGTTATAGAAATAGCTCGAAGTCTATTTTAATTAACATCAGCAGATGCTAATGCAACAATGAACGAAATATTTCTATTTTAGTTCTTGGTGAGCGTGGACAAAAGTGCTCAAAGTGCTTTCATAAGTAATTCAATAATCCGAATGATTGCTGCAGCTCAACTCTGACTCTGACAACTCAATTAGGTCGATTCAATAATCGCCCAATTTAAATGTCATTAATATTTGTCTTTTGCTCAAAATGTGCTAATTAAAAGCTATGCGGCTCACTTCGAAAAGTTTGCCAGAAACTTGTCAATGAAAATAATTAAGAAACTTTAGGCGCACTAGGCACACTCAGAAAAATAAATCGCGGCAAATTTGGGAAATTCGCATTCAGAAAGTAGACTTCGAAAATTTCATAATTACAATTTTGTAAAACTTCGAAAAAATACTTCGAAAAATACGCTATTTTTTAAAAACACTTTTCTAGGTCGATTTTTTTAATTGCAGTTTACTTTTTCTTTAAGTGTGGCCAGTAAAATATCAAAATGTCAAAAGGTTTGACTGGAAGACGCTGCAGGCGTTACTTGCATTAATTAGAAAATTCAACAAGGATGATTATAAGGAGCAGTGCACCCCGCAGCTAGGACGCCTCCGCATGTCAATCTCACCCCTCCCTCAAGCGTAGCAAACCAATTTTGTACTCAAGACTCCATCGTTGTGCTAAGTGAGCGCATTTGGAGCTTACATCAGAGACGTTCGCTTAATCCCGCATGACAGCGCCAAAGCCCAAAAGAATGCAGAAGCTGCTGACTGAAACCTGCTGACCCCCGGCTGCTTGCAACAGCCAGATGGCGCATAAATGTCAACAAAGTTGACTCGCTGCCATATCACAATGTTGCAAGGGGCAGAGGGACCCTCACTTGGCCAAGTAAATGCGACAGGCTGCACTCGGAATGCGGCACAGCCAAATGCTGCGAGACAGATTCAGAGTAAGAGCGAAACTGGGAGAGAGAGAGTGGAAGAGAGCTGTGGCATGCCTCCGGCATGCAATTTGAGGTTTATGAGACCACCAATGACACCGGCAGAAAGTAGCACTTAATCAAACAATTGTGAATGCGCTGCTCGATTATTTAATTATAATATATTAATTATAATAGCGACGATGTGGTTTGAAATCTCTTAAATTATCGGACAGACATTTCACAAAACCAATATACTCTTTAACCTTCGACCTTACACTCTGAGGTCAGTCAAATAGAAAAGTTTCATTAATTTTTGCATGTCATTTTCATTAACTGCCTCTTCAAAATTCCTAGTAAACTTTTTTAATCTCTTTGGCTTAAATTGGTTCGAACAACGAAGAGGAAGGTGCACATCCTTCACAGAGATATGAGCATTTGGCAGCTTCACATCATTCACCTTGGATTCACCTCTAGATGAATACTAAATTTAATTTTTTATTTAAATGTGTTTCCAAATTCACTTCAAAAAGGCAAAAAGAGCAAAGAGGCAGCTACACATGGTTCACCCTTAGCCATACTAGGCCGTGGCACCCCTAGGCTAATGCTAAATTAAATTATTTTTAATACGATTCCAGATTTAGAACAGTATTATATTCATAAGAAAAAGAACGACCGAAAAACATCCTTCAATTGAAGCCATGCAAAAATTTAATTTTTTTTATTATGACTCCAAATTTTCGTCGAAAAGACAAACAGATTTGACGCACTATCACAGATATATTCAGGTTAATGAATAAATTGATCTATTTCTATATATAATAATAATAGGGCAGCATATCATGAGGGCCAAGGACATAGAAACCCTCAACCCAACAAAGATCCTGGCATTCGAGCAGGAGTTGGGATTGATGGAAGAGCTGTAGGCTCAGTAAGGGGGCACAGTAGACCTTATAGGGCGCAGTGCTAACTTTTCCCCAATCATGATAATAAGAAGGGTTTGCAGGTTTGCATTTTACCTTCTAAAAATATGTTTCTTAATTATAAGTAATAATTTTTACAATATATAAAAGATCACCGTATTTTTCGTGTTCTGAATTTATTTCAAGTGTTTTAGTTGTAAGAAAAATGTTTTCATATGTTTACAAGTTATTTCTAAAAACAAGAAAAGCTTTCTAATATTTAAGACAAATTTCTAAATTTCAGTTCGATTTGTTTCCGGGTGTATGTGTAAAATAGGGACACACAATGGGCGTGGTTGTGTGAACAACAAGTGCGGCTAATCAATCAATGCAATCAAGCATAAATTGTCTTGAAACAAAGACCGGGCTAAATATTGAGATGCCATTAACAACAACTGTCAATAGGGCGAGCCGAGGCAACAATGGCGGGCGAAGCGGAAAAGTCATTGGGCATGGGGCGTGGGGCATGTGGCATGTGGCATGTGGCATGCTCTATTTGCTGTAGTTACTGTGGGCCACACACACAATACACAGACAGACAGACGGGCAGACAGACAATGCCAATGCCACTCAGGCATGTGCAAACAAACAGGCGACAATCTCGACGCCTGTCAACGTGCCCCAAACGAGGCATCTTTGTCGACGCGGCAGACTTTGACTTTGACATACACATGCCACGCCCCCTCTCCCTTCCACAGTGCTCGCATTTACACTTATGAAATTATGCAGAAATATTATTATTGTGTCAGTGTTTCCTCAAATATTTCATTCGCGTGAATTGAATAAGAAATGTCCTTACATTTTCTCACACACAGCGAAAATTGCCATTAAATTGCCTCTTCAGCTTGTGACTACGAAGGCCGCTGCCTCAAGCAAAAAACACACACCACACACAACAAATACCATGTGCTGAAATCACATTTATGCATTTCCCTGTGTATGCAAATGACAAATTGGCTGATGCCAAAGCAAAAGTATCAGGAATGTTCTGATGGAAGTGCCAATGATAACGGCTGGAATAGTGCAGCAGGCATTCTTAACGTAGATTGGGAATTGTATATAGAGAAAAAAGTTAATGCAATTCTTCTCTTTATTATTATTATATATTATAATTTATTATTATTATAATTGGGGATAGTTAGCACTGCGACCTATGAGGTCTATTGTGCCTCCTTACTGAGCCTACAGCTCTTCCATGAATCCCAACTCCTGCACGAATGCCAGGATCTTTGTTGGGTTGAGGGTTTCTATGTCCTTGGGCCTCATGATATGCGGCCCTAGGATGCTGCATCTTTTGCTGGTTAAGACGACGCATTCTGTTAAGATGTGCGTCGAGGATTCCTCCTCGTATCCGCAAAGCCTGCATACCTCGCTGCCATAGATACCTAACCTTGTTAGGTAACTTCTCAGTCTACAGTGTCCTGTCAATAGACCCGTGAGTATTCTGAGTCTATTCTTCCCCATGGCTATCATTTGCTTAAATCGCTTTTGATTGTAGCTACCTAGGAGACTTCTGGCTTGTCGGAGTCCTGGTGTCTCTGCCCAGCTCCGTTCCCGCATCTGTCTTTCTTTGTCCCTGATTTGTAGCCACAATACGGTTCAGGGCCTATTATGGGTCTCTCTGCCCCCAAACCCTTATTTGTACAAGCAATCATTTCAGACGAACCTGTTGCGTCAATCCTCGTAAAATCATAAGTTTCTTTCAAACTATTTATTTATTTTTTTAATGTCAACTAATGTCAGTCGACACAGAAAAATACGAAAAGTTTAAGCTAAATTCAATTAAATTAATTAAATAATAAAGGGAAAAGAAAATATTTTTTATAAGTTTAAAAAAATCTTTCTCGAAATTCAGAAAATTAAACTTCCTAGAAAGCCAAAAAAATGTAGCTCTCTTAAGTTTTGGCATGAACATTTTCAATTTGAAGCAGCAAAATTTGCTGTAAGATATTTCTACTTGATGATAAGCCATAAAACATGAGTAACTTTGCTGTAAACTTTCTAATTAAAACTTTGAAGTATACAACTAAACTAATATTGAATAATAAATTGTTTTTCGCTTGAATTAAAAGTTTCCAGTTTTCAGTTTTCAGTTGTTCGCTTTGCGTGCTCTGCGTTTTTAAGGCTTAAGGAAAATTGGCTAATTGAGTTTGTTGTCTGCCTCTTTGGCAGTTGCTAAAAGCTTTCAGTTAACGATTTGTACAGATAGAAAAGAGAATCAATTCCGAATAGCAATGTCAATGAACGCTAGCATTATAAAAGCTGATGCGATAAATCAATGTTACTGCAAAGGGCAAAGGTCAAGGGATTGCGCACACAGTTAGGAGTTGTGGGAGTTGGGGAGAGTTCAATGTTTAGCTTAAGCCCCCATTTATGTATGACAAGCATAAAGGACATTAATTGCCCGACTTGCTGGAAACAGGAGAAAAACGAGCTTGATATCAGTGCGTGTGTTATGTGCTTGAGTTTATGTGAGGCATGCCACGCGCAGCTAAGGCACTAACTATAACTCATTACTATGCAGTCCACATATATATCTGCACACATATATACATTATCTTTTTTACATAGATGTCTGCCAGAAAGCAAATCACAGCAAGCACATAAAGCAAATTTCGCTTGAGTTTTATGGTTAAATACGCGCATTTTATTTGCAGCCTTGTTTTATATTTACACCCTGCACCCAAAGCGCATCATAAATAAAGCACTTGAGTAATGACTAGTATAAATACATATATATATAAATATATTCATATCTATATATCTGTGCATAAATCAGATTTCTTCATCTTTTTAATACTCTTTCTTTAGCAATTGCGGAGAATTCTGTCGTTCAAGCTTTTTTTGAGTCCTTTAAGCCATGTCTGAGCTGCGTCAGCAAAATATGAATATGAGCAGCCCTTCTGCTTAAAGCACTGACTTCAATTCCAAAATTGTTGCTGTCATGTCTGTTAGCTACAAATGACATCAGCTTTGGTTTACAATCCCAACCACAACAATGACACAGAGCCATTGATGAGAGTCCAAGTGATTCAAGCCAAACATAAAAGATTTATTGACGGCTAAATAATTCAATGAACGACTTGCAGCTGCAATAAAGCCATTTCACATTTTTGCCCTTTCACTTGGAAAAAGAATCGACATTCAATTTAGAAAATAGATAAGTTTTTGACAACAGTGTGAACTCGACTTATTATTCAGAAAGTTTTGTGCCTCAAAATCAGAGTTAAGTTTTTCATTTTCATTCCGGGATAGATCTTTAAATTTAGGAATAGTCTGAAACCATATGCAATGCCAGCTAAAAACAGCTAACAAAGAACACGTTCGGTATCAAAATCTAAGTATGTCTGGTTTTCAACTTAATGAACATCAGGTTTTTTTTCCGAGTGTAAGTGTGCAACCAAAAGTGTAATATTTAAGCTCGATTTTCCAATCTGGGGGTTAATTACATTTTCATGGTTGACTGCAGTTTAATCTTGGCTCATTGTGTTTAACCAGTGAAATCTGAGCTCTTTTGGCAGAGCAATTAGCAAACTGAGAGGCACCTTCGGCTAGATTACAGTTCACGTCAAGTGCATGTGGCATGCTGCTTGCTGCATACCTTCCGCTGTATTATCTGCACTCTTATGTAAATCAGTGCAGGTCATTCATCCATGGAATGGACATTGAAAAGCCATTAGCATTAGCACACGCTGCGTTCGGTTAACCGCAACAGAACTAAACCCACGGCATCCCACAACGCGAAAGTACAGTAAAAACGCAGTAAAGGCTCCCTGCCTGCCGGCGTTGTGGTTGCAAAACAAGAAAAACCTTTGCCGTTGACCGCAGTGTTGAAATTTATTTAAAGTGCTGCCCCGCCACAATCCCATTTTATTTGTTGCAAGTTTGTAGACAGACACATGAAACAAGTGCAACAGAAAGTGACATTTTGACCGTATCAAGGACAGTTGCTTGGGGCACATGCAACTCAAAAAATATAACACAAACAATATTTTGCCACAGTGTTTGTTGTTTTCGCGGAATGAAGATATATATATCTATATAATGACAATATGTTTGGCACATTGTTGCGTACATTGTTTGCCACTTTGTGGAGCGTGCTCTGTCTGACAAAAGGTCAAATTGGAAAGTTTTAAAAGCTTTTTACACCTGAGCTACTTATGTGAACTTTGCACTCGCAAAAACTGCCTCTTAATGCCAGATAAACAATAGCAACAATAACAAGTTCAACAACTACTTTTGCCTCTGAGCTGAAGAGTTTCGCTGCCCATTCAAAGAGGTTTCCACATACAGTGAGAAAAACAAAATTGCCCTGAATTTTGGCATTTCGCCATAATATTGGCGCCAAGGATAACTCGTTTTGTTATTCAGAAAGTGATTCTCATTTCGTAATTAAGAAGTGGATTTTTCGAAAATGTAAACAAAATAAATCTAGTGTCCAGGACATTGTTTTCTCAAGAGAGCTTTTGTCACTTACATTTATTTTCTGAGTGTATTATCTGAGCTGATTAGTTGTCGGCGCCATTTGAAGTGCAGTTGCAGAGAGAACTCTGGGTGCTTTGGGTGCTTGGGGAATGTCAAGTGCTCCATGAATTGTTGATGATGCTCAATTGATCTGCTCTCCTGCTCCTCTGTCGAAGGTGATGGCCTAGTTATCGATTAGTCACTCTTCTAGTCTATATATGCGCACACTTATGGCCCTAATGACGGTGAATTGTCGCTGAAATGTTTGTCAAGTGTTGGCAGTTAATGTAAATTACGGTTACATCGACTTAGACTCGCTCAGACCGGCAACCATAAGAGTATTAAACTGTTTACACTGTCAACTTTATACCAACAAACAAACATGAGGATGGGGCGGTAGGGGGCGGGGCTTTGAGTCAGCCAGCAGATACTTATATGAAATTATATACTTATGTGTGTTTGTCAGATAAGCCGCTTGGCACAAACTGTGTCGACTCACGTTTTAATGGAACTTTTTTATTACTTCCTGATGTTCAGCCGAGATTTCAAATTGCCCTCATTCAAATGTAATGGATATTTTAAAGCTCTCACTAACGAGTCAAAGCTGATTATACAGTTGCATATAAATATATGCTTATAGTAATGCGTACAGCTTGCACATATAAGTTAATGATTGGCTTACAAATTGTAGTGAATACAATTATGCATCTCAAAAAGCCATCTACCAAAACATAATCGTCGAATGGCGTCAAAACACCAGAGTTCTTATTAACTATTTATTTAACTTATTTATTTTTAGCTACGCTTTGGAAATATAGCTGAATTTATAAATATAAATATAATTTATACAACTAGCAGCTGCCAGTTGCAGCCGTTACAAAATCAGTATTCGAATTCAAGTCACAAAAAACAGAAATTTTAAAGCCATTTTTTACGACTATATCAGGGGAGGCTGCTGCTGCTGCTGCTGCTGTTGCTTTTGCTATTTATGTGATTGTGAAAGTTATGGTCTATACAAAAACGAGGCATGTGTCGCAGCTTAAAATCCCAAGCACACACACAACCATATGTGTATGTGTGCTGGATAACTAGATGGCAAAGCCCCACCCCCCCAATTACAGGTAATGGGAAGTAGATGGGTTTTTTGCAGAGGCACCTTTTCATGTTGTTTCACGTACAACAGATAACAAGCAAATTAATTAATTAAATGTTACTTAATTCGCATGTTCGAGTGTCGCAGCTGCCGCATCTAAATCTCATTAGTGTGACAACCATCTCTCTCTGTGTGTGTGTGTGTGTGTGTGTGTGCGTGTGTGCCTGCGTGTGTGCTGGGAATAGTATTAAAAGCGAGCAAGCGGCAAAAAATAAATCAAAACCTCTATTGACAGCTGTGATTTATGCGTCTATGCATACACTCAGAGAAAAAATAATTGCCCTTCATTTTAGAAAATAACCCTGAATGCTTGGAAGTTTTTCTGGTTTCTTTTTTTTTTAGTGTATGCAGAAGTTTATTTAGCTGATATGTTTTGTATGTTCATTTTTTTGCTGCATGTAAAGGCCAAGGAAGATGGCATGATAACATCTCGAAACCTGTGCAGAGCCAATGCCTCAACTAAGGGTCAACATTTGCTTAAAGCATGTATATGTCCCAGCTACACATGTAAGTGTTTGTGTGTGTGTGTGTGTCTTTGTGCGTTTAAGTTTAAAATTTGCATGAATGCCCAAATATTTTGCTTTTGTTCGCCAAGTGGCAACGGCTCGCAAAATTGTCTGCCATGATTGCTTCGTTTGTGCATGAAATCAAAGTCTAGACAAGAAGTTTAAAAAAATGACAGAAAAAAACACCGAAAATACTTATATTTATACATACATATACATATACTTATATACATACCAGTTGAGACAGTCTTTAAGTAAATGGTAAATGAAATAAGTAAATTACTAAACTCGTAGAAAACGGGTAAAAGCGGCATAATAAAGTTGTGCAAAAGTATGTAACAAGCAGAACTACGACTTGATAACGATTGATAAGTCCAATTATATTTCTGATCTTCCGAATGAAACTAATAATAAAAGTTGTATATGGAATTCATTTCAGTAATTCTAAAAATCAACTAACTAACTTAAGTCAGTAGTCACACAAAACCAAAAGTAGAGTTATGGATTAAAGTAAGTTAAATATTTAAGTTAGATTAAGAAAAAGGAAAAGAAATTTTTATAAGATTTATTAGATATCTGCAAATTAAGTGGTAGACACTAAAACTGGTTTCATATTGAACAAACTGTTTCGGCTTTGTGAAAATGTGACTGAGACAGCGTAGTTAGGGGTATCTGGCAGTCGAGCACTCTCGACTTCGACCATTCCCGCTTGATATATTGGTTATTCAAGTACATTTTATTATGCGCTCGAGTTTTTCAACAAAATTTACATTTTGCATTTTAAACATGTGCACAAAAAAAAGAAGAAACACAGTGTGCAAATATTTGTACAAGTGCCTCAAACGCAAAATGTGATTTCAAAAATGTTTGTTTTAACGAGAATGTTTTCTTATTTTTGCACTCGTTTGGAAAATGCCTTGTGGCTCACACATAAATTAGTTTTAATTAAGTAAGAAGCCAAATCAACTGTTAACTTGTTTAACTTATGTTTATGTGTATACATTTGAAAAGTTACACAAAAAACGGCAACGAATTTAACATTAATTACATTTGGCATGCCAAAGTCGACGCCCTTTTGTGGACTAAGTTGACAATGTTAAATTTGAGCACAGCCAATAAAAACAAAGCGCAACAGATTAACCAAAAGACCGCAAAATGTTGGCATCTCCATCAAGTTCGAGGCAAAAGTCCAATAAGGTCAAAAGGAAACGAAAAGAGAGCAGACAAAGAAGCGAAGAAGGAGAAGAACTGCACGCGAAAAATCCAACTGAGACGACGGCAGTTTCATTAAACATTAAGCATTAATTTTCATTGAGATTAATAGCTGAGTAAATGCTAAAGATTATGATGGCAGTTAGTTGTCGATTCCCTGCTCCTCTCCCTATCCCTCTCCCTCGCCCAGACCCACTCTCTGTTCCCTTGACTGAATTGACGCAAATTATCCTGCCGTGTTTCGGTCGGCGTTCATTTTATTTCTTGTTAGCAGCCAAATGCCTCCTGCTGAGCCACTCACTGCAATTTAGACTGACATTCAAATTCGGTCATATAATTAATTGTGTAATTAACATAAATCAGCCAACAACATATATTCTATATATACTTTATATATGTACATATGAGTGACTAGTATGGCTGACGTGCCCGTAAACAATTGTGTAATTGCATATTTGACCAATTGACATTTGAAATTGATGTCTTGGGCAGCAGCACACAGCAACACAGAAATTTATATTAACTGGACTCCCAAATGTGCGCACACGCCAACCAAATGGGCTTGTGGCCACAAACATCAGAGTCACAGTCCCGGCTGTAGTCCCGGCCATAGTCATAGTCCTGGCACAGCAGTCTGTTCGTCATTTGGCCGTGTCCCCATGGACCTAGGCACCGGCGACATTGAATTGAGCTACGCGTGTTGTGCGCTCGCAAAGTGTATTATAATGTTGCCCTTGTTTGTGTATCGCCCAAATACACTCAGAAAAAAAAATCGAACTGAATTTTAGAAATAGAAAAACTTTTCTCTGAGAAGAAGGTACGAAGGCTTTTTTACTATTTTATAGAAATGTTTTCTATACTTGGAAAAACTTTCCTAAATTTAGAAAGATCTAATAAAATTTACCCTTTACAGTCTGTAAGAGTATACAATGTTCGGTGTGCTGAAATTTGTGTTATTTTTTATTTTTTTGCTTCCCGCATTTGTTTGTTTGTGTGTTTGTGTGTGCCTTGGCTCTATTTATCATGCGACAAAAGCGCGTTTATCATTGCACGATAGCTAAATGGAACGGAACGGTGGGCGTGGCACAGCCCACAGCTCCCTTGGCGCATTAGCTGTGGCAGCTTAATGCGCTCGTCTGGTGGCCCCCAAAAGGCAGCGAAACAATTTTTGCGCACATAAATTTCATTTATGAAAATCATTTGCACACAACACGCCCTAAAAAGCAGGCAACAATATTCGCCAAAGTGCGACAACAGTGCGTGTGAGCAGTATTTGGACAACTATTCACGCATGCATGTGTATGAGTGTGTTGTGTGTCTGACGCACATGATTGATGTGTGGCAGCGCCCCAAAAAAATTTTACTTTGGCATTTTACTTTTATGTTGCCAGTTTTTGGGGCAACCAACAATGAAAACCTTGTTGACTTTTTACGATTTCAATCAAGCCAAGTGGATTTGCATCAAGTGTTCAAGTGTGTCAATGTTCTCATTTATAGCCCCTAAATATAGAGTCAACCCTCGATTTTAAGTGTACCCGGGGAAAGTTCTTATCAAGGGACCGAAATCTATCTGGGTCAGCGGCAATAACAATGAAATCAACTTGACCAAAAAGTTGCCAGCTATTTTTCTCCCCCCACCCCAGAGACTTCAGCCGTCATGTTAATTTTTTTTTACACGTCTTGGCCACGTTAGCTACTCTTGTCCAGTCTTGATAACTTGCCACCATTCATTGACAGCTACCACAAGATGGACGTGACAGTTGCTGAGTTATTATAACATTAATTGCGCCTAATGAAGCTCAACTCGAAACATGTGTTAATTGATATCGATTATTGACAGACTTGATTTAAGAATGAATGACATATTATGACTTACCCAAGGTCAAAGCTGGATCTGTAAAGAAACGTTGGAAAAATGTTAGTTTAACGCTCGAATAACTATACAAATACAGGAAGTTGCCCGAGGAGAAAGCTTTCTTTTCTGTCTGGCCAAGTTTAAAAAATCAAATACATGAATACATGTATTTGCATTGCGAAGTAAACAAGAGTCAAACTTAAGACCTGAAGGCTAAGCACACACATGTAGGGCGCACTGATTATAATTCCATTTGAATTTATGGCTCTGGCACGCATTAGCCATAACAAAATTTTTTGCTATTCCCTGCATCAATTAGAGTGTGTTAAAAGGGTATAATGGTTCCGTGCCAAGTTCTCTTTACATAACTCATATATATATATATGTATATATATATACTATTTATTATTTATACTTTATGGGATTTGGATATAAAAGTAGAACAGAAAATTTAATAGCTGGCTATAGGGTATGTCCTAGTCGAGCTGACTAGACTGCGGCATTTTAACTTGATTTCTTTTCTTTTGGAGAAAAAACATTTTTGTGTTCATGGCAAGAGGCCAACACCGCTTGTCTCTCTGCATTCGATGCGAGTTAATTGAGTCACAGCAGAAGAGACTCCTCTTAATTGCCCGCAATTCGCCAAATTTCTTCTTCGTTGCTTTTTATTCGTATGCCGTTTCCGGATCCTTTTGAGCGGAAGTTGAGTCGACATTGACAGCTAAATAACAAGGATTTATTTCTGCTTTCGCTCAATAAATTTTAATGCACATATTGATAAGCGAGGACTATATAAGCGAATATTTGAATATTGCTCAATTACATCTGCTAAATTTGGCATTAATGTAGCAAAAACATTTTAATTGGCTTAACAATGACTTTTTTTCGGGAATATTTAACAAACATTTCAAATTTTACCTTAACATAAATCTAGCAACTTAATTTTTGAGTATTTCATTTCGACCAAATTGATCAATTCAAGCGTAGCAGTGGAATTTTGGAACAAAACCTGGCGACGAGAAAACTTAACCAAAATTTGTATTTTCGGCAGAATTTTGAATGAATGTTTTTTAAGCTTATCTCGCCAAGATTATTATAATTGGGGAGAAAGTTTGCACTGCGACCTATGAGGTCTATTGAGCCCCTTACTGAGCCTATAGCTCTTCCATCAATACCAACTCCTGCACGAATGCCAGGATCTTTGTTGGGTTGAGGGTATGTCCTTGGGCCTCATGATATGCTGCCCTAGGATGTTGCAGCTTTTCCTGGTTAAGGCGACGCATTCTGTTAGGATGTGCGTCGAGGATTCCTCCTCGTGTCCGCAAAACCTGCATACATTGCTGCTGCAAATACCTAACTTGGTTAGGTGACTTCTCAGTCTACAGTGTCCTGTCAGTAGACCTGTGAGTATTCTGAGTCTATTCTTCCCCATGGATATAATTTGCTTAAATCGCTTTTGATTATAGCTTGCCGGAGTCCTGATGTCTCAGCCCAGCTCCGTTCCCGCATCAGTCTTTCTTCATCCCTGATTTGTAGCCGTATTGTGTGTCTTCCTACGCCACAATACGGTTCAGGGCCTCTTGCCAAGATTAGGTAACTTGATTTTTGTGAAAATATATCAAATATTTTTATTCTGAACAACAATATAAAGTTTCAACTGAGCTCTTAAATCCTAAGCCAAACTAGGGGAAAAAAATTTAAATTTTTTATTTGCACTTAAAATGCTTTTTATATGATAAGTGGCTGACTCGAAAAATATTTTTGAAGTAGAAAAAAACCCGAAACAAAAGTGAAATGTGAAATATTGCAAGAGATCCGAGCAACTTTGTATTAAACTACCACATTGGGACTGGCTAGATAAATTGTATCTATGAATGTATATGTGGCTCTTGTGCACTGTTATTAAGCTGGCAATGTGTGTGTTTGCCACACACTCACACACACAGCCACACAACAAAGTATTGCCGTTGAGGGAATCTTAAATTCACCGAGCATTTCCATCGACAAGTAAGTCGAGGAGTTCGGGGAGGTCCTGGTTACATGTATAAGCTTTCTGCTGTTCTTGTGGATGGGTGAACTGAGCCACCCGACTCTGTTTGCATTAAGCGGCATAACAAATTTAATCAAACGGCGAGCACATTTCACCTGAACAGTTGCACACGACTGCTTCACTTGTTCATCGTCCTTGTTGATGGATGTCCTTGGTTGAGGTCTTCTTTTGTTTCTCGGTTGTTAGGGACAACAAGTTGCACAGCCAAGTTGCTACTTTTATTTATTTGACTAGCAATTGGATTTCTACCTTATAAAAGATTGCAGGGACAAATGAAAATTCATTTTCATTTTCAAATGGTCTTTTGCAAATTGGCAAAACAGTCAACAAGCTTCGAGGTTTTTTGTCATTTCATTTAACAACTTGTTTTCAATCTCAACATAATATTTATTATTGCACTTATGTGTATATCAAGTTTGTGGTTAATTAAAATAAGTGAACTATTAAGCCACTGCACAAGTTAAACGACAAAAATAAATTCAGCATTTACATCTGCCAGATGGTGTTGTAAGTAGGTTACAGATAGTTGTAGAAAGTTTTAAGATAGTTTAATATATGGGATATACATATGGAATCACTCCTTCAATTGTACTTATGCTTTATTATTATTAAGTTTGTGATTTTATCTGTTTCTGCCAACTGCTATTAACTGTTTCTGATTATGGCTGCCCAAAAGATATTCGACTTGGCTTAAATCCGGTGCCTTTGCACAGCTCAAATTGGGTCTTAAGTTATTACATTTTGTCTTTGCCACGTTATTTTTAGTATTATTATTATTATTATTATTATATTATTAATCTTGCTTTGAGCCACTTTAGAGTGCACTTAATACTGTTTGATTATTCGAATAGGATGGCAGTATCCACATTTCGATGGTTTCGTTCTAAATTAAAGTCTGCACTCCACCCTATCGCACATGGCTCAGTTTGAAATATGGTCCAAGGCCATTTTATGGTGTGAGGTGTGTGTGGTGTGTGTGGTTTCAGCGGATAACCCTCATCAAATGAGGTTCATCCCTCACACTACCTATCTAAACTGCGAAATGCTGCTTAAGCACTTTTTTCAGCTGCCTAGCTTATTTTATTTATACACACACAAAATACAAGTGAATATCCGATAGATAAATAGTTTCTAGTTGAAGAACAGATAACGATATGAAAAATACATATATATGTATATATATATGTATATATAAATTTAAATAAAATATCGAGAAAACCAATGTTGAAGTCAGAAATATAAAGCACTTCACAGTTAAATGGGAAATGTATGAATAGGTTAAGGGAAATGTTCAATGCAGAAAGCCAGTGTGAGTGGCATGTGGCGAGTGTTTCAGTTACATTTGCAACCGTGTTGCAAGCAATGTCAACAACACACACCCGTTTCGCTTGTGCTATTTTCCAGTAGGTCGTCAATAAAAGTCAACATGCAGCACAATTGCAAAATGTGCAGTCTCCTTTCACATGTCCTGTGAATACACAAACACACACAAACACACACACACGCACACACACACGCACACACACACACTCGTAAAAGGACATATGTGAGTCTGATTTAGTGTAAAGCAAATCCAGCAAAACAGCTGCAGCCGCTGAAACCCTTAAAATATTTTAATGTGCCACTCAAGATGCTCTGATGATGTAATTTATAAAAAAAAACATATAAAACACAAAAATAAACTAAAATAAAAAAGGAAGTATACGACTAAGTATCTGTGTAATCCATGAGCGGGCAATAAAATGCCAAAATGCAGCACTTAAGGGCTAAATTAAGCTGAAAATCAAATGGCAGCAGCAGCACGAGGTAAAAGGCAAAAGGGCGACGAGACTTGCGCAATGCATCATTACTTTCATTATATTTCAACGCGAGGCAAAAATAAAAAATTGACTTCCAGACGTTGCGAGGCATATCATTTTATAAGGCCCCATCAGCAGCATCGATCTTGCTGTCTTGCCAAACATGTCCGTGCGCCGGTAATCTGTCCCGGGGCAAAGTCGCTCGTCAAATTTAAACACTGATGTGTTAATAGCCCCCACTGCGAGTGCAGCCCAACACTCGTAAAGTTAAGCGCCACCGAACAACTGCAACCATTCGTGCACACACACACACACACACACACACACACACACACAATTTGTTTGAGTCATTGTCAAACATCAAAGCAATTTGTGCCTGCCTGTCAGCCCAAAACGGATAAAATAAATTGCCAAAATGTCACACAAATAAAATAAAAATTTTAAAGGCAAACGATTTGATGCAACACTGAGAAAAATTCTGGAACATTTATACATATACATTTATATCAGATAAAAATTTAGCTATAAATGAAAATCACTCTAGAAATTTGACCTAGCTTTCAGCCTAGCTAATTACGGAAAACATGAAAGCAAATTTCCCAACATATAAAATCTTTTTTTCATGAATTTCTATTACTAAGCTTGGCTTTAACACACATACACTCAGAAAAAAAATAATGAAAAACACATAGAAAGAATTGAGCTTTGAAAAATTATCAATTAGAAAGACTATTTCTATATTTTTCAGAAATAATTTATAACATTAGGCATATTAGGTTCTGTGTAGCTCAATTGAAAAAGAAAACGAGGAAATTATTTTAATAGCTTTGAGGAAAATCGTCACGAATTGAAAAAAGAAAAACTCTGGTTTTCAGGAAAACTCAATCATATTCATATCTGAATAATAGAATTTTGCATATTTGCTGTTCAGCAGATTTGGTGCACGGCTCATGTTGCACAAGGTGCAACTGCTACAAGTGTGGCAGGTAAAAAACTGGCTAACATGTAGCTAGAGTGGCAAATTAAGCTTTCGCATATGCATAACCCTCAATTTGGTGGAATATTTAAATTCCAATTTTTCAAATACATACATATATATAAATATATACATATATATATCAGGTAGCAAGGGTTCATTTCACTGAAGGAAACTTACATGAAAATTATATGGGTAAAGAATAAATTGCCGATAGCTGACAGCTGAGAAAAGCGACATCACGTATGCGACACGTGGCCATCAAAGTTGTGCATACTGCTGACAATTTGAACAATTAATAAGTAATAAAACTATGGTGAAAATGTAACTGTACTAACAATAGCTTTTTTGTTGCCTATATTATTAATAAAAATCGGCTTTTTAAGATTCCATAAACAAATTTTAGATAATTTATGAATTCAAACACTTTTTAAGGCGATTCGAATTCAAATTATAAATATTTCTAAAAAAAGAATAAAAATGTTGGATTTGGAGCAATATTTTTCCAAAAACTAGAAAAACCTTCCAGTGTTCAGGTCAATTTTCAAAAATTCAAAGTAATTTGTGTTCTGAGTATACTCAATATAGTATGAGTACTATACTGAGCATATACTTATACTCTCCTGGTAGAGCTCTCTCCTCATCTAATCTAAACGTTGTCACGCCCCATTCTAGATATATATATATAAACACAGCGCATTTCGTAGTCGAGCTATATCTCTCTGTCCATCTCTCTCTCTCCATCTCTCTCTATCTTTCTCTATCGATTTGAGCACTCTCGCTTATTAGTTTTCGATTTTCGATTTTCGGTTGACGCTTTCATGTGACCATAAAAAGTTAACAACGGAGTGCTGCGCGTGTTGCAAATCAATGTAGCACTATTCATTAGAACACATTTACTCTTCGCATTCGACTACAAAGACGAATACGGTAATTAGCACATCCAAACATCTGGAGTGGTTCGTGTGAATCTGATTTAATGGAATCAACAGTTTGAAGTCGAACAAGTGTGTGCGAGTGTGTATGCGAGTGTGTGTGCGAGTGTGTATGCGAGTGTGTATGCGAGTGTGTGTGTGTGTGTCTAATTGATGACGTTAGTAGGCCGTGGCACTGAGCAGTTGTTGGCTTACATAATTTTGCATAAATTAAAACATCACTGATACGCAAAAGACAGTGAAAGTGATTTGAAGCAGCTGCCGCTGCCACTACCACTGCTGCTGCTGCTGCTAAGACTGAAGTGCTGCGGAAGTACGTGAATGAAGTAGTTACTTCAACAGCGCTTTATATGCTGATTTTATCTTTCGCATTGATGTTTTAGAATTAATTCGTTACTTCTATATTTGTGTACCCTGCACCCATAAAAATGTGTAGAAAGAGTATAAGGGTTTTGTGCACGACCTTGTAACTGCCGGAAGGAAGCAACTCCGAACCCATAAAGTATATATATTATTGATCAGACTAAACAGGCGCGTCGAGATAGCCATGTCCGTCTGAGTGAACAAAGGGTTCGGTCGGAGACTACAAGAGCTGGAGAACATATAGAACATATATTTTGAATATAAGTTTTCGCGTACCTCAGATGCGAAACTCCCAAGTAACAAGTTGGATGAGCAAAAGTAAGTTGGGAATACAACTGGCATATATTAGAGGGGGTACAGGGTATCTCTGAGTCGAGCACACTCGATTAAAGGATGCTTACTTGTTTTTTGCGCCATGTTACAAGCCACAGAGACAAGCAGAGCAAAGCGTTTCACTCTGCATATCAATCACATGCCAGGACGCTGTCACTCTGCTGTCACATTGTGGGGCGTGTGAGAATTTTGTGGCAAGTCGAGCTGCGCAACGCTTGCCTGCACAAAGACACACACACACTCACACACACACACACATACGCATTGCATACATGCGAATCGTATGCATTTGAAAAATATCAAATGCTTGCATTTTGCATATTTATTGTGTGTTCTATGCTCGTCATAGTTTGACTAGTTCGCTTTAACAAAAAGAAACCACTTCCCCTCGCACCTTGCCCGCTTGCCCATCGCTCATCCGTCCTGCTGTCCATCCGGCAGTCAATCACTCATATTGAAATTCTATGCGCGTCCTCTGACAACACAAATTCAATTAAAATGCGCTACGTGTCGCAAATCAGTTGACTATCTTTTTGAATTGATTGTGGCATACATTTTTCCATCGCTTTCGTTGATTTTCATTTCTCGAATGTCCTTTGAAAAGCTTTTTGCAATTGCCACAAATAAATATGACGGGGATCTGACAAGTAACGATTTATCTAAGCCATAAATAAATCGCTGTAAATTGACAAATCATTTATATGCACAGACTGTGAGGAAACAGTGAACTGTTTTTTATTTGAATGTTACCATCATCATAAGCTTTAGTGACTTGCTAGTTATAAAAAGATCGATTAAATAGGTTTCAATTATAGGTATTATTATTATAATTGGGGATAGTTAGCACTGCGACCTATAAGGTCTATTGTACCCCCTTACTGAGCCCACAGCTCTTCCATCAATCCCAACTCCTGCACGAATGCCAGCATCTTTGTTGGGTTGAGGGTTTCTATGTCCTCTTGATATGCTGCCCTAGGATGCTGCATCTTTTCCTGGTTAAGGCGACGCATTCGTCGAGGATTCCTCCTCGTATCCGCAAAACCTGCATACCTCGCTGCCATAGATACCTAACCTTGTTAGGTGACTTCTCAGCCTACAACGTCCTGTCAATAGAGCTGTGAGTATTCTGAGTCTGTTCTTACCAATGAATATCATTTGCTTAAATCGCTTTTGATTGTAGCCACCTAGGAGACTTCTGGCTTGTCGGAGTCCTGGTGTCTCAGCCCATTTCCGTTCCCGCATCAGTCTTTCTTCATCCCTGATATATAGCCGTATTGTGTGTCTTCCTACGCCACAATACGGTTCAGGGCCTATCATGGGTCTCTCCGCCCCCCAATTTAAGGTAAAAATCAATTAATTGTTCTTCTCAAGGAATTCATTCTCAATAGATTAATTAATTAGCTGTCATTTCCAAATGAGAAAACTTCTTAAGCACCTTTTGCACTCAGCTTAAACTTCTTCGCTATAGTTTTAAGTTTAAAGTTGCGCACATCGAAAATTCCATTTATGCTGCAACTCATAAATTTGTATTCCACAAACCCAAGAGGAATATGCGCGAAGGGTACAAGGGTTGTGTGCCTCAGTATACACAATCTTTGCGACTATAAGAGCCAGAGTCTTTCAAATTTGAATTGCAGATGTATTATATCGATTTCCGATAGCAATCAATAACACAAACTAAAAATAACTTCGATTTCTAGATGGGATATTATACACATTGACATACTATTGATCATCTCGACAAATTCCGTCGAGATTGGCCAACTTTTATTGATATTATAACTAACAGCAGGACAAATCCTTTTCTCTAGGCACTTTCGCGTGTGATTCCATGCTTGCTTACATTTGGGTGTACAACACTTTACAATGATGAAATTTGGCAATAGTACATAGTAATAGTGAATTGAGGAGCTGGCTGCAGGGTAACTCGTAGTCAACCTCAGTCGACTACGACATGCTTACTTCTGTTCGTTTTGGACAGCAATTAAAATTTCGTTGATATTTACGACCCGGCTGTGAATGCAAGTAAAAACATGAAAAATAATATTGCAGAAAATATTGCAGGCACCAATAAATTTTGGACTGAGACAATCATTTTGCATGCATGCATGCCCCAAACATCGAAACGAACACTTTTCATGCCTCTGCCGTTCGTGGCTGTACTAAGAAAATCTGGCCATAAACATGGCCAGCATTCATATATGCATACATACATATATAAATGAATATGTATATGTATTTAAGGTCAAACGAACAGATGCGTATCGATGACGTTATCAACTACAATTGAAATGGCTTTCCG
Organism: Drosophila percnosoma; assembly: GCA_035043855.1. NCBI lineage: Eukaryota > Metazoa > Arthropoda > Insecta > Diptera > Drosophilidae > Drosophila > Drosophila percnosoma. The sequence continues at coordinate 170,376 of JAWNMQ010000651.1, forward strand.
AGCGGCAAGTGAATGGATTTAAGAGCAAATCATGCAAAGGACATGAATGGAATATTGAATACGATGCCTATATGGAAATGGAGGAATTGATTTGGCTTTTTGTTCATTTGAATAAAATTGTCAGCAAATTGAACTAATATTGTAAGTATTTGCGAATGATTAAATATTGATAGCTGAATAAGAAATGACTAGCACTTCTTTGGGATGCTGAAAAGTGATTTGATTCAGGTACCAGTAACAAAGTGTTTCCGCAATCGGTACTTTGGACAAATTGGGCTAAACGGAGTGAATACGTCAAGAGTTCTTTTCGTACTAGTTTTATTGCTTAAAATCCTAGCCCTTTATAGCTAACAATGCACACTTAGTCTCTACTCAAGTGGATGCAGCTGTCACTTGAGCACTTAGTGAACATATTTTACTTAAGCTGGTGTTCATACTTGAACATGTGTTACATATGTCAATGCTCATATTTGAACAAACTAGTAACTCCATTTACAATTTGACCTAAGCAATGAATACTTCTCTACCTGCTTGTATATACCATGTCTTAATGTTTTCTTATTTATGACGCTGTGTCTGGTACCCTCTCAGATGGTGCACAGACCCATTTCTAATCGCAGCCCATGGCTCGGGTGCATATTTATTTGTTGAGTCTCTGCGTAAGATTTTCTGCTCTTGACGAAATCGTACAATAACAATTAAAAACAATTTTCAACTGGCAAATATTTGAAATTCTCTTATCTGATTAAATATGACAACATCTAACCATTTGCATGGTAAAATAACTACAAAAATCTCCTCAGAAATGTTTATATACATATGCAGTCAGGGTAGTCAGGACAGAATTTTAAATTCTTCTGTCTGAAAATTACAATTTTCGATTGTCAAATAATCAAATAAATACCTGATTGGAATTTCACGTTTACATATAGCTTAAATAGCTGTCTGAATAAATATTAAAGTAATTTGAAATCATTTACATACGTAAAGGTAATCAATGAAGTATTTTGAATCCTTTGCAATTGCCAAAAGGCAGATATGGCATTGGAATTTGAAATTTCAATTAGAACAAATATCGAAATTGCCTGGATACATTTATATATCAATACCGATTGAAGGGTGGTCAAGTAACAGCTGGAACCTGCCACAACTCATCTAAGTGGCTGCCACATACGCAAATTGTGCTCAAATATTTGCTGTTAACCATCCATTTTGTTGCCTCACTTAGTGGCCTTCGGGCCATTGGCAAATTTACATATCAAGAACCTATTAGCAGCTAATAGATTAGTGCCTTGTTTGGCTTATCAATATCATATATTGGCTTTGGTCATTCAAGCTGAGAGTCAAACATAATTAAATCTACATATATATATCTATATATATGTTTAAAGTGGGGCAAGATCAAAGCAAAATAAATGGCACTCGTCTCTGTTGCCGTGCAAACCATGTTGCCGGGCTGCAAGAAAGATTGATTGAATCCAGAAGTGGCGATAACCAGCACAAAGTGAAATGGCAAATGAAAAAGCAAGCAGTTGAAACGAACTGAATGGCGATGGGGCAACGCGGAGCGTGTGGCACGTTAGCAAGAATATACAACATGCAAGAATATACAACTATTTGGCTTGCCACACGCACATGCGTGCCATTCAAATGTGGGCTGACGCCATTTGAACATTTCGTGGCCCGCCCATCAAATTTATACACACGTTTATTACCCAGCGTTTGTGCGTGTGTGTGTGTGTGTTTGCGTGCACAACTCCTGCAGGATAAAAATAAATACATTTCATTTCTTATTTGCTTCTGGTGTTTATTCCACCACGAAAGTCTTTGACTATTTTCTTCAACTTTTCGATTCGCGCTCCAAAAAAAATGAAACGAAAACTTGTAACACACGTTGGGCGCCATTTTATTTATGTGTGTGTGTGTGTGTGTGTGTATGTGTGTCCTTGTATGCGTGGTTAGGTGTACAATTGTTGGTTTGGCTGGCACCTGCGCTGCGCCGCAAAGGTAATTAATTTTGTTTTTATTGCATATTCCTAGTTGAGCCTTCGCCTCTGGCAACATTTCCGTTTCGCCCTTTATTCAAATTTCTTCTCTTCTTCTCTTCTTTTCTTCTCTTTGTTCTTACTTTTTTTTGCGATTCCCATTTAAATTTTGCCGCGTATCATTTTTCGTGTCCAAATTGAGGCCATAACGAAAAACTGTAATTAGACTCGAAAACTAGAGTCACATGGCGTATACGTGACGTTGTCCGCTCTCTCGTCTAATTGTCAGCTCGTATTGCTCATACGCAGCGTACGCCCTTAGTTCATAGTTACGACAACTATTTTCGAGTGGCAAACCCCTTCGAAGCTCTTTTAATTGAACTCCCACTTCATATCATTGATTTTTCAAGTTTTCTTTGCCCCTTGCCTTACCCTTCTTTCCAGCACTTTCGTTGTGGCAAGCTCAAGAGAAGCCTTTCTCATTTCTCATCATCAGAAATATCGACAACAGAGAGTTTATTAAGACAACCGACGATTTTGAAGAGGAATGCCTTTATGATCACGGGTTGCTTCTTAGATTAATCTTAATACTTAACCAGTAGTAGTAGACTCGTAGATAATGATTATGGCATTCAAATTTCAGGCAAATAAATACATTTTATATGATTATTCAGATTGTCAAACATAACCGATCCGATTTTCAGCAGTAACTTGATGGTTCGCTCTCTAGATTAATACTATGTTTAAGTCGCCTAGAAACTCGTGCTTGTGTTCAGTATTTTATAATAGGCAAGTTTGGCCTGTTACGGAATCAACTAAATCTAATTAGTTGATGGCTGCTGGCAGTGGTTATTAATTAGCTTCAGCGCTAGTTAGTGCATTTTCATGGCATTATGGCACAGCAAAACACCTTTTAACTATTTGCCAGGGACAAACTTTGCCTGGCAGCTGAGGAGCCATTGCAGCAGCAGATGAGCCTGTTGAGCCGGATGGATTCAGTGGCTTAACAAAGGGGGCCAGGAGTCAAGAGTCCTGGCAAACGATGGCAAACGCCGAGTTGACAGCAGCTCAGGCATAATTACACGAACGTTGTTCAAGTTGTTGTTGCTGGCAAAATGTTTATAGCTCTTTTTACCCACATTTTGTGCTCTTGTTGTCTGTTGTTGTCTGTGTGCTTGTCACGGGTAGGCCAGCACATGAACAACATCATGTTTGTCTGGCTGTCTGTCTAACTGGCTGCTGCCAACCTGTCAGTCACTTCGTCTATCTGCTGCTGCTGCTGCTTCTTGCCAGGCAACCTCAACTCAAGCACTGCCACTTTGACGGCACACAATGGCCGACGAACAAACACGGAACGAACAAAAGCGCATCACCCTTAAAACCTACAAGCCACTCACTCCTACAGACAGATTTTATAACTATGCATAAATAGAATAGCATATACACTCAGAAAAATAAAGTGTTTCCTGCTCTTAGAAATCATTTCTTAATATTAATAACAAAAAATGTCTAAAAATTAATGTGAAATTTTAAAATAAAATAAAATTTTCGAAATTTACAGTCTGAATAATTCAGAGCACTTGGTGCCAAAAGGATTCTCAGAGTGTATGAAAAGATAGTGCTTAAAGCTAACGAACTAATGTTAGGTCGATTTTTATATGGCATAAGGAGCACAAATCGTTGATGACTTGCATAGATACAAAAAAAATCACACATAGATACACACACACACGCACACACACAGATACGCATTAAGATAAAAGCGACGCGAAGATTCAGCACATTCTCATTTGAACGCGGGCACTTAAGCAGCCCAACACAGCAACAGTCGCGGTTAAGGACAACTGCGGAAAAGGGAGCAGATAAGGGGAATGAGCGGAAGAGACAGAGAGAGAGGGTTGGGGAGCCGAGGGAGAGCGAGACAGAGTGCGGGCCGAGTGAACCCCTGGAACTGAGAAGTCACATCTTGAATTGCAAAACCGCAAACACAAACCGGAACACACAACCACACTGACAATTTACATATGTCCTTTGTAACTGTGTGTGTGTGCGTGTGTGTGTGCGTGTGTGTGTGCGTGTGTGTGTGCGTGTGTGTGTGCACAGATTTATCCCAGCTGGACCCAGCCACATGTGTTTTCCTCAGAATCTAATAATAGTATTACTTTTCATATTTTTTTTTAGTTTCTTATTTTGCATGGACTTCTCCCATCTGGACTCAGTCATATATGCTTTGCTCAGAAAAAATATTATAGTATATATATTATTGTGGAATCTAACTGTTATTATTATTAAGAATTAATATTTTTATAATAGCGAAAATCATTTATTGGTGTATGTGCAAATTATGCCTAAAAGCCAGAACATTTTTCCAATCTTCAAAGCAAAATTCTGTTTGTAATGGTGTCATAAGTTATGCTTCTGTCATGCCATTAGTGTGATTGGGCCAGCTGGAGTGAAAGGCTCTCAAAGAAGGCTATGAATGTGTGTGTATTTACAGTTACATTTGCTGCATAAAATATTCATACAATCATGAGCATTTATTTCCAAAGTGAGTACTTTTGTCGCGCACTGTTGCTCCTTTAGCAGCTGCACAGATATGTACATACATATATACATTTCTAAGCATTCCGCCCGGATATTTACATTCTCTGAGTTTGCACTGCTTTCCGCTTGCTCCTTCCGAACATCAGCAGCAGAGCGTGACAAAAATTTGCTTACATTTCACAAAAAATTTCAACAAAACCCGCATTTTGGTTACACAGCTTGCAGGGTTGGACGGTGATCAGCAGTTTGTCCAGCAGCCTGTGTGTTGCAAAGAAACATCTTATTTTTGTCAACTGTTCGGCTTTAAGCTGCAATATTTCAAAGCTTAAATAAATTTAATACTTGATTAAATACATTCATAATCAAAAGCGATTTAAGCAAATGATATCCCTGGGGAAGAATAGACTCAGAATACTCACTGGTCTATTGACAGGACACTGTAGACTGAGAAGTCACCTAACCAGGTTAGGTATCTATGGCAGCGAGGTATGCAGGTTTTGCGGACACGAGGAGGAATCCTCGACGAATGCGTCGCCTTAACCAGCAAAAGATGCAGCATCCTAGGGCAGCATATCATGAGGCCCAAGGACATAGAAACCCTCATAGAAACTCAACAAAGATGCTGACATTCGTGCAGGAGTTGGGATTGATGGAAGAGCTGTAGGCTCATTAAGGGGGCACAATAGACCCTATAGGTCGCAGTGCTAACTTTTCCCCAATCATAATCATAATAGTTAAACACACTTTTAACTTTTGAGCAGTTTAATTTTCATCAGTTTAACCGTGACTCTAAGCCGAGCTGTTAGTTTTAAAAATCAAATGAAAAGGTTAACAAGCTGAAGACTTTTCTATCTTTTTTAAGTGCATAAATATAAACACTTTATAAATGATGAATTGAAATGCTTAAATGCAATTGCTATAAGTCAACTCAACTGGTCAAACATTCACTGACTTAATTAGAGACCAACGAAATCGTGTTAGAAATTGGGTCAAACTTTTAACAAGTTGTCAGCCTGAATTAGACTCAACTAAGTGACCAAACTTGGAAGTTACAAAAATAAAAATACCACCGAGAAATGATTTGAGCAATTTTTTGAGTGTGTATTCATTTAAACAACAGCAAAAAGCGAGCCGAAAACGGCGGTGCACAAATCAAATTATGTTAATTAAAGGCAGCAAAAAGCGAAGCTGAGCCAAGCTGAAATTTTTGTTGGCTTGACTCTTTATTGCCGCACGATTTAACCAACAGAGCGGAAACCACAAGGGGGGGCGGGGGGTCGGTGGCAGCGTGTCGCCCAGGTAAGTGTTATTTATTTTTCGTCACTCGACGGGGCGTGGGGCAGCAGCAGCAGCAGAAATAGCAATCCTTTCCCTTAAATACGGGGGGCAGCAGAGTCAACACAAAAGCGCAGACGTCGCTGCGTCAACGCAGGCACAAATTGTCTCAAATTAACTCAATGAGTTTGGGGGCCACAATTCTCGCGAAATAATTTAATAATGTTGGCCAAGTTGGCCAACTCTAGGGTGCTTCTCTACACTCAGAAAAAAGTATCTATAATTTTATTTATATACATTCACAATCCATGTTCAGCATAATACAAATGTTTAAGTTATAAAAAAGATCATATCAAATTATCTTCTATAGTTTGCTATCTGAATAAATGGGTGGCTTTCGCAATTTATCAAAATGAAGGATTTTTTTCCGAGTGTATGGTGTAAAGGGTAGCTTTAAGTAGACCAGTTTTCTGGGCCACTCAGCGCATAAGTGATGTTATTCGCTCGTTATTGTGCAAGGGAAAAATATGTGTATATAATTATATGGCATGTCCACGTGGCAGCGTCAATGATTATATAATCGATATGAAAACAGGATACTTGTCTGCTCGTCTTCGTCCTTTTGCCTTGCTCATGCAAAACAATAGAAAACAATACGAAGCGAATGCTTTCAACTCGAAACCAGTCGATGTAAACAGTTCGCATTTTGTTTTCCACCAAGTCCAAGGGTCAACTTGATGGCCCAAATTACCCAACAACAACAACAACAACAACCGAAACGAGCCAAAAAACCAATGGCGACCAAAATAAATGTTGGCCACTAAAAATAGCACCCAAATATAATCAGGAAAACCAACGACCAAAACAACTACAGCATAACGAAAAGTGGTCACGATGTGTCTGCAAACACAAAAAAGAAAAACAGAAGAAAAGAAAAGAAGAAAAGAAAATAGAAAAGAAAAACGGAAAATGGAAAATATAGCAACTTTGCCGGAAAAAAATATGTTTGCTACTTTGCTGAGAATAAGTTTTGCTCTAAGAATTAATTGAGAGCAGCGATTGTTTTGTACTCTTTTGTGGCAAATCTAATTGAAGTTTTACAAGTTGCACTTCTGCTCGAAGGATGCACTTATTTTAAGGATAGTCTCAAAATCTCCATTTAACTTTGCTGCAGATAAATGTTAGCGATGAGCAGTGAATAAGTTTTACGAATAAGAATTTGTTGAAAAAATGTTGTACACTTTTCGGATAAATCAAATTTGTAGCTCAACTTATATGAGAAAGTTAGCACTGCGACCTATAAGGTCTATTGTGCCCCCTTACTGAGCCTACAGCTCTTCCATCAATCCCAACTCCTGCACGAATGCCAGGATCTTTGTTGGGTTGAGCGTTTCTATGTCCTTGGGCCTCATGATATGCTGCCCTAGGATGTTGCATCTTTTCCTGGTTAAGGCAACGCATTCTGTTAGGATGTGCATTGATGATTCCTCCTCTCTTCTACTATAAATACCTAACTTGGTTAGGTGAATTCTCAGTCTACAGTGTCCTGTCAATAGACCTGTGAGTCAACTTATGTACATTTCTTCGATTTAAGCTTCATACTTGACTCCATCAAAGAAAACGAATTTTGTTAAACATTTATTTGTTTAATAATTATTGCATGTTCTACGCTTCGGAACTTATTTAGGTTTCATGCTCAAGTAATTATTCGCCAGCTAAAGATATGGTCGAAATCTGCCTTAAGGCAAATACTTCATGCTTTGTACAGCTCAAATATATAGATTTTGCAGCAAACAAATCAAGTGAAGACTTATATGGTCCGCTTTTTCTTGTGTGTATTATATAGGGTAGGGCTTTACCTTTGTTACGACCAACATCAACAACAACAGCAAAATGCACAAAGGGTTAAAAGGCACAAGCAGCAGCTCCTTTTGCAAAAATAAGTCGAGCAGAGAGTTTGGCGAGAAAAACACGGCTAAAAATGAGGGTAAGATGGATAAGCGCCGCATAAAAACGGCTGCGGATAAAGTTTTCCAAATGGCGTCTAAGCCAAATGGAATAACACGATGCTAAAAGCTAGACGAACAAGAAAAAATGAGGCAAAAAGTGAAAAGAACATCAAAATGTGACAGCCAAAAGTCAGACAACGACGGCTGCCGCAGAGTCCAACTTTAGCCGGCATTCGAAATGGCAACAGCCCGAGTCTCTCATAACAATTCCAAACTGGCAAAGTTTTGCTCTCAAATCTTGGCTTAATATTAACAGTAATTTCGCTAAAGGTTCAAATGCAATTTCTTGTGAGCATTACTTATGGATCCACTAGGCGTATACGCAATTTATCAAATTCATTCAAAAATTAGAGGGTGAAACATGAAAGGCAATCTTAAAATTCCTTTTATTATTTTGGTTTTTGTAGACCGTAATAGTCAGTATCGAGCATAAGTCAGCGATTCTCAAAAATGCATTCAATTAATGTCCAACCTAGACGAGAAATGCAATTAAATTGCTTTAGATTTATGATGGGCAATAATTTGGTCACACGATGCCGAATTAGCGTCAATTGAATCAATAAAGCGCCAAAAAGAAAAGCACTCCAAGGTCAAGCCAAATGGGCACAGCACCGGAGGAAACAGAGAGACGTTCCAGTAAATGAAGTTCTGATTAAGTTGAAGTTGGTGAAAGAAAAAGTGAAAAAGTAGGCCAAATTTGGTAAGAAAAAAACTGCCAGCAAAAATGGTGAAACAATATAAAAAATTGCGAGAAATGTGATTCAGTCTGTGTGTGTGCGTGTGTGTGTGAGTGTGTGTGTGTGTGTGTGTGTTAAACCGGCACAGAGACTTAGTGTGTGCCATAAAAGCAAGCAACGCAAAGTGGCTCTGCCGGGGGATACAGAGAGGGAACGAGCAGATACCCAGTAGTCAGATCAGTCAGAAATAATACATTCCACAATAAATTTGGGTAAATTAAAAAGAAAAATGGTTCAACTAAATTTGCTATATTAATTGATTAATTAAATATGAAAAAAAAAACACAAGCTGAACTAAAATTGTTAAAGGGAACAAGATTCGATTTTCAGGAATTTGGTGTCAAGCTAGATCGACTCCTGCTGATCTCGAATTTATATATATATTATTTCACTTTAGGGTCGGAGTTGCTTCCGTCTGCGTCCAAGTTGAGGGTATAACTAGGCAAATGACTGTCACAGATGTGCACGCGACCAGCGAAATGTGCGCAGAGACACCATTTTATGGCCTATGATGAAACACTTGCCAAGCGGAACGAGTGCGGGGGGAGGGCTGTGGCAAGCACAAGGACAGGGGCAAGGACAGAAGCAGTGGCGGAGACAAAGACGCAAGTCAAGGCTGTGAATGAAGGAACAATAACAAAAAGCAAATATCCGACTGTGGACCCCACAAAAAGCCAATGAACGTCCGTTTTTTCCCCATATTCGTTGCTCTCTCAATCATGGAATAGCAACACTTATAAGGCTGATGGGGAGGCAACACTTATAAGGCTGATGGGGAGGCACCACTTATAAGGTTGAGGGGGAGGCACCATGAAATGTAGTAACAAAAGAGACTATGCGAGAGAAATGCGTAGAAAAGAAAGAAAGAAATCGACGAGGACAAAAAACGCCCTGCACAAAGGCGCGACCCGAACACAAATTGAAAAGTAGCAAAAACTCCCGTTAGTTACACTGAAAACAAAAAAAATAAATTGATCATATATAATAATGTAATATAACAATAATATATAATTTCTATTTACAACCAAGTTAAGTAAAAAATATGTTCTTTCGGAACCCCTGCAGCTATGTTTCCGGTGCTACCGTACACCGATGTAGTTCGGGTATAAGAGAGTTCCGATATAACTAAGAGAGTTCCGATATACCTAAGAGGCCTCTCTCGAATAAATAAGAAATCTTTAAATATTATCGTTTAGTTTAAGTAACACAAAACTTAATTTAAGACTTTTGTGTAACGCTAACAAAAACAAACTCTGGAAATTAGATCATTTTTGTCAAATTTTTGTTCTCAGTGTAAGTAGGGTACACCTAAATAGCTGAAATCACTTTTAAGGGCTAATACACTTAGCGACGTGTATCAGCTTGAACCCAAACAGGGATAGTTCGAAATCGCAAGGACATATGGGTTTGGTTGAGTCTTAAAAACCAAATTATTGCATTTGAGTCACGAGAAATCGAAGGGATTTGATCAAATCAAATCGCACAGTATGCGACAAATAATACCGATAAAAGAAAAATGTGCGGAGCAGCGTTTGCATTGACTATAAATGTTATTGGAAACACTTTTAATTTAATACCAATAAGAAATAATTGTTATATATAATAACAAGCCCTGAACCGTATTGTGGTGTAGGAAGACACACAATACGGCTATATATCAGGGATGAAGAAAAACTGATGCGGGAACGGAGCTGGGCTGAGACACCAGGACTCCGACAAACCAGAAGTCTCCTAGGTGGGTATAATCAAAAGCGATTTAAGCAAATGATGGCCATGGGGAAGAATAGACTCAGAATACTCACGGGTCTATTGAAAGGACACTGTAGACTGAGAAGTCACCTAAACAGGTCACCTATGGCAGCGAGGTATGCAGGTTTTGTGGAGATGAGGAGGAATCCTCGACGCACATCCTAACAGAATGAGTCGCCTTAACCAGCAAAAGATGCAACATCCTAGGCAGCATATCATGAGGCCCAAGGACATAGAAACCCTCAACCCAACAAAGATTCTAGCATTCGTGCAGGAGTTGGGATTGATGGAAGAGCTGTAGGCTCAGTAAGGGGGCACAATAGACCTTATAGGTCGCAGTGCTAACTATCCCCAATTATAATAATATAATATCAAGAATACTTTCTAATACATTGCGTCCACAATGAAAAAATGTCTAGGCGGGGAGTTATAGCTATATTTTTCTGCTCTCTACGGAAGAAATACCAAATCCAACTACATTCTCTTAATAGCTTTCAAAGTGCTACAAAATAAAACAAAATCAGCTGATCAATGCAGATAAAACATTAAAGGATAAACGATTTCTTCGACTTCATTGAAAAGTGCTGCGAAAATACAGTTAAAGCTGACTGAGCATAAGCCAAGATGTATAGTAATCTGGTATTAAGCACAGACAGATGAGTTTCAAGCAAGTAGGTGACAGGGACGCGTACAGAAAAGAAAACAAAAAACTTAATGGATTTGACTAACGTGACGGACGGGGACAGGGCATATGGAGGGGTGAGTTGCGAAGGGGGGAAAACTGTTGTTTGGCGTGTCTCCAAAATGCGCGCGTGAGCGAGAAAAATACCCCAAAAGGAAAGCACTGCATGAAAAGCAATTTTTAAAGTATTTTGCGAAAAAAAAAATTCGTTTGCTTTTATATATTTAGATGAAATTTGCGGCAACAGAAAACTGCTCAAAAGTAAAGTGCTTTTAGGCAAATTCCCCCCGCTGCGCCCTGTAGACCCACCACACAATCGTTAACACACAACATTTGCATTCAAGGGCAGAAATACTGTCAATTTGGTTGTGCGGGTGTTTTTTTGCTATGCTCTACTAATTTGTGAGTGTCTGAATTTGTGTTTATACCCTGAAGTATATGGTTTATTATTTATTTTGAAGCAGATGTTTTATATTGATTTATTTAATTATTTATTTGCCCTTAAGGCATACTGTTTAATATTATGAATATTTGCCATGTTATACTAATTTGAAGCAGATGTCTTTATACTTATTTGTCTATTTATTTACTGATGCATTAATTAATTTATTTTTATTTCTCATTTAATTATTTCTTGATTTATTTATTATTCACTTATTTGTTTAATATCAACGAATGTCAGTCGACACAAAAAAGTACAGAAAGGAGGCAATATACATAAGATATATTTTTAAGATTTCTGCGGGATTGGGGAAGACACAAAAATATCCAATGAGACAAAATAAAAATAGTTGGTATGAATTATTGAAGCCCATTAAGAGATATATATATTCTTGATCAGCAACTACCTTACAGTGGCACTGCAAACTGGTCTCTTAGTTTGCAAGTTTAAGATGGAACTCGGAATCGTTCCTAGTAATACCAGGTTTGCTAAATTTAGGTCTAAAAGTTTTGGCAGACATAGATTTTTCCGATTTTTCTCTTTGCCATATTTATTTCTTGATTTAAGTATTAAGTAAGTATGAAGTATATAACATAATTAATTCATACTTATGCACAATTCGATTTGAAATTTTCATTTTGCAATTTAATAGTATAATAATATAGTAGTAGTATATATAGTAGAAAAATTACTGATGATAATTCAAAATTGATGTTCCTTTTGGGCAGAATTCACATCGATAAAAAACGGCCTCGATGATGTTGGCTTAAAACATCATTTTGAGTGTAACCGCCCAAATCTGAAACCTGTTCGACTTTTGAATTCTTTCATGAACTGATTTCCAACCGGGAAGATTAGTGCGATAAATTTATAACTTTTTTATAAAAGTTATATTATTACTGACAAGTTGCCAGTCAGAATCGGCCGAACCGGATCTCTTATATGACGAGTTAAATGTTTTTTTCAACAAATTATTAACATAGCATTAACACAATGCCTATATAACATATAATTTTTCATTTCGCGGTACAAAGCGATCGATAACAGAGATCGACAGCTGTAATTAACATAGGCTTAACCTAAAAGGGCATTCTGAGCAATCGATAACAACTGTAGTTAACATAAGACCAACCTAAAAGACAGTGATGAACGTGAAGGCAGACGGAAAATGTGATAAACTGTGCTTACAAAATAACAAAAGACATTTACATTAACTCTATAATTCCCATGGGCATAATTTCGATGTGAGAATACAAGGAGCTCTCGGCAAAGGGTATATAAATTTGGAGATAACTGTTCTTTCGACATCTGTTTGTGTTTATAATTGTGTTTATTTTGCTTTAGCTACAGCTGAGCTGAGCTTAGCTGGAGAACAAACACAAAAGCACATATACACGCACAAGTGTGCACTCAAAAGCTACTCACCTATAATAACAAAACACACACGCACACACACTTAGAGAAATGCAATATTTTTGTGTGTCTCTTTTGTTGTTGTTATTCGCGCTTCTGTTGTTGTCGTTGTTGTTGTGATAACAGTCTGGCAACGATTGCGTTTAACTGTAAATTAGAATTAGATAATAAAAAATGCGGCACTGAATTTGTTTATAGTTTTTGTTGTTGTTTTTATTTGTATTTATAATATTTTATGACAACCCTAAAAACTGTTGATTAGATTTATTTGTGTATTTATATTTGCCATACATATTATGCAAAAAATTGTTTGCTCTTCGGTTTTACAACCGGCGGCGGCAAATTTCGCAGCTTTTGCTGTCCCGAGACGGGGGCAGAGGGGGCGGTGGGCACTGAGCTCTGTCCGAGTTTCCGTTAGACGCGTTCCGCACAGCACGACGACAAGTTGAGCACTGAGCACTGCCAACACAGAGAGAGCAAAAATAAAAAAATTCTGTGCGGGTCTTTTAGCTAAATTACAAAAAGCACCCAAAATATAATCACTCTCACTCCCTTACACTGCTGCTGCGTGTGATATGCAAGCGTTCTCTCTCTCTCTTGCTAGCTCGCTCTCGCTCCCACTCTCTGCTGTTTGTGCAGCTTGTGCTCTGCTGCTCTCTTCATCGCTGCTGCTGCTGCGTTGCTCCAGTTCGCTCTGGCGCCAGACATCAACTGATATGGCAACTGCGTAGCTAGCAGCAGAAGCAGCACCAACAGCTTTGACGCTGGCGTCGGCATAGCATGAGCTTTGTTTACTATTATTTGGCACACGCTGCTGCTGCTCCAGTTTTGTTCCTTCAGCTGCGTCTCTCTCTCTCTCTCTATCTCTCTTTCGGGCAGGCGTTCCAGGTGAAAATAACGCTGGCAACAGTGTTGCCAAAGCTGTTAATGTTTTCTGCAGAAATACAATTAAGAAAACTATGGTTTTTAAAAATGTATTTATATAATGTCTGCTGATAATTATTTTAAAATATATTAATGTTTTCAGCAGACATACAATTAAGAAAATTACGAGTTTGTGTAAGCAATTTGACTTATTTTATTTTGTTTCTTTCTGAAAAAAAAATTAAATTTTAGCTTATAAATATTAAGCTAAAGATAAAAACCGGGAAATGTATGTACACAAAATAAATGAGGAAGCACTAATCGTTTATGTTAATTAACTATTAATTAAGTGATCTTTACTTGTGTGGATTTGGGTTTCCACTCCAATCTCTCATTCTGTATTAGTATTTTAAATATCTTTCACTCCAGTGTGCGCTGCTGTCTCTCTCTTTTGCATGTGTGAGCAGCGCAGGCGCCATACATTTTTTTTGTGGCTCACCGTTTGTTGAACTTCAAGACGCTTAAGTGTTCTCTCTTCCTTAAGAGCAGCTTAAGACAAGTTAAGAGCGGCTTCAGCAAATGCGTTTTAAATTGTTATAAGTTCTGCTTAAAATGAATAATATTAATGATAACAAACCAATATCTAATATAATATAATTTGAGTCCCATGGAAAATACTTCTAAGATATTGTAGCATAATTTTGGGCTTGCTCTTTTGCAAGCTTTCCAGTAATGAATAACAACTGAGATTTGCTTAAAGCTTTACTCATTCGACTAGATGAGCTCACTGTGGCTGGTCGAAATGATATCCGGCGAAGCGGTTGCCAACTCCTCCGTGGCCACTTGCTCAGTGTCCTCGTTTGCATCCGGTCCGGGCACGACATCTTCCTCTTCCACTTCCGCCTCACGCACCACGCCATCCTCGCAGACAGTCAATGGTTTACGCTCCAGCAGCGGACGCGGCGTTCGACCTAAAAAAGTATTGCACACGGTCACAATAGACTCGCAGCCATTGGCAGCACTTGTGGCGGTGGTCACAATAAACACGCAGCTCTGGATGACATCGTGCGGCGTATTGTCCAACAACTGGAAGACAATGTGCTGCTCCTCGGTATCGCCATGCGTGACAAGTTTGCCCCGCAATCTGCACTCCACAAAAACAAAAACCGAAAAGAGAAAAACAAATGAGAACAAGCTGCAGTCTAGCGTAACCGACTGCGTAATACTCTGGAAACCAATAAGTTATATCAGTGGCAAGGAACACAGGTTGGGTGTAGTCAATTGGTATTTCAATCTTGGATGGTCTAATCCTAGTAATCTATCCTCCAAGTTTGCCTTTAAAATTCAACTTTTCTGAATTTTCCACGAGATGTACGGTTTTATCTAAGAGGTGTATCGGTTTGAAGAGACGGAGTGGGCGTGGCCATCCAATTTTTTATGTATTTTTTAGGGGAGTTCTCAGTAACTTATTTTTTTTTAACATTTTCCTACGCGCATTTAAGATTTCTAGTGAAATTTATACGCCGATTTTGAAAGGAGGTGGCTATCGTGGCTATCCTTAATTACTGTTTTATCGATTTACACTTTCCGAAATATCGGCTTTGCCCATTATGGGCGCAGCTATAGACGTGGCCATAAAATTTTTTAATGTTCTTGATACTTAAAGGCGGCTACCAGTAATACCTCCCACAAACTCCCACATTTAATGACTCTAACTCAAAAAGTGCGGAAGATATAGTCATTTCAAAGGTGGGCGTGAGAAATGCCGATCTTTGAAGGACATCGCCAACAATGGCAATTATTGGTAGATATGTAGCTTTGTCGATTTGCAATTATCGATTTTATCACTCCAATTTGTATACTTACCCAAGGGGTTGACCGTTAATTTTCATATCCAGCTCAGCGTATTTGGACAGTACATAGGCGTAGCGTTCCTTCACATCGCTATATTCCATCTGGGAAAAAGTTCAACTTGACAACGACTACACTCAGCAAAAAACTCACCATAAACTTTCGTAAATCGCCATAATTTTGGAAACTACATTTCTTAAACCTATAATTATTAGATATTCATGTTTGAATATATCACTGTATATCTGTATTTTAAGGCGAATTACTCAAATTTAAGTCAGTTTTTTTACGAGTGTACGGAGTTACCCTACTGCTGAACTATCCCTACTTACGTCCTCAATGCAATGGTTGGGCGGAATGCAAATCGATAACTGCACAATTAAATGATTGATATTATATATAGTGTTTATATGCATATACATATATATATATGTATATAATATATATATATATATATATATAATATATATAAATTTCATTTACTCACCGCTGGCGGCCCAAATAGCATGCAAATCTGGAAAAGGCAAATTATTCGCGTATAATCCATGGCGAAACCGCTCAGAGATCGGCTCCAACTCCAACTGAATCGCATGAATTTTATGCATTGTGGTTTTCCGGCGACTCGCTCTTGAAATACAGTCATGACGTCATCATAATTAAAACTATGGAGATACAAAAGCTCATTGACCAAATACTCTCACGCTAAATTCCAAAGTTAATTGCCTGGAAATTTAATTTTTACACTTTTTTGTTGCCATTTTGAGTGAATTTGAAAGCCAAAAGCTGTTTTTACATAGCCCAATAAATATTATAAAACTCTTGTCTTTCATCTATTAATTTATTAAAAAAAACATAACAAATTTGAAAAGGTAGAAGAGAAAAATAATTATACACAAATATGCACTACTACATACAGTGAGAGACAGCTCAAGTGGATCAGTGTCCAAGAAAAAAAGTAATTGCCTGCCATAAGCTAACCATTCATAATTTTTCAAAAATTCCATAGACCGATGGTAGGTATATATATTAACCACCAAAATTAATATATGACCCCAATACACTGTGGTTTCCCCACCTGCTAGGTAGGATTATGTAAAAAAGTTGCCTATTTTGAGGGTAAATTTGGTTTGGAGCAGGTACATTGTGGACACCTGGGTGGCATAAAACCCGCATTTACCTAAAGTTGAGTATTTTTGGTATAAATTGACCCATCCTTCGTAGTCAGCTTAGTTATATCCTGCTTCTTGGGTGCAATAAGCCAACAAGGACTATGGACAAACAGACTACCATTGCCCAACGGAAACTCATCCTGGAACACTTCCAAATCGGATATTCACATCGCCAAATAGCTGAAATGGTCAGTCTGAGCAACGCAACTGTGTATAACATCATTCGGCGCTTCGTCGACGCAAATCGGATTGAGGGCAAGGGCAGAAAGGCACCAAACAAGATTTTCACAGAAGAGGAGTAGCGAAGGATCATCAGGAAAATAAGGGGAAATCGCAAGCTATCGGCTCCAAAACTGACTCAATAGGTGCAGGATGAAATGGGGAAAAAGTGCTGTGTGGAAACTGTGTGCAGGTTTGTGCGCAAACATGACTTTAATGGCCGAGTACCACGGAAGAAGCCCTCCTCCCTAAAGGTACTTGGATGACGTTCGCCAAAAACCACTTGGACAAGGATTTGGAGTTCTGGTGGATCGAAGAATAAAAATGAACTGCAAGTTTTTGAAGTGCAACAAAATGATTGAGGAACACCCGCAACCAAAGCAGGAATTGCTATGCAGAGAACTGTTTAAAGTTAGCAATACGTAACCAGAAACCGTAAAACAAAAGCTTGGAAACATACCAGAAACATTTCCAGAACTTGTATACCTTGCAACAACGGGAAACATCCTGCGATTAACACTAAAAATGCCTGAAACCATGTTGCAACATACTTGACTCGATGTGTTTTATTATTATTATTATTTTTATTTTACTTATGTATGTATAAGTATGCACTCATATATATATTATTTACTGTTCCGGTAATTGAAGTTCAACATATATTTTTGGGCAAATATTTTGATATTGCTGACCCTGAAATGAAGCCAATGTAATCAGTTGTCGGCACAACTGATTACATATGAAACATTTTGAAGAACACTTGTGTGTACTCAATTCTTTAAGTGTAAGGCGGATGTTGACATCCAAAATAGTGAAAAATAAACACAACATTCCAGATACACAAAAAAAAACATTTTTTAAATCGCTATAAATTGAGAGTATTGAGCTATGGCTAAGCATTCGAAACCAAACAGTGGGTTGCCAATGAAGTCTCAAACGGTGCTCTTCGGCTTTGCCGTATTGGCCATCTGCTGTATTAGAGGTAGCCATGCGACTTGCGTAATTGCAGGAGCTTGTAATGCCGCTGAGTGCCTTCTAGCTTCTAATAACGCCGAACCAAGTTGCAATGCCGCGGTAACCGTTGCCCCGGTAACCGCTGCCCCGGTAACCGCTGCCCCGGTAACCGCTACCCCGGTAACAGCTGCTCCTGTAACCGCTGCCCCTGTAACCCCTGCCCCGGGAGGCGGTGGAGGTGGAGGTGGTGCGGTAGCTGAAAGAAACCGTCTCCAGCGTCGCATTCGAGATTTAAGATACCACCTCAAAGATTGCCGGAGGCATGCCAGACGCAATAGAAACATACTGTTGAAAAAGATCAAAAGCCTGTCTTCTGGTCGCCGTGTGCCGAACAATTTTGGTTGAATAACCCTTTTTTTTTTTTAAATCGGCTATATTTTGCCGATTTTCCGAATATACAATAAATATTTATTATGCAAAATCAATTGAACGATTTCTTTGTTGTTGTTTTTCCAGCCTCATTTTCAAACTAGATGACCATATAGCACTGTACATTTGCGCTCAGGAGTGGTCCGACTCAACAACACGATCATACCACAGGGGAACCATGTTCGCTACTTGCGTATGTATCTGGACCGGAAACTTACCTGGCGCAAACACATACAGATCACCGCAGCAGCGTGTAGATCCAAGAGAGCGAAACTCAACTGGTTGCTGAAGCCATCCAGCAAACTCAGCTTGAGCAACAAGCTGCTGGTGTACACATGGACATATGGGATTCCATTTTGTGGCACAGCGGCAAAATCTTGGGTTAACCACATTCAAGTTCTACAGAACAAGGTCCTAAGAGACATCTCTGGTGGTCCACCCTATGTGAGCACCATAAGGTGTACCAACAGTACTTAGTCAAATAAACCGCCATACAAGTCGTTACAATGACCGGTTACATAACCATGTTAACCCATTGGCCTGCTCACTAGGGTCGAATACAACCCGTCGACGCTTAAAGCGCCTCCACACCAGCGACCGCTGGATAGTTGGGCGTTAATAGTATCGTTATGATGAAACAAATGTTATATTTAATCTTACATTTGATGTTACGTAATATTGTAATTAAGTTAACACAGAGATGACTACAAATTTGAGTTTACTCAGGAACTAAGCTGTTTCTCAATCTTACCGTCGGGACAATCAAAGGTGACTCGGGTGCCGTTTTCGAGCCAGGGCCGTGACAAAATCTCCACATTGCACACCTTCGAGTTGCTCTCATCCGCCAGTTCTGCGACATAAACATATTTACTGCCCGCAACAAGCTGATGCCTAGCCGAGATTATTTGAATCAATCTACAAAAAAATACATAAATAAACACTTTGAGTTTTGATAATACCGATCAGAACTCACTGATAGTGTGGGCCATCGCCCTCAGCCAATTTAGCTAGCGATATGTTCAAAGTGTCCTCGGCCTGCTGCAGCTCATCGCCACTGAGTTCCTTTGGTCGCCCTCGAATCTGAGCAGGGGAACAAAACAATTGAATACTATATCTACTTGTGGGCTGATCAAAGTCGCTACTAACGCGGAGAGAATCAACAGCTGTCATAGCCAGGCCCAGAACTAAAAGAAGCTTCAGTGCGAACATTCCGAGAAACTGTTTCCAAGCGATACGAAACCCGAAATCGGACTGAATATTAAATAGCCAGATTTAGCGACTTTTATAGCCGTAGATGCATCGTCAAGCGGAATATGCAGTCAACACTGTGAATTAGCATACTGAACGAAGCCAAAGTACGGGCAATGGTGATAAACCACAAGTTGACAGAAATGTTAATGACCATTTTTTCGAGTGTATGTGTGTGTGTCTTGTGTGTATTTCGAAATGAGTAAGCGAAATGTGTGCATATCATTTGTAGATATAAATTATAATTATTATTTTTGCCATTTTTAAATGATATTAATTACATGTTGTGACAAACACTTTTGATTAGTACCTGTTTGGGATCACAGACAAAGTACAGTGTATTTGATGCCTGTTGGGGATATAAGGCAACATAAATTGTGATCTTAATACTCTGTCAGCGAAGTTATCTCGAGTGTATTGGTTTTGTGCACTGTCCGTCATGCTGTCTGTCCGTCCGTTTAAGCGAAATTCTTAAAGCTAGAAACTTGAAAGTATGTCGACTAAGATGCTAGGAAATCGACAAGATCGATTAACGCATAGTCGATAAGTTCAATTAACGCATAATCGATAATCGCTTTAAGGCATTGATACAAAGATTTTGTTTATCTGAAAGTGTAAATTGGCAAATCCGCATCTTTCCATCATTTTGTGCTGCTTAACATGATTGTGCTGCTTAACATACTTCTGTTGCTTAACATAATTTTGCTGCTTAACATACTTCTGTTGCTTAACATAATTGTGCTCCTTAACATAATTGTGCTGCTTAACATAATTGTGCTGCTTAACATACTTCTGTTGCTTAACACAATTCGTTGCTTAACATAATTGTGCCGCTTAACATACTTCTGTTGCTTAACGTAATTGTGCTGCTTAACATACTTCTGTCGCTTAACATAATTAGTACGCATTAATGAGGGACTTAACATATGTAGGGATGCACTGTTGCATTGAATGTAAATTAACATAACTTTCAACAATAAAGGCTTGCCTTAAGCTGGCAAATCCAAAAATATGCTGCTTTTCACTTAGTGGAACTATTTTCTATTACTAATAAATGCATTCCTGAAAAGTAGAAATGCAAATTCAGTGCGAAATTTATTCCGAGTGCGGCATAAATGACATAAATATACTGCAACAAATAAAGCACAATAAGCGAGGGGTCGCTGGCCTGGAGGTGATCTAATCTTGGTGTCCGACCCAGTGAGCAAACAAAAAAATTATAAATAAAAATGAGGCTAAAATTTGACGTACTTTGGGCGTACACAAAAAACCTCCTCTTTATTTGCACCCCAAGTATTGGAACTATTTTGCAAAGTTCATGTAACATGTAATATTGACCCTTGACCGAACCGAAGTTATTTTAGAATGCATATTTATTATGATATGTATATTGCTTATCAGTTTGAAATGTGCAAGAAATCGGTATAATTACATTTATACAAATTGATATATAAATATATATACAGTGGCTCACAGTTCAAGTGGATCAGTGTCAAAGAAAAAAAGTAATTGCCTGCCAAAAGCTTCGGGATTCAGCTCAGTACTGGGCTGTTGCCACACACAATTCCGCCCGTCTGCGTCAAAAATGTTGAATTTGCACTCATCTGCAAATATGACTGTGATTAAAGTCATGTTTGCGCAGAACCCTGCACACAGTTTCCACACAGCACTTTTTCCCCATTTCATCCTGCACCTGTTGAGTCAGTTTTGGAGCCGATAGCTTGGGATTTCCCCTTATTTTCCTGATGATCCTTCGCTCCTCCTCCTCGGTGAAAATCTTGTTTGGTGCCATTCTGTCCTTGCCCTCAATCCGATTTGCGTCGACGAAGCGCCGAATCATGTTATACACAGTTGAGTTGGTCAGATTGACCATTTCATCTATTTGGCGATGTGAATATCCGTTTTGGAAGTGTTCCAGGATGAGTTTCCGTTGTGCAATGGTAGTCCTTGTTGGCTTATTGCACCCAAGAAGCAGGATATAACTAAGCTGACTTCGAAGGATGGGTCTATTTATACCGAAAATACTCAACTTTAGGTAACTTTAGGTAAATGCGGGTTTTATGCCACCCAGGTGTCCACAATGTACCTGCTCCAAACCAAATTTACCCTCAAAATAGGCAACTTTTTTACATAATCCTACCTAGCAGGTGGGGAAACCCCAGTTTATTGGGGTCATATATAAATTTTGGTGGTTAATACATGTACCTACCATCGGTCTTTGGCATTTTTAAAACAGATCCACTTGAACTGTGCGCCACTGTGCATATATACATACATGGGATTGTTGAATAGAGTTGATAAGTAGGGGGTGTATATGCTGGCATCTATTCAGCTAGCCACAAAATTGACTCGTCTGAACAAATAAATCACTGAGAGCCAATTAAAAGGCTTAACTGCCTAACAATGGCAGGTCGTCTCCAGCAGTGATTGTGGAGCAGTTAAATTTATAGTGCACACAATAGTGATTGCTGTGCATGTGTGTGTGCGTGTGTGTGATCGTGTGTGTGTGTGTGTGGGGCAAATGTACTTTTTTGTCTGCTTTCTATGCCACAAAGAGATCGTGCCGCAAATGGAAAACAATTTCAATTTGCATAATAAACCCTTTTCGAGGAGAGAGACCAGCTCATCGACTACTTTTGAATAAACATTTGTTATTAAACAGTTATAAACAGTTATAAACATTTATTAATATATTTAAATTGAAATTAAACATTTTATTTTTACATATATTTAAATAATTTGTTCTCTTTATATTTTGTTGTGATGATGATTAACTAAATAAATAAATCAAAAAGATCTTAATCGGAGTTGTAACTCGATTAGTTGTAGAATTTATTCGATATATCATATTTGACTACAGTTATTATACTATTTCCGATTCATGGATCGATATATACTATATATATACGACTTCACCAGGTGCGATCCAATTGGGCATCGTCGCCCTCGCAGGTGATTTGGATGTTGGTGGCGTTCTCTTTGAGCCATGGCTGGGACCAGATCTTGATGACGCACTGCTGGTTGACGGTCTCCGTGTTCTCCTTGGTCAGTTCAGCGACGTAGGTGACCAGGTTGCCGGCAACCACCTGAGTGGTCACCTTCGTCACTTTGGAGGCCCTATACAGTGTATAATATCATTTATATCTAATCAAGTTTAATTTTTGTTCAAGTCTAACCTGAAGTTGGGTCCATCGGTGATTGCCATTTCGTAGAGAGTTGTGTGTAAATTATCAATAGCCTGCTCCAGTTCAACGCCTTTCAACTCTCGATGGCCTCCAGGTGTAATCTTGACAGGCTCCTCTTCACCGGCCACCAGCACCACAGCACCACAAACGAATGCGAACACGGTCAAATAATGGAATTTATTGCCCATCTTTTTTGCTCAAAACTTATCCATCAACTGAACAATCTGGCGCTGTAATTGCCCTTTTATGTTTGTCGCAATCCGAAAGTGTTTCTCTGACAGCGATTTCCCGAGCTGGGCGCGATGAGAGGCCTTTGTCACTAATACGTTGACATCAAGTGGACTCAAATACATACGCACATATGCATACCCTTGCAGTGGGCATATACACTTTCATATCTATAGACGAGTCGGGCATAACCGACTGCGATATAACAACAGATAGCAAAGAGTAGGGTGGCTGTAGCCAAGAAATACAATCCCAGTGCCTGTCTCTAAGGGTATCATACAGACGGGCAGACGGACAGACAATATACCATAATACCTTAGTGATCAGAGTATATCACAAGTATGCATGCTGCAGACGAGTGAGCTCGACTTCTTTATACCCTGTACTCAGTATGTTAAATATGTTCTATAAGTGTAAGAATGGTGGACGTGCTCTCAAGTCTCGCCTGATAGTAATGAGATCAATATGGGAAAAGGTTTTTAGCTATATATATAACTTGTATAGTTTTATCCGATATGGATCAGTAACATGTCAAGACATATTTCATTTCAATTGGAAGGCTCTGTCTTTTGTTATCGCTTCTATTGCTATCGCAAATCGATATTCGTAAAACTGAAACCGTTATCTATACAATCGATCTGCGCGGGATAAGCGACAATTATTATTCCAAATTGAAAGTCTCTGGCTCGTATAGGTCTCTGATATCCGTTTTCTTATACAGTCGGAAATGGCTATATCCACTCGTTTGTTGATGCTGGTCAAGAATTCGCCTATTTGCCTTTACCTATACTTTGACATTAAATCGTTATACCCTTTATACCCGTTTTTCAAAAATGCAGGGTATTCAAATATGCAAATTATTGCTACTTACCCAGCAAAAAAACAGCTTTAGCATAAATTAACATTTTGTTGCTATTAGAAACAATAAACAATAAACAAAAACAAGACTAGGGAATAAACAAATCTTTAATTAAGATTGTTAATGATCGGGGGCGCCTTGCAAGTTCTTCCAATAGTATTGGATATATACATAAATATATAATGATATTTTAGAGAAGTGATGAATTATGTCAAACTTAACTGAGCTCAACTCGCTTGATCTGAACTTTCAATATCTTTTTGTGATTTCACGATATCAGATTATCAAAATCAGATTATCAAACCGGAAATGGAATCGGAGCCGCAAGCTCAGCGAATCGAGATCCGAATCAGAAGCCAAATTCATGTTTACCCTCTGAGATACCATATCGCATCCAAATCAACGTTCGATCCGTTATTTAGGTGGGTTTTAGAACCTGTTTTCCAATTTTCAAGTCTCTAAATAATAATGTAATAAATCACGAATAAACAAATTATTTACGCATTCAACATCCAACGTTGAGCGGGCTCAGCACAAACAACTTTTAAGTATATATATATATATATATATATATTGCTCAATTTGTTTATTGTTAACCAACTTATAACTAAACTATCTGAACTACATTGACCACTATAACCACTATAACCACTATAACCACTCTCTAACGGAACTTTCCAAAATTGATTTGAAATAGCTTCCGATTCTCCTACGTAAAGTATTAAAATTCCAGTAGAGATTCCTGTATTTTTCCGAACTCTCTTTGAGGTACCTTTATCTAGAGACTTCAATTTTTACTTATATTTCTTTAATCATCTTTTTCTGATTTTGAGTTGGATTCTCATCATATTCAATTCCTATTCTTAAAACCGGTTTTGAGGTAAGATCAATTATTTATCTAGCAGTTGAATTGAACATGAGCTTAGCAGCTTTGCTCAGCTGGCTGACGTCAACAAATTAGGCTAACAGCTAAAAACTGTATTTATAAGTTAAGTCAACAATAATCATCGAGAGAAATATTCATAGTTTGCTGAAACAATAACAAAACTTGTATATCCACTTAGAGAGCTTAGTTACTTTATTGCAAAACGGGTGATCTTCATTTGAGAAATTGTGCACAAATGGTGATTAGAAGGTGAAGTCCACCTTCTTATCATCGCCCTCGCAGGTGATCTTCACATTGGTGCCGTTCGTGTCGAGCCACGGCCGCGACCAGACAGCCGCGATGCACTCTTTGACGACATCATCAATGGAGAACTCAACGCTGTAAGTATCGAGTGTACCAGCCACAACCTGCCTTGTCACCTTCGTCACTTTGGTAGCTCTGCACAAAAATAGTTATGCTTACTAATTGCACAAATGAGAAGCTAAAATTGATGAAGACTTACTTATAGCTGGGTCCATCACCGGTTGCCAACTTGGCCAGCGTTGCGTCAAGGCTCGCAATGGCCTGCTCCAGTTCCTCGCCGCTCAGCTCCCGATGACCGCCAACAACATGCTGATCCCCAGCTGCCGCCAAGCAGACCAATGCGAACAGTGTCAAATAGAAGAATTTGTTCATTCTGTAGAATTCTCGTTCTCTCTCTCGTTCTCTCTCTCGTTCAGTCAAACGCTGACAAACAACTAAATTCTCTGGCGATGTGCGAGCTCTTTTATAGCCCAGCCAGCTGCTCGAAGAACGAAACTGATAATAAAGTGTATAAGTATATATATATGTATATATATGTATGTATATATATATATATATATATATATATGTATATAGCTGCATTTGTTAGCATTTTGTTTGATTTCAAAAGTGTTGTTGGCTGTGGCAACTGATTTCTACAGTTGCGTTACAAATCATTGCACCACTCTCAGAAAGAGAACTGCAACTTATTTGGACCAGGTACATTGTGGACACCTGGGTGCAGGTGGGGAATCCTCAGTTTATTGGTGGTTAATACATGTACCTACCAACGGTCTTTGGAATTTTTAAAAAATATTGAAAAATTTGCTTATGACAGGCAATTACTTTTCTGCTTTGACACTTGAGCTGTCTCTCACTGTATGATACACACACATACAGTGAGAGACAGCTTGTATTTGTATTTGTATGTGTATTTGTTAGCATTGTGTTTAAAAAGTGATGTTGATTTGGGCAGAATCGTAGTCGCCGTCGTCTTGGCAACTGATTTGAATGTTTGTGTACAAACTTTCCCAAATTCTGATAACGCAATGTCGAATTTCATCCGGTAATTTGCCATTGTAAACAACGCCCGAAGCGAAGGCAACTCTTGCGGCAATCACTAAGTCAGATAAAACTGCATATTCATATTTATTTATATATATTATTATTATTCATATTAATAATATGAGCCCAGAGAGCGCAGCTGGTGTCGAGATAGCAGCATTTGTGTCGTAACCCCGAGCAAAGCATTCATCAAAGAATCGTATCGCTTCCAGGGGCAGATTTCGTCGTCTTCCAGGGGCAGATTTGTATTTCCAGCCATATCTGCAATGCAGCCCAGCAGCTGTAACAAAAACAATGCCAAATTATTAAATATTAAAAAATTCATTTGTTGCTCGCTGCTAGTTCAAATAAAACACAAATGAAAACAATACAATGAGAGATACAGATAAAGATATATATATATATATATATAATAATCTGTAATGCATTGTGAACATGCATGGGCTCAAATCACATTTGTTTATTTAATTAATGGGGCTAGAAGCATGTGCTAGAATGAGGCCTAGAAGCAGTGTTCAAAAATGAACACCCTGTATTTATATATACAACACATGTACTAGTGTAAGTGTGACGCTCTGACCAGCTGATGCCTGACCCATGCAGGCCAGCCTTGTTCATTGCGGTACCTGCCGCTGAAGTTGGATTTTGCGACTACCGTTATTTGCTGGCGACGGGTTGCCGGCAGCTCGCGGCGCGACGGTCGCCGCGATCCAGCTGCCTTCATCGACAGGCCCCGATCCAGCTGCCTTCATCGACGGGCCCCGATCCAGCTGCCTTCATCGACAGGCCCTGATACAGCTGCCTTCATCGACGGGCCCCGATCCAGCTGCCTTCAGCGACAGGCCCTGATCAAGCTGCCTTCAGCGACAGGCCCTGATCCAGCTGCCTTCATCGAGGGGCCCCGATCCAGCTGCATTTTACATATATTTAGACTATGCATTTTTGTATAAATAGAGAGCCTGCTCATCAGAGCAGTTCAGATCGATTTTAAATTACGTTTTTAAAAATTAAAAATGAGTAATTAAATTACCTAATTAATAAGTAAAATTAAGATTCTCATTAAAAGCCTGTATGAAATCATTCATTTATTATCTCGACGAGGAGTAATGCTATGCGCATCCTCTCCACTCCTCTCTGTCTCTACGTGTATGTTCTATGTGGATTGCATTGCGGCAAAAGTAGCAACAACATCAAGCAACGCCCAATGCGCGGACACGCAGAAGAAGAATAACAAGAAGAGCAGCAATGAATGTACATGCATATGTATATACAGTGAGAGACAGCTCAAGTCGACTAGTGTCAAAGAAAAAACGTAATTGCCTGCCATAAGCTAATTATTAATTATTTTTCAGAAATTCCAAAAACCGATAGTAGGTACATGTATTCACCACCATTATGAATGTATGAATCTAATAAACTGAGGTTTCCCCACCTGCACCCAGGTGTTCACAATGTACCTGGTCCAAATAAGTTGCAGTCAATTACTTTTTTTCTTTGACACTGGTCGATTTGAGCTGTCTCTCACTGTACATGCATATGTATATACACACAAAAATACAACAGACAGCAGACAGACAGACATACTCTACGCAAACCAACCAACCTTTTACATATTTCTAACGGATTTCTTTAGTTACAGTTTCTATTTTATTCGATTTATGATTCATTTCGATGTATTATGTACAGGAATCAATGAATATAACTGTTAATTGTGACAAATGAGCAAAAATTTGTAGTTGTAGCATAAGGTCACAGAGGGAAGCAGAGCAATGCCAGCCCAGATCGATCACAGTCTCACTCAGTAGCTAAAAAATAACTAAATTATATACAATTTTAGATTGGTAAATTTTGGGAGTATTCAAATTAGTACAAGTATTGGGAAAGCTCAGAGAAAGCCCAAACAGAACAAAGATTGCAAAATGCTAGGATAGAAGAAAAAACATTAATTATATATTGATGGGCCCTAATAATATATGACATAGTATATATAATTTATATGTCTATCTAATTATTTAGATCTTATATTCTCTCTGTCCTATCATTCATTTTTTTTCTATATAGCACTTTTTTTCTGCCTTTTTTGCATCTTCATCTTCATTCTCGCTCTACAATTCGATGCCTCCGTAACTGAGCCAAGCCTGATGCCAAATTCTCGCATTGCTGACATTGTTGTCAGTCAATTCCAGCTGGTAACTCATTTTCTTGGCCGACACCTTTTGGGCCATTGTTAACGACTCTAAAGTTGACCAAACTATCTATTAAAAAAACCTGCAAAAAGTAAGTTAATCTTTACTTATAGTTGATAGCAAAAGCTAAATTGTTGGCCAATTTAGCAAGTGTTGCAGCCAAAAGAGAGCTGTTGCCTCATTTCATTATGGTGTAGTAAATGCCACACAACTTGGTGCAATCAGAGCCGAAAGATACGACAGCCGATCACAGTGCATTATTCTGCTTAAACTGATTTGTCTGGCAAACAGATGTGACTGTGTATAGACGAGGGTACACTCGCAAAAAAATCTATTTAGAAATATAATTTCCTTGGCGAATTTCTCAAGTGCAGGTCGATTTTTTCTGAGCGTACTTATATTTTTTTGCCTATTACAAAAAATATTTATTAAGTGAAATATTTAAATTAATTTCAAAAATGCAGTTCGATTTTTCTGGAGTGTAGTTAAACGCTTTAATATTAATTAACCAACATTGTGAAAGTTATAAACATAAAGTTAATAAATGCTAAGACGCAGAGAGTGGGGATATTTTGTTCTTTTCTAGAATGTTCTTTCAATCACATTATTATCGCCCTCGCATTGGATGGTTATGCTAATGCCATTCTCCTTCAGCCAGGGGCGGGACCAGATCTTCACAGAGCTATCCTTCACTGCTTGTCCCTGCGACAATTGCACCTTGTAGCGATAGAGCTGGCCAGCCACCACCTGTGCAGTAGCCGATTCGACTTTAACAACACTGTGGACAGAAAAAAAAAAGTTAAATTATTAATTCCAATGGGACAATGTGTCAAACAACTTTATTTTTTTTTACTAATTTTTAATTCCTAATTAAATATCAAGTTAAAAACTCACCGAAAACTGGGTCCATCACCAGTGGCCAAAGTTTCCAGTGTTGTTTCCAACAATGCCAAGGCCTGCTGGAAAGCGTCGCCGGTCAGCTGCGAAATGCCGCCGCAAACAACTTCGCTCTGTTCCGCCATAATAATATTCTAATCAAATTCACCTCAAATCAACAAAAAACAAACAAACAAAACTGTTTCCACTAGTGCAGTGCGAGCGAGACGGAAAATACGAATTTGAATAACGCTCTGCTTGGGCCACTCGGCGCTGACTGAGCAACTGTAACTCGCAGCTTGAAATATCGTCTGGCTGCCCATTGTGATCGCATTGTGTGCGACAAAGACAAAGAAACTGAGCACAATTATATATTTAGCTTTGTTCGCACTGAGAGCATGTATATCTCTATACATTTGCATATATATATATATGTATATGTATTTCCCTTATGTATGCATTTGTAAGTGACTCATAAGCAATGCTGTTGCTGATATAATTGAAAACAAACAGTGACTGACGATAACGATGACGATGGCAACAACTGACGATAACAATGACGATTGCAACTATTTGCCGTAGAGCATTTCAAGATCGTTTCTGGTCTGATAACAGTTTTTTATAGTTTCGCATATGAAAGTATCCAAACACTTGCCACTTTTTATCATTTATTTTGAATATAATTTTAGCATGGCGTAAGAAGTACTTCCAATAACAAAGCCCTTTCCACTCTCCACTGTTCTGCTAACAGTGTTCCAGGAGCTGCGCGCAATCTGGAAATTGTGGAAGACCACATTTGCCAAAGAAATTCAATTTGAAACTTATCGCTTTTTGTCTGAACAGCGGCTGGGTAACGGTGATTGTCGCGAAGGGATCCGCATCGGCACCTAAGATCGACAGTCGCGACGCTAGCTGCCGGCAACCCGTCGCCAGCAAATAACGGTAGTTGCGAATCATCATGGGCAGGCACAACGATGAACAAGGCTGGCTTGCATGGGCCAGCTATCATCATCTCACTGCTTCACATGTTCGTACTCGAACAGTTCAGTTCAGCATATCAAATTCACTTTTCTTATCTATCATTGATTTTCAGAATCGTTATTTGCACATTCCACTGCTCTGCTGCATTCCAGCAGCTGGAAGTTTGGGAAGCGCAAAAGCATATAAATTTCCAGCTCTTCTTCTTCTTATACGAAATGTATATTTTTAGTTCATTGAGGTCAGCGCATATCAAATTGACTTGTATTTTTTTAGCATTTACTTTTAGTATGGAGTCACAAAGCACTTCCAATAAGAGATCCCTTCCCACTGCTCTTCCAGGCAAACAAGTTCAAGTTTTAATGAAAAAGAAAATCATTATCAGTTTATTTAGTTCAGCATATCAAATTCTTCAAAAAGAAAAACATAATTGAGGTACAAATTTAAAAAGCCTTACAGCTAAGCTCTCCCCCCCCCCCTCTCTCTCTCTCTCTATATATATATATATTCAATTTAAATAACGCATTAATCAACGATCTTTCGATGTTATTCCTAGATTAGAATATGTATTAGGTGTATATACCATATGGATACATATATATGTATATATATATATATATACTTGCTTCAATTTGTAATTGAAATTCGTTTTAGGTAAATATTTCAAAAAATACGTTTACCCCAAACGGCGAGCAACTTAAGCCAAAACTTATACAATTACTTTTTATAACTGTTTTTTTATTGTTTTATTATAGTAGAGAACGGTATTTGTTATGGGAACTGCTCCAATAATAAATTCCCACTTTCCACTGCTCTGCTAGATGTATACCTGGAAAGTTGGAAGCACACAGCTCACACTTATAGCAAAAGCACTTCCCTTCTTCCGCTTTCCACTGCTCTACTAGACATCCATTTGTATATGTACCAGCAGCTGGAAGTTCATCTCGCTCCACTTCACATAACTAATCCCCACTTTTCACTGATCTTACTAGATGTGCACATGCAAAAGCACCGCCAATAACAAATAACCCTTTCCAGTTCCAGAAACTGCCACTGCACTCCCACATGTGCGATCTGGGAAATTGGAAGAGCACATTCCAATAACAAATCCCTTTCCACTTGCCATTTCCCCAGGCTTCTCAAGATGTGTATATGCATTTGCGTAATCTGGAAGAGAAATCAGTGAGTTCCTCTCGCACTTTCCACTTTCCAGTCTGCACATCTAGATGTGTTCGTGCATGTGTTCCAGCAGCTGGGCGCGATCTGGGAAATAGGACGAGCACATTTCGCATTCAAAGCAGCGCGTTCTTCGCTCCGTGGCTGCTGCCGCCGCCGCCGTTGCAGCTGCATCGGCTGCATCCGCCGCCGAGACGACCTCGGAAATGGAAAAGAAACCGGAACTGACATCCGAGGAGCTATTGGCACTGGTTGCCACGCCCACATTATAGGAGTCGACGCCATAGCTGAGATAAGACGATGTAGCGTTGCCTTTGTTGCTGTTGGAAGTGGATTTCTTGGAAAGCTGTTTGCTGGCATTGCGCTTGGAAGCGGCTCGCGTACTTGGAGCGCCACTGGAACTGGATGTGGCAGTGGAAATGGAACTGGAACCATTGGCAGTCAGTTGTCGCAGGTGGCGGGAAGTGCGTGCTGCCGTTGAGCAGGCGGAGGAAGATGTGGGCAGTGCCGCTGGCTGCTGGCTCTCGACCATTTCGCGGAGATCCGGCGACGTGGGCTCGATCTTGATGAGATGCTGTTCCTCCTCCTCGCCGGGCAGAAATTGTGGCGTCGTCGACGATTCGCTGGTGAAGCGCAGCCGTCGATCGTCCCGCTCATGCTTCGGGGGACTACGCAAAATCTCTTCGAGATCTTGGACAATGCTGGGATTATATTTCTCGTAGGTCTTCTCACGCAACAGGCCCGCATCGATGAGCAGATGGCTGTCATCGAAGAGCAATTGGACTCTCTGGTGCTGCTGCTGATGCTGATGATGATGATGCTGTTGATGTTCCTGCTCCTGTTTGATGTGCAGCGGACTGGAGCTGATCTGATTGGGTGGCTGTGTGGCCGGCGAGATGATCTCGTAGTCATCTACAATCCGGGATTTGATGAGGCTTCCTCCACTTGCTCCTTCCCCCTGCTGCTGCTCATTGGTGCTGGTGCGTGTGACATAACTCCTTGTGCGGGATTTCCTTGCCGTTGTCTGCGGCGACTTGGCCGTGTGTATCATCCGGGGACGTGGAGCAGCAGTAGCAGCAGCTCCTGCTCCTCCTGGTGCGCCTGCCCCTCCTCCCCCAGCTTTACCTGCCCTTCTTTTGCTACTGCGATTGCCTGTCTTCAGTGTTTGCTCCTTAATCTCCGCCTGCTGCAACTTGGTCGAGGCAACACCAGCATCAACGGGCTGCAACGTTTGATCATTGACCACGACCACTGAGTCCATCTGGAAGAAACTCTTGTAGGCCTCATCGCTATTCCCATTGCTCGCCTGCTGCGGGAATTTCTCAGCCCACAATCTTTGCTCATCACCGGTTTTAATTGGGGCTTTGCGTTTGCGTTTCGCTTTTTTGGCGGGTGATGGTGGCTCTGCCGTTGCCTCCTGCAGCAGTTCATCCACATTCTCCACATCCAGATGGCAGTAGTCCAAGTCGCTGGCATAATCCTCCTCCTCGCCAGCCTCGCCATCGCCGCCGCCAGCCTTGTGCTCGGCGTGCATGTGCGCAATCTCATGCGGCTGCAGTTTCCGACGACGTTTGTATTTACGTGGGCCAGTCTGTAACAAAAAAGGAGGCGTATTTTTATTACGGTTTAGATTTACGGCATTATCCACTCACAATTGGCTGTCGCTGCTTGGCTGTGTTCGTATCACTGTGCTGGATGAGATGCTGGATGAGGTCATTCGATGAGCTCAAATCCGCCGAGCACACCGTGCAATGATACGTGCCACGTGCCGCATCCAGACCGGAATGATGCGACCGGATGTGTTCACGCAAGACCACACGCTGATTGAAGGCACGCGGGCAGACGGAGCACGCATAGGGCTTCTCGCCCGTATGGATGCGTTCGTGTTTGCGGAGAGTGCCGCCGTCGGCGAAGGCCTTCCAGCAGTAGCGACAACCGTAGGGCCTTTCACCCGTGTGGATGCGCACATGAATCTGTTGCGAGCTGCGTGACCCAAAAGTCTTGCCACACTCGTGGCAGGGAAAGAGTTTGCCCGGCGACGTTGTGCTGTGGGAATGCCGATGATTGGACAAAGTGCGTCCATCGGGGAACTCCTCGTGGCACACTTCGCACACGACGGACTTGTCGCGATGCGATGCCATGTGTCGCTTCAGGCGCGCCTTGTTGTGGAAATTCTTGCCACACTTGGAGCACGAGTGGCACTTCTCTCGCGAATGATCCCACGCATGTTTGATCAGCGCCTTCCGATCGCGACACTCCTTGCCACACAACACACATGAATTTTGCTTCAGCTCGTGCGGATGCCGCGTGTTCAGGTGCCGCTTTATCGCCTGCTCCTCGTAGAAGCTGATTCCGCACAGCACACATCTGGAAGAGGCAACAATTAGTCAGCAGTTGAAAATAACAACAATCATTTGGGGGCGTTAATCAAATCTTCCAAGTTTCTCTTTGGGGACTACATCGATTGACAGACACCCACATGAGTGCTGATGACAGATCGATGGATAGACACTCACTTGAATGGCGGGAAGCGTTTGTGGATTTCGGCATGGGCGAGCAGTTTGAGTACGCTGGGAAATGATTTGCCGCACGTGCGGCAACAATGTGTCGCATCTTTGGAATCACCAGCATCGGCATCAGTTGCAGTTGCATCTGCGGCACCCATTGCATCCGTTGCTGTTGCAGTTGCCACACTGTTGTTGTTGTTGCTGCCACCAGCTGTTGTTGCAGCCAGCTGCTTGCTGTGCTGCTGTTTGCTGTGTCGCCGCAACAAATCCTGCCGGTGAAAGGAGATGCCGCATTCTCCACAGTAGAAATTACCGTAAAGCTGTTCCGCTTCCGATTCACTCGCCGTATCCTCCTCGCCCGCCGATGCGGGCTCATATTCCGAATTGCTCTCCTCGAACTGATGCGTCTTCTGATGCTCCTGCAGACTGTAATTGTCCCAGAACATCTCCTGGCACTGATTGCATTCAAAGGGCGAATCCACGCGATGATTCTGCGAAGGATTTCAAGGACGAAAGGAGATTAATGTGAGAAATCGACTATAACTTCGGAGTTTCTTATCCGATCTTGATGCAATTTGAGCAGCTATATTATGTACTAATTAGAATATGCGAGAAACGGAGGCAAGCCATCTTGATCTCCGCCTGGTCTTTTGCTTAAATAACTTGAATTGGGATTCCAAGAATCGCGTACCTTGATGTGGGAGACGAGCGCCTTCTCGCGGGCAAAGGCCAATCCGCACTGCTGACAGACGAACGGTTTGCTCTCGTCGAGCACGGGAAAGCGCAGCGTTGCCTGCCCGTCTGCCCCATCAGCAGCAGCAGCAGCAGCATCAGTTGCAACATCATTGGATGATGTTGATTGGACTTGGCTGTTGTTGGTGGCAAGTGATTGATCGCCATTCGCCTCGCAATGCATGTATTGAGGCAACTCCGCCTCCGTTTTATCGGAGGCAATCACAATATATTGGGAGCTCTCCTCCTTGAGTTTCAATCGACTGATACGTCCACGAGCAGCGGTTGGTGGTGCAACCGAATGTTGCAACCGCTGCTGAAACTGTTCCAGCTGCTGCTGCTGCTGCTCCTCGATCTGCTGCAGCTGCTGCTCCTCGATCTGCTCCTGTTCATGTTCCTGATACAGCGGCCATTCCTGCTCATAGAAATGATCATCAATTTGTCGCTGCTGCTGCTGCTGCTGTTGCAGCGATTGCAGCTGCTGTTGTGGCTCAAATTTAATGGCTGCCGCAGCTGCCTCTTCATCGGCGGCCACCTGGGCCTCCGCATGCGCCTTGAAGTGACTGATGAGCTCCGCACGTCGCGAGAAACGCGCCCCGCACAGTTTGCAGAGATGGGGACGATCATTCTGATGCGCCTGCATATGATTGTTGAGGCTGGCCTTCTTGCGAAAGCGTCGACTGCAAAAGTCACAGGGATATGGACGCATCGAAATATATATATTCTGTTGCATGTCCAACAGCTCCTGGGAGCTGCCGTTGCCAGCGATTTGCTCTGCTGCAATTTCCACACTGCAAAATAAAACATGCAATTTAAATGTATTTTAAATGCCATTTTTTTTCTGAGTGTGCTCGAGTTGTTAAGTTAAATATACATATATATATATATATATATATATATATATTCTTAATTCAAGTCTTATCTGTTTTTTTTTTATCAGTCACTACTCGACTGATTAACTTTAAGTTGAAATTTATTTCTTTTTTAATTTCCGCTCACTCACCGCTCTGCGCCCTGATGCTGGACCCAGTCATCCGTGATGATCTCCTCGGTGACGACTTGGGCATCATCGTCAAAGGACTCGGCGTATTCCAGTCCGTTATTTCCGTCTCTCTCCGTGATTAGCACTGTGGTGCTGCCGCCATTTGCCTCACTTGCGGCGATGATTTCGCTCAGTTGGCGGTCGCGTGCCATAAAGATGAGATTCTCGGCTGCAATATGATCGAGCTCGTCATCGTTGGAAATGCTTCCATTGGCGGCAGCGTTGACCAAATAGGCTGCCGTCATCTCTGCTTCGCTGTCGTCGACGACGGCGCTGCTTTCCTGCTGTATCCACTGGATGCCGCCATAGTCCGGATTGTTCATAACTCAACACTGTCCTGGAAGTGTTGTTATTGCAATTATTGGAAATATAATACTAATAATAATAATAATAATACGAATAATTAACGCAGTGCAACAATTGGCTTGCAAGGCACATGTGCTTAAAATTGTCAGCGGGAGAGGAAGAGTTTGAGAGAGAAACGAGACCGAAGCGTTGCCAGATATCCGACACAATAATCAACAACAGGATATATTTACATTTCGCACTCAAAAAACCATTTCTCAGAGTGTAAATTCAACATTTATTCACCAAAAATTATTAAACACACATTTGGTTGTTCCTTCCATCAAACAAATCACTTTTATTTAATTTTATTTTACGACTATTTTGCTATTTTACTATTTTAAATTGATCTGGCAACTCTGCGCACCCTTCCAGCGAGCACACACACTATCCATCTCGCTCTCGCGCCGCGCGCACAACGTTCGCACTTGTCAAATGTTAAAATGACCGAAATATTTTTACCCTAAAACAATAAGTCTCTGTTTTATTTATATTCCAGACTATTGTTGCACATAACCTCAAGTTCAAAATAATAAACAAATCGCAAGCCGGCTGTTAAAGCTTTATTTTGCAAACAGAAATTTAAATACAATGGGTGACGTGTTTAGGCAATAGATGGCGCTGGCGTGGCACTCACGATTACATCACGCCCAAAAATTCTCACTTCTCATTTGCTTTATAATTTAATTTGTTTTTAATTTAACAGCAAACAGCACTTGCACCGGCCATTAAATAATTACCTTCTTGCTACTTTCAACTTTACACAGTTGTCATTATTTTAAACGTAAACCGACCGTTTTTTCAGTTTTTTTTTAATGCAGCAAATTGTTTTCCATACGCTGTCAAAGAAATTCCGTAACAAAAATCATTCGCTTTTTTCTCTTTTTTCCTTTTCTAATTCTTGTCAGCTGTTGCTGCGCCTTCTAGGCGTACATGTGTGTGTGAGATACGTACACACACAAAACATCAATCGCTCAACATTTTGCTTGACTGTTAAATAACAGCGTGCGAAAAGTTTGTCACTGGAATATATTTACCACAAAATAAACTCACTTTTTTATTAGGCACGTTGAATTTTAATTTAATTTTGGATTCACATAAAATTTAGTTAAATTCAATATTTATTTACAGTATTTTATCGTTACCGTGCACCATATCACGATTATTGTGAATGGATATTAAAAGAAAAGTAACTGTGACAAGCACAATATTTCTCAGTATTGCAAACGTATGATTAGCAAGTACAGTGTTGATCAATGCAATGCAAACTTGTCAGTTAAATTTTTGTAAATATTTAAATAGTTAACCTATTTTATATTATATAGTATACTCGTAACTATTATCAGTATTATTATTACTATGATATTTATTAATATAATTATCATTATTATTATTGTTGTTTTTATTATTTCTATATTATGACAAGCCAAAGAGCAGACTTTTTCAGAACAATTGTAATCAAAATTATTATTACTCTTTAATCAAATTTGGCAATATTTAGGTGAAACAAACTTTGTATCTATACATATATTTGCAGAAGTCCTTTCAATAAGTCTAGTTTCCTTCATACGATTCCAGTCCGATCTCTTTCCATTGACATGGAAGTCCTGGAACTGTTAGTATATTTATTTGCAGCCTTAGCATATTTCAGAAGATAATAGAAACAAATTGTAGGCAAAAGAAACAATTGCGGAATTTATTATTTTATTGCGTTTAATTGTAATAAATCTGTTTTTTTTTTAAACTATTTGCAGCAAATCATGATTTTCCAACTATTCCAAC
The DNA here is from genome assembly GCA_035043855.1 of Drosophila percnosoma. Taxonomy (NCBI): domain Eukaryota; kingdom Metazoa; phylum Arthropoda; class Insecta; order Diptera; family Drosophilidae; genus Drosophila; species Drosophila percnosoma. Next base: position 208,075 of record JAWNMQ010000651.1, read on the forward strand.
GTTTTAAATGCGTTTGGCAATGCTTCCAATTTCCACTGCACAACAACAACAGTAACAGCAAAACAAAACGCACGATGCTCTTGTGCGCCGCGTGCTTCTCTTTTGCTCTTCAAGCGAAGAAGAAGAGAAACAAACAACGAAAATACAAAGCGCGCCAAACTTTTTTTTTGTTGCCTTTGCTCTGCTTTTATTTTTTTATTATTTCGTTTTTGCTTTTTGTGTTTGTGTTTTGTGTTGGGGGCTTTGGGGCATCGTCAATCGAGCGACTATTTAATTTTCGTTTTGCCGTGGAACCGTTTGGCGGTCCCGCAAGCGACGAGCGCGATTCTCAATATTTTTTGGTTTGTTTTCTTTTTTGAAAAATGTCGAATAAAAACACTTCGTGCTACCAATTTTTCGTTCACGTCTTTGCAACACACACACAACACACATACATATGTGCGTTAACAGCTGCTGCGCCATCTATCGTTGACATTGGCCACTAGCGTTTCAACAGTAAGTACTAAAATTATGTAAACAAATATGCAAAATAACAACAACAATAATATTTATAAAAAACAAAACATAAGAAAAGAAAAAAATAACCGCCATCCTTTGACAGTTGGCGACGACATAAAATGTCAAACTGTCGATCAGCGATCAAGGCGAAAAATGCAAGAAGCGTGTCTGAAATGCAAAAGAGGGCGCTCTTCTGTGTGTGTTGTGTGCAGCCATTTATGTAATGCTTCCCTCTCACACACACACATACAGTTGCGGTCAACATAATAGTTGTGTTTTGGATTAAAAAATAATTAAAATAGAGTTTGAAAATTATGAAAATATTGATTAAATAAAAGCAATCAATACTGAAGATATGGAAACATTAAATGAGTCCTTAAAAAATAATAGAAGTGAAGATTTCTAATTATCAAATTGTTAAATTAAAATTAATTATAATGAGTCATTCAAAATAATACTAATAATAATATTATTAAATGATCTATGAACATATTGACTATTTACATCACTTGAAGCCCTACTATTGTTTTGACCGCAACTGTATTTACTGCTCCCTTACACACACGCACTCTCATGCAAACAAACTTGCAAATTTACTCCTTCGGCGCTTTTAATCTTGTTGCTGATCTTTTCTCGCTTTTCGCTACGCGTTTTGCATGTCTTCCAGTGAGTTCCAGTGTGCTCTTCTCGGCTGGAATGCGTTTAATTTCGTATTTGGAATTTTTGTATTTTTTTATTATTTGTTTTTGGAGCGTCGTTCGCTTGTTTTTACAACGCAAAAACACTTGTTGTCTTGGAAATCAAACTAAGCGCAAACTTTAATTAATATTCCAATCGCGATTTGTCTCCTTCTCTCTCTTTTCTCCTCTCTCTCTTAACGCACACACTCGCCATCACACTGTGAACAATGTTGTTATTTGTTTTGTCTTTTTATATATCTCTCTGCTGCTTTTGGACTGCTGGAATTTGGCGCTTGCCTAACACATTTTTCCCTTGTTGCAGTTGATAGGTAAAATTTTAGCTTTGGCACTGGAACTGATAATTGGAATTGAGCCTTGCATCTCTCTCTCTCTCTTTCGCACTCACTCTCTTTACTTATAGAGCTGCACTTTGTTAGTGTTGTGAAAGTTGTGAATATGATTAAGAATTGCTAAAATTCAAAACTCAATTAAAAAATTAAATACAATTAAAAAAAATACATATAATTAGATTTGTAGCTTGATTTATTTCAATTCAATTTACTTATAATTTCTTGCAGACGTTTTTTAATACGCTGTAAAAATTTGGTAAATAATTTTTGAGCTCCACGACGTCTGCGCATTTTTTGAGTTGTTGTTTCAGGTGCAGAAATTATTGCTTTTGTTGTTGTTGTTGCTGTTGATGTAATGCACTCGACGTGGGTAGGAGTGAGAAGGCAGTTTATGCAGTTAGGTTCCAATGGGGCCAAATCACAAGTAACTGCCGCAACAGCTCCCAATTGGGAATAGAAAATGGCGACCAACAAGATCAGAATCTTGGCACATCTCATTTTGAGGCTTTACAGTTAAGAACTGCTTTCAATTGGCAGCAAATCGTTTGTCTTCAGTTACCGCAATTCGAATTTGGCATTTGAAAAAACTAAACAAACTTTATTCAGGTGTTACTTAACCTCCATGATAGAAGCTCGAGTTAAGCTCTGTACACTGAGAGACAAGAAGTTGGAACATATTGAAATATTTAACATTTAAGAAAAGAGAAAAAATTAATATTTAAGTAGTATATTTATATTTAGCTGTACTAAAAAAGAAAAAAAGAAAATAAAAATGAAAAAAATACAACTTAATATAATAATTATACGCTTGTTTCAAGTGCACATTTTGACTGCATAAATCTTAATTTAAAACTTTTAATAATTTGTAACTTTTTCCGTAATTCCTTTAATGTTATTCAACTTAGTTATTGACTTTCTTAAACAAAGTAGCAGAATAAATACTCAAAACAAATTTTTCTGTATCGCATTTGAATAAAGTTTACTCAAGTGTTCGATAACGGGAATTACGCAAAGCCTGCTAAAACCTTAAAGATAACGGTGCACGAAAAGAAGAAAGAAAAACCTCGAAAATACTTCAAAGCGTGCAGAAATACCACAAGATATACAGTGAGAGACAGCTCAAGTGGACCAGTGTCAGAGAAAAAAAGTAATTGCCTGCCATAAGCAAATTATTCAATATTTTTCAAAAATTCCAAAGACCGATGGTAGGTATATATAGTAACCACCAATCAACTGAGGTTTCCCCACCTGCACCCAGGTGTCCACAATGTACTTGGTCCAAATAAGTTGCAGGCAATTACTTTTTTTCTTTGATACTGGTCGATTTGAGCTGTCTCTCACTGTATGTATGTACATTAGCTATACACTCAGATAAAATCAAACTGAATTGAAGAAAATGGCGCAAAAGTAATGCATTCCATTCTTAAGGCATGCGGAAATACCACAACTACACTCAGAAACAAAAATATGTAATCTTTTGCAGAGTATGTATACATAGTATGAACTGTCTATCAGTTTCGATGGATTAATATATATGTGTATATACAGATAAATAAATGGATATATAAGTAGCCGAGAAAGACACTTGCAAAATAAATAATTCTCAAATGAAATCTTTTTCTAAAATTCACTATTCCAAATTTCTAGATAATTTGTTTTTCTGAGTGTAATTATATCTATCAGTTTGTGTGGATAGATAGACCAGAAAGCCAAATGGCAAATTGAGCAGGTTGCGAGTGAGGAGACGTTGACAAAATTGTGACAATGACAACAATTGAACAACATTTTAATTGCTGGCCATTTGCATAGGAAAACACTTTTCCAATGTTGTCGTTGTCGTTGTTGTTGTCGTTGTTGCTCTGTTGTTGTTGTTTTCGTTGTTGTTGTTGTTGCTGTGCAAAGAGCTACAAATTCAACAACTTGACGATCTCATTGATGTTTTTATGCGCTTGTCAGACATTATTTATGCATGTATGTAATGTATGTATGTGTGTGTATGTATGTGTATGTATGTACGTGTATGTATGTACGTGCATTTGTACACTCAGAAAATCAATCGCCTTCAATTGCAATTGTTAGTAATTTTATGTTTCAGATTGTAAACTTCTAAAATTCTGTGTTTTTGGGAAGTTTTCTACTTTTTGAAAATCTTTTAGTTTTTTAGGTGGATTTTTTCAGAGTGTATCTAGAAGATCGGTGGGCGCAATGTAAAACGTGCCTGGCTACTGTGTGCCAGTGTGTGTCACTGTGTGCTATTGTCTGCCACTGTGTGTCACTGTGGTGCTCTGTGTTGTCTTGCTTTTTTTTCTTGTTGCACCCACATAAAACATTTTTTGGCACAAATACCAACATTAAATTGCGGTCACTCATCGATCGCGATAAGCGGCATAAAAAACAATAACAAAAAAAGCAAAAAATAATGTGAAAGTCACAAAGGCTGACACACAAATGTCAGTCGCTCATCGAATAGCGAATACCAAAAATCAAAAATATCACGCAAAAACAATAAAGAACAACAAGAAGAAGAAGAAAGTAAAGATGTCAATGATTTGATAGGAAAGGAAAGGAAAACCCTCGTATAAAAAATAAGTACTTTTTACAGTGCAGAAATTGCTGCTTCTTGTGGAACTTAAGAAAGTATTTTTTAAGATTTTACGTTTCTTATGCCATATATATATATATATATATATATATATATATAATTATTGCATATAGGGCATAAAATGATATCCATCAGAATCAGGCAGACAACAAACAGAAAATTCTCACGAGCTGCTGGCATGATTAATTACATTTTAAATGAGATGGAAAAGCCAAACAAGCAAAGACGAGACGAGTTTGCGTTAGTGTGTGTGTGTGTGTGTGGGCGACATTCTAGACCAACACTGCGTATGAGTGTTGAACTGTTGTTTACTTGCCAGCTGTTCTAACTTGTCTCATGTATTCCTCTCTCTCTCTCTCTCTCTCACTCTCCCACTCTGCTGCTCAGCTGTTTGCTGTGCTACATTTTTCTCTTCTTCTTGTTGCTTCAATTTTCCCAAATAAATATATTCGCATTCTCATTCTCACACAACAAATTCATTTAAGACAATTTATGCTTTTTTATTTTTTATTTATAAATAAATTAGCTGGCGAATGTTTGCTCTCTTTGGCACGCTCTTTACTGTCTCTCTCTCTCTCTCTCTCTCTCGCTATTTGTGTTGCTCTCTTTTGCGCTTTGGTCAAATTTCTTTTAATTGTTTACATTCAACGAATCTTTTGCTTTACGGCTCATTTTAGTTGCTTCTCCTCCGTTGTTTCAACCTCAACGGTGTTTTTTTGATTGAACGAATTTACTGTTATCAATTTTATGGGCAATTCGCAAAGCGTGCGTAAATTTTTCAATATTGAAAGGAAAAAGCTGAAAAAACGCTTCAATTGATTTATTTGCTTTTTGTTCGCGCTCAATTGCCAAACAAATTGTGTTGTGTGTAAGTTTGTGTGTGTGTGTGTGTGTGTGCGTGTGTGTGTGTTGTTCTTGTTGTTGTGCTGCCAAACGATCTTGTCAATCGCATTAATAAATTGAAAATAAATTTTTACGTGAAACGCTTCGATTGCAATTCGGACGTTTGCAAGTGCAGATTGCATGCGATTTTTACGTGCCGATTACAGAAAATGCTTGCCACAAGGCAATAAATACGACATATTTGTATATATATATGGATATGGTCACACATATATGGCTCGAGACCACACGGATCAATCGATCATTTTTTTGCGCATTATTTCTCATTATGTGTGCCATAAAATGAACCAATTTCGGCACATACAATAATAAACATTAAAAAATAAATACTAAAAATTATAATAAAAAAAAAAACAATTTTCCCGCTGTTCATTTTATGTGATTCTGGAATAGATATATACTTGAAGAGTCTGCAAATCCAACTCTCTTTGCAGTGTAATACAAACTAAGAAAATATATAGAAAAAATCAGTTTGAATATGCCCAAATATAAATAAATCAATTTTGGTTAACAAGTAAGTCATATTTTTGCCAGATCATTTGTCGAATTTCTAATTTACTCTGTCTGGATTTATCAGCGACCTTAATTCGTATTTCTAACATATATATTTGATATATATTGACAAGTCGGAGCTTGTCCATTTATCCTTAGTTCTGTTCGTGCTCCTGTGTCAAGTGCTAAGTTGTCGTCTTTTTATCAAATCAAACGATAAGCATTATTATTATGATTGGGGAAAAGTTAGCACTGCGACCTATAAGGTCTATTGTGCCCCCTTACTGAACCGACAGCTCTTCCATCAATCCCAACTCCTGCACGAATGCCAGGATCTTTGTTGGGTTGAGGGTTTCTATGTCCTTGGGCCTCATTATATGCTGCCCTAGGAGGCTGCATCTTTTCCTGGTTAAGGCGACGCATTCTGTTAGGATGTGCGTCGAGGATTCCTCCTCATGTCCACAAAACCTCCATACCTCGCTGCCATAGATACCTAGCCTGGTTAGGTGACTTCTCAGTCTACAATGTCCTGTCAATAGACCTGTGAGTATTCTGAGTCTATTCTTCCCCAATGATAAAATTTGCTTAAATCGCTTTTGATTATAGCCACCTAGGAGACTTCTGGCTTGTCGGAGTCCTGGTGTCTCTGCTCAGCTCCGTTCTCGCATCTGTCTTTCTTCGTCCCTGATTTGTAGCCGTATTGTGTGTCTTCCTACGCCACAATACGGTTCAGGACCTATCATGGGTCTCTCTGCCCCCATTCTTGCTTGCTTGTCAGCCTCTTCGTTCCCCGAATCGATAAGCATACATCAATATAATATTCAAAAGTAGTAGAATCTGATAAGTCTGTGACTATTGCTAGACAAAGTAAGTAAGTTTCAATAAATATACATTTCCATGACAGCTGAGTTCTCTTTCACAGGGTATCACACAGTCGAGCTTTCTCCCTCTTTCACTTGTTTTTGTCTGGAATTATTAAATTGCTGCTAAGATTAAGTTTATGGACAACTGCCATAAAAAGTGCTTAGTCAGACATTTATCTGAGGGCACTCAGGTGTTCCAGGCATTTCTCACAATATGCGCAGCAGAGTTTCAAATTAGTCAGCTTTTGGTCAGCCACCATAAAAGTGAAGTCTTCCCCCCATTCCCCCGGGACACATGCCTATTGTATGCAAGGCCTGCATGCTCCACTTGATCTTGTCGCTGTCACCAGGGGTATATATATGTATATGTATATGTATATGTATACACATATGTATTAAAATGTATTTACATACATTAATCCCGTTTCGTGCCGGCTGCTGTGCCTGTTGCAGATGTTGTTGTTGTTGTTGCCGCTGTTGCTGTTGCTGTTGTTGCAGCCAACGGCGCATTTACCTAAATTGGAATTTCCGGTAAACCGTAATGAAAATCGTAGCAATCAAACCGAAAAAAATAAACACACTGCAACACAACAACGAAAACTCACTGAGCGAAATTCATCAAAAATAAACAAAAATTTTAAATATAAAAATATAAAATAAAAAATAAATCAAAAAAATACAAATAAAATAAAATCAGCATGGAAATTGGTCTTAAATTGGTTAAGACTTAAAGCCAAAAGGAAAGGGCTAAAATGGTAATGAGACTTGGCTTAAGACAGCATCAACTTGAGCTACAAAATAAACTTTAAGTTTCAAGTGAGCTTTAGTCAAGATTTGTTGGAGCTTAAAGCTCTTATTTGCTTTCAAAGTGACTCTGTTTCCTTCAAGATTAATATATATATACCTATATATTATATTTGTCTGATCTATAAGAAATACGAACGTGATTTATTGGATTTCTGTGGGTCTTCAATCTGTTTGCTATCGTCCACTCAGTCAGAGGCTAGTTTCTAAAGGAAGTATAGTCCATGGCTTAAATCTGAACGGAGGGATGATTTCATGATATACCTTTAAGTATATATATATATATATATATATATATAACATTGTAGATTGAAGTATTTTAGATCTATAAGAGAAATATATATATATATATAAGATACAGTCTGCATAACATTGTAGATTATAATGGAAGGCTTAAAGCGCGGTTTTCGTGAGTGTACAAGAATTAGGTATATTATTCGGAAAACCCTTCGGCCAGTGCACAGACTCGCATATACCCTACAGATACCCTGACCGGCGACCGGCATTGATATGCAAATGAATGTCAACGTCTCAAATGAAATAATCGTCTTAAACGAGCTCCGTGCCGGCTGCCTCGCCAAATCGCTCGACTTAATTGCTTTTCTCCAACTACACTAAGGGAAAGGGAGAAAGAGCGAGACAGGGGACTGAGAGAGAGAGAGAGAAAGAGAGAGAGAGAGAGAGAGAGAGGGATGAATGAGGGTCGAAACATTTAAGAGCTTATACAGTGAGAGACAGCTCAAATCGACCAGTGTCAAAGAAAAAAAGTAATTGCCTGCAACTTATTTGGGCGAGATACACTGTGAACACCTGGGTGCAGGTGGGGAATCCTCAGTTTATTGGTGGTTACTATATATACCTACCATCTGTCTTTATAATTTTTGAAAAATAATAAATATTTCGCTTATGGCAGGCTTTGACACTGATCCACTTGAGCTGTCTCTCACTGTATGCACATTTTGTTGAGCGCCTTTCAATGACTTATTTACTTAATAACTGTTAATTGCAGATCACAAAAAACGTTTCCCAAACACTTGCAATGTCATTCGAAACAATTCGAATTCAAAACAATTTCGAAAATCGGTTCCAAATTTAGATATCTGAACGTAAACATTAAGTGGAAAATGTAGCCGCAACTTGGAGAACTCTTTGTAATTGTATAAACACTTTTCTTTTTTGTCGAAATTGGGTTACACACCAAACTGCTAACTGTAAACAATAAAAGCTTTGTCTAATTTTCCCAAATTCTTTCTCAATTTGATCAGTTTTTTAGCTGGAAAATTTGGTTGCGCAAAAACTAAATTTATTCACTTGACGCCAATAAATCAATCATTGTCCAATCAAATTTACAAAATGTGTCAGTAAAATAATAAGAATCCAAAAAGAATACTAATAAAAAATGGTTACTTAGGGCATGCCGACGCTTTGATACCCTACAAAATCTGCTCAAACTTATATTTTAATATTAGTTTTGAAAAACAATCAATTTTTTCTCTGTGAATATGATTACTAGGAACTAGTCTGATCAAATATTTTGGTACACACAAAACTTTTCTATATATACCAGATATATATAATATATGATTCCGATCAGTTGGAGTTCGATCTCAAAATGAATACATTACAAGTTCTCGAAAGGTAGCTATAATAATTCATAGGCAGGTGCACATAGTTGGGCAGAGAGATGGATATACGCACAGGTGTCTACCCATGCTGATATATATATATATATATATATATATATTTTACGATCACAAAAATATCTCCATTAATGCTTAACACACTTTCTGCCAATAAAAATACCGCAACAAATTCTACATAAAATCAAATCCACTATTTCAACAGCAGCAATGCAAGTTCATATATATATATATATATATATATATGTACAGTTCTTCAAAGCCACCGATATAACGATTTCTGCAGAATTGACAAGTGTTGATCTACGCATGCCAAACGATTGCAAAATCGGCCAGCGAACACATAAGAATTCGAATTCGAATTCAACTCCGAATCGGAATCCGAATTGGAATTGCGGCTTGCTCGGGTGCGCCGTGCATATTAATGGGCTCATAAAAAATGATGTATGTAGAAGAGAAATATGCCAATAAAAAACATACTCAAAGCTGTGGCGCCAACTTTAGAGAATTCAAATGCCTCAGGCTAATAAAATATTTATTTTTTTATGTGTACTAATTGCGGTTGCGGTGGCAAGTGTGGACATCGTTTAAACTGGGCCTGTGGCGTGTGTGGCATGTGTGGCTTGTGTGGCTTGTTGTTGCTGTTGTTGTTGTTGTTGCTGTTGTTGTTGTTGTTGCAGTTGAAGTTGTCTAAATGAGGTTGACTAAACAAAGTTCATGCCACATTTGGGCAACGTACTTGTTTCCCCTTGCTGCAACGCTTCCGGCCACAATATCCGTGAAAATCGGCTTTATGTTTTGCTTCCGTTGGAAATTTTGTCGAGTTTTGTTTTTTTTTTTGTCATTTTCTATGCAACGCTTACCGTTAGACGCACCTGTCGCCGCTGCCACTTTAGTTTTAATTTTTCCCTAGCCACTTTTATTTATGGTTTACCATGCGCATAATTAATTAACATTTGCATATATATATATATATATATATATATATATTATTTATAATAATTTGGATTTTTTCCCATTTTCTATGTTGCGCAGGTTTGTGTGTCCAAACAAGAAAACAGTTTGACTGGCCATTTCCGCCGGAAGCACCTTAACAGGCCAGAACAAGTGCAAAGCCCCTTGAAACACACTCAGTTGAGCTCTCTGGCCCCCTCAACGCCCTTACCCTCAAATGACAAACAAGAGTAGCTGAAAACTGAACAATCCAAATATATTGTGCAAGAGCTTCAAGGCAACTATCATCATGTCATTGGGTAAGTACTGAACCACAACATAATCGTCAACTCAACATAAAAAAGTTGCTTCTTTATTGGTATTGGTAGTGGTATTGGTATTGGTAAGATATGATCCATATGCTCATACATATTTCTGAGCGATAATCGGCATAGCTACTCTTGGTGGTACTTCTATAGGTACTACTCTTGATGGTACTTCTATAGGCACTACTCCATAGCTACTTCAAGAATCATTATTTGGTATTGACATTTAGTTCGAATTAAGACAATTTGAATTAAGACAAAGTTATATGTAAGTGAAGAAGTGACATACATGAAGCATACATAGAGATCTTACCATTAAGTCCCCCTTATGGACATAACTAATCTAATTTCAAGACCTTCTTAAACTTTAAGACCAGTTCAACTAACACGCTCGAAAAGTGCACTTTTGAATATGACTTGGAATCAGTAATATGTCCGGGTTAAATCCTTAATCAATGAACAGGTTATATCTGTATAACTGATAACTATTTTGATTGATTAGATCGGCACTACTGTTGATACTGATCAGGAATATATATACGCACTTGCTTCCTTCTGCTTGCTGTAGTCCAGTCAGATATTTGGGGAAACTAACTGCCTGAATTTGCTGCACCTGTATTATTGCATACAGTGGCACAGTGCTTGTTGCACTGAGGCATGCCCCAAACATGGCACAAACATGACACAATGCCCGTTCACGCCTCGACTTGAATTTGACACCGAATCGCGTCTTTCTCTGCGACACGCAGCGCTAATGAGTGTTTAGCCCATGGACAACGACTAGTGGAAGAGTGCACGGCAATATGCAGCATGCAACATGCAACATGCCACATGAATGCACATTAGCAATTTCCCAGAACGCCAACGCATTTATCTTGGACTGCTACACTCAGACAAAAACATTACTCTTCTTACAGTTACCCTTAGCCAGCCGCTTGCCCTTTCCCTTCCCCTTCCCCTTTCCCTTCCCCTTCCCCTTACCCAAACCCCTTACCCTTCTCCTGGTGTGTAGCCACGCCATCGATTAGTCCGAGCCACCCACTGAAATTTGGTTCGAACTGAAAATTGAAAACAAACAAACAGAAAGTGGGCGTGGGCAATGGGCGTACTTAAAACATGCCCTGCTGGCGGAGACGCCCCAAACGTCACCTAGAAAAAAAGTGCCACTGCCACTGCAACTGCAACTTGCCAGTGGAAAGTGCGGCACTTTCCCAGCGCTGTAAATGATGCGTAATCAAGTGAGACGCCAGTTGTTTTGGGACTGCCTGGGAAAAAAGCTGCCAGAGATACTCAAGCAGCTACACTTGAAAAAAAATGACTTAGAAATTTAAAAAAAAAATATTAAAAAATTTTCAACAATAAAAAAGTTAATATAAAATTTTCGCATATTCCAAAAATATTTATTCAAATCAGAAGTTCGATATTTTTTGCTGAGTGTAGGCACTGCAACACTTATCCAATAGATACCAGCTCCAGCTCCAGACGCAGACCCAGACGCAACCGCGTTCAATTCTGACTCACTGACGAGGTCATCCATCAATTTGTGCACGACTCGAAGCAATGCAGCCCACAACAACAATAGCAACAATAACAATAACAATAACAACAACAATAACAACAACAACAACAATAACAACAACAATAACAACAATAATATTCAAAGGACAGCAGCTTATGACAATAAACAACAAATCAAATGTCGAGCTAAGCAACTAATTAGTCCGATTTGTGGCATGTAGCACAATTGCCAGCGTTGCATGCCCCACACCATGGACTAGACCACAATACCAACCATGTCCAGCTTTTTTCCATGTTTTTTTATTTTTATTTATGTTGACTAGAACAAATAATCACAGCGCTGATATGGGAAATGGCGCAATTAAAACACAAAACTCTCTCGCAGTCAGCCACAGATACATATATATATATACAATTGGTATATATATATATATATATATATATATATAGACTATATCTTCTATTTGCTGTGAAGGCACTCGTCCAACCCTCGTCCACCCCTCGTTGTGTGTCTGTCTGTCTGTCTGTCAGTCTCTTTGGCCCGCATCGTGGAATTTTTATAAATAGTTTGTCGTCATTGTTGTTGTTGTTGTTGCAGTTGTTGTTGCTGTTGTTGTTGTTGCTGCTGTTGTTGCTGTTGTTGTTGCAGTTGTTGCTGCTGTTGCTTTAGTTGTTGTCGCTTTGTAAAATCATTCATTAAATCTGCATTGAATTTCATTTCATTCATTCGCGCTTTTTAATTGCACTCATTGAGTTCTGCTCGCTGGATTTTAGTGCCTATTTATTCATCATTCACAGTTTGGAGTACCCGCAACTCATTCACAATAGCTGTGACAGTTCGTCGACTTTGATTCATAAATATTTTAGACAACTTTGTTATTTATTGTAAAGCCTGAAGCTTTCTTTATAATTCAGCGCCGGGAGTGCCCCTAACTTATTCAGTTAGTCACTTATAAGGCTCGACTTTGCCTCATAATTATTTTTGTTTATTTGGAGGATTGGGGTAAAAGAGACTTCTGGCTTGTCGGAGTCCTGTTGTCTCTGCTCAGCTCCGTTCCCGCATCTGTCTTTCTTCGTCCCTGATTTGTAGCCGTATTGTGTGTCTTCCTACACCAGGGCCTATCATGGGTCTCTCTGCCCCCATTCCTGCTTGCTTGTCAGCCTCTTCGTTCCCCGCTATGTCCCTCTGACCCGGATCCCATCTAAGGCTGAGCCTATTGTGTTTTCCGAGTTGGTCAAGCTTGGATCTTACTTCGTGGACTACTTTGGATGTTGTGTTCGTCCCATACTTAAGAATGAAAAAAATAATTATGTCATCATCATCAATATTAATTCTACAATTGATGAGTCTTCAGTTGGCCAAAACTTACCTATAAACAAAATGGCTCTTATGGCCAATTTCGAGGAATATGGCCATAATATGAGTCAGTCGCATATTTCGATCGATGCGATCGGCACTTGAGTAGGCGCACCTTCAATTTTGAGTTGAATGTTTTGCAAATATTTACACACATTAAATATGCGCGATGCAGCTGCTGCGAGTTGCAAGTGCCTTTTGTGCTTGCCCCCAAAAAGATGCCGACAAAGAATCAATAATCAATAATCAAGAAACGATGCAAAACAATTCACAAATTGGCAGCGATCAGTGGCATGTGGACCAGTGGCCCCAATTGAATGGGCAGACAGCGTCCAGCGGCCAATGCCAATGACGACGTCACAGCAAAAAATAATAATAATAAAAAAATGGGAGAAAAACACTTACCATTTCACTGTGCCCATGCCAATTTAAATACACTCAGACAAAAGATCGACCTCATCGATCTACATGACAAAATCTGGCTAAGAGAAATAATTTTTCAATTTTGTGTTTTTTCTAAGCTAAGCGAATTTCGATCATTTATTTCGTCTTTTCTCTCAGTGTACGCTTAATTGTCGCAATAGCTGAGTTGGGTGCTGAAAGCGAACAAGTTCTTAAATTGTACACTGAAATAAAAGTCGTTAAATGTGATGCTGATGTCTCAATATTGTTTCTCCGAAAAATTTGCAATTACTCGACGAGGCACTTAACCAGTGCATGGCCCAACATAAATCAAGAGAGAGAGAGAGAGAGACAGAGAGGGGGAATCTAAGAGAGAGAGAGAGGGGGGGAATCTAAGAGAGAGAGAGAGAGAGGGGGAGATGAGTTCATTTATTCCATCTAAAAATAATATACGACAGAGACATTAGAGGCTCTCATCTGCTGCAAATGATTCTTCATAATTGGATTACATGACCATGAGCTGGTGATGGGGACAAGAGCGCAAACATTTTAATTACACACCTCATAATCATTTGGCTGTGAGTGTCGGATCTGTGGGTGTACGACTGGGAGTAGGAGCTGGGCAGGAAGATGTCTTCATCCTAGCTGAGAGACTTGATCAAATTTCTGAAATGAAATTCAACGACGCATGTCGAGAGTGTCCCCAAACTCCGTGGACTGTGTGGGCTGTGCCCAGATCAACGACGAACTTGTGTGCATATATATATATAAATATATATATATATATTTATATATATATATTTATATATATATATGTGCGTCAGGGAATATTTATTTTGACAGGCATGAGGAAATGTTGCATATTGTGTCTACTTGAAAATACTAACGCAAAAGTTCTTGAAGAATAAAGGAAAAAAAAGGTAGACAACAAGTTGGAAAGCTTTATTCGAGAGAACTTGACTAAAAGATATTGACACTGATAGTTGCTTAAAGTTGAGCAAATATATGCATCGATCTCGAAATAAAATTGATCTCTCTTTGACGTCAATATTTCTTATGATCTCAAAGATCGACGATCGTTATGCCGATTCGATTGCTGATGCTGATCAAGCAAATCTGAGACGAATATGGTTTGGTCGACTCGACTGTTGTTGAGCAAGTTTTGATCACAGTTCGATATATCGATAAATGGGCATAGGTCGAAACTTCAAAAGGCCATAACTTCGTCAAAACTCAACTTATTTTGAAAAGCGAGGACTTTTTGACCATGGCTTTGCCCCTAAATCAATCGTACATTTAAAGTTGAAAACAAGATTTTAGGTCGGAAGACAAGTAAAAATTATAGCCTGAAAATCGATATATCGATAAATGGGCATAGATCGAAACTTCAAAATACCATAACTTCGTCAAAACTCAACTTATTTTGAAAAGCGAGGACTTTTTGACCATGGCTTTGCCCCTAAATCAATCGTACATTTAAAGTTGAAAACGAGATTTTAGGTCGGAAGACAAGTAAAAATTATGGCCTGAAAATCGATATATCGATAAATGGGCATAGATCGAAACTTCAAAATGCCATAACTTCGTCAAAACTCAACTTATTTTGAAAAGCGAGGACTTTTTGACCATAGCTTTGCCCCTAAATCAATCGTACATTTAAAGTTGAAAACGAGATTTTAGGTCGGAAGACAAGTAAAATTTATGGGCTGAAAATCGATATATCGATAAATGGGCATAGATCGAAACTTCAAAATGCCATAACTTCGTCAAAACTCAACTTATTTTGAAAAGCGAGGACTTTTTGACCATAGCTTTGCCCCTAAATCAATCGTACATTTAAAGTTGAAAACGAGATTTTAGGTCGGAAGACAAGTAAAAATTATGGCCTGAAAATCGATATATCGATATATAGGCATAGGTCGAAACTTCAAAATGCCATAACTTCGTCAAAACTCAACTTATTTTGAAAAGCGAGGACTTTTTGACCATAGCTTTGCCCCTAAATCAATCGTACATTTAAAGTTGAAAACGAGATTTTAGGTCGGAAGACAAGTAAAATTTATGGGCTGAAAATCGATATATCGATAAATGGCCATAGATCGAAACTTCAAAATGCCATAACTTAGTCAAAACTCAACTTATTTTGAAAAGCGAGGACTTTTTGACCATGGCTTTGTCCCTAAATCAATCGTACATTTAAAGTTGAAAACGTGATTTTAGGTCGGAAGACAAGTAAAAATTATAGCCTGAAAATCGATATATCGATATATAGGCATAGGTCGAAACTTCAAAATGCCATAACTTCGTCAAAACTCAACTTATTTTGAAAAGCGAGGACTTTTTGACCATAGCTTTGCCCCTAAATCAATCGTACATTTAAAGTTGAAAACGAGATTTTAGGTCGGAAGACAAGTAAAAATTATAGCCTGAAAATCGATATATCGATAAATGGGCATAGATCGAAACTTCAAAATGCCATAACTTCGTCAAAACTCAACTTATTTTGAAAAGCGAGGACTTTTTGACCATGGCTTTGTCCCTAAATCAATCGTACATTTAAAGTTGAAAACGTGATTTTAGGTCGGAAGACAAGTAAAAATTATGGCCTGAAAATCGATATATCGATATATAGGCATAGGTCGAAACTTCAAAATGCCATAACTTCGTCAAAACTCAACTTATTTTGAAAAGCGAGGACTTTTTGACCATAGCTTTGCCCCTAAATCAATCGTACATTTAAAGTTGAAAACGAGATTTTAGGTCGGAAGACAAGTAAAATTTATGGGCTGAAAATCGATATATCGATAAATGGGCATAGATCGAAACTTCAAAATGCCATAACTTCGTCAAAACTCAACTTATTTTGAAAAGCGAGGACTTTTTGACCATAGCTTTGCCCCTAAATCAATCGTACATTTAAAGTTGAAAACGAGATTTTAGGTCGGAAGACAAGTAAAAATTATGGCCTGAAAATCGATATATCGATATATAGGCATAGGTCGAAACTTCAAAATGCCATAACTTCGTCAAAACTCAACTTATTTTGAAAAGCGAGGACTTTTTGACCATAGCTTTGCCCCTAAATCAATCGTACATTTAAAGTTGAAAACGAGATTTTAGGTCGGAAGACAAGTAAAAATTATAGCCTGAAAATCGATATATCGATAAATGGGCATAGATCGAAACTTCAAAATGCCATAACTTCGTCAAAACTCAACTTATTTTGAAAAGCGAGGACTTTTTGACCATGGCTTTGCCCCTAAATCAATCGTACATTTAAAGTTGAAAACGAGATTTTAGGTCGGAAGACAAGTAAAATTTATGGGCTGAAAATCGATATATCGATAAATGGGCATAGATCGAAACTTCAAAATGCCATAACTTAGTCAAAACTCAACTTATTTTGAAAAGCGAGGACTTTTTGACCATGGCTTTGTCCCTAAATCAATCGTACATTTAAAGTTGAAAACGTGATTTTAGGTCGGAAGACAAGTAAAAATTATGGCCTGAAAATCGATATATCGATATATAGGCATAGGTCGAAACTTCAAAATGCCATAACTTCGTCAAAACTCAACTTATTTTGAAAAGCGAGGACTTTTTGACCATAGCTTTGCCCCTAAATCAATCGTACATTTAAAGTTGAAAACGAGATTTTAGGTCGGAAGACAAGTAAAAATTATAGCCTGAAAATCGATATATCGATAAATGGGCATAGATCGAAACTTCAAAATGCCATAACTTCGTCAAAACTCAACTTATTTTGAAAAGCGAGGACTTTTTGACCATGGCTTTGTCCCTAAATCAATCGTACATTTAAAGTTGAAAACGTGATTTTAGGTCGGAAGACAAGTAAAAATTATGGCCTGAAAATCGATATATCGATATATAGGCATAGGTCGAAACTTCAAAATGCCATAACTTCGTCAAAACTCAACTTATTTTGAAAAGCGAGGACTTTTTGACCATAGCTTTGCCCCTAAATCAATCGTACATTTAAAGTTGAAAACGAGATTTTAGGTCGGAAGACAAGTAAAATTTATGGGCTGAAAATCGATATATCGATAAATGGGCATAGATCGAAACTTCAAAATGCCATAACTTCGTCAAAACTCAACTTATTTTGAAAAGCGAGGACTTTTTGACCATAGCTTTGCCCCTAAATCAATCGTACATTTAAAGTTGAAAACGAGATTTTAGGTCGGAAGACAAGTAAAAATTATGGCCTGAAAATCGATATATCGATATATAGGCATAGGTCGAAACTTCAAAATGCCATAACTTCGTCAAAACTCAACTTATTTTGAAAAGCGAGGACTTTTTGACCATAGCTTTGCCCCTAAATCAATCGTACATTTAAAGTTGAAAACGAGATTTTAGGTCGGAAGACAAGTAAAAATTATAGCCTGAAAATCGATATATCGATAAATGGGCATAGATCGAAACTTCAAAATGCCATAACTTCGTCAAAACTCAACTTATTTTGAAAAGCGAGGACTTTTTGACCATGGCTTTGCCCCTAAATCAATCGTACATTTAAAGTTGAAAACGAGATTTTAGGTCGGAAGACAAGTAAAAATTATGGCCTGAAAATCGATATATCGATAAATGGGCATAGATCGAAACTTCAAAATGCCATAACTTCGTCAAAACTCAACTTATTTTGAAAAGCGAGGACTTTTTGACCATGGCTTTGTCCCTAAATCAATCGTACATTTAAAGTTGAAAACGTGATTTTAGGTCGGAAGACAAGTAAAATTTATGGGCTGAAAATCGATATATCGATAAATGGGCATAGATCGAAACTTCAAAATGCCATAACTTCGTCAAAACTCAACTTATTTTGAAAAGCGAGGACTTTTTGACCATGGCTTTGCCCCTAAATCAATCGTACATTTAAAGTTGAAAACGAGATTTTAGGCCGGAAGACAAGTAAAAATTATAGCCTGAAAATCGATATATCGATAAATGGGCATAGATCGAAACTTCAAAATGCCATAACTTAGTCAAAACTCAACTTATTATAAAAAGCGAGGGCTTTTTGATCATAGCTTTGCGCCTAAATCAATCGTACATTTAAAGTTGAAGACGTGAAAAAGTCGGAAGACAAGTACAAAGTATAGCCTGAAAATCGATATATCGATAAATGGGCGCCTTTGTACAAACAGACGAATATGGTTATGTCGATTCGATTGCTGATGCTGATCAAGAAAATATGAGACGAATATGGTTTGGTCGACTCGACTGTTGATGAGAAAGTTTTGATCATAGTTCGATATATAAAGGCATAGGTCGAAAACTCGAGAAATATTTAAGGATTATATATTTATGCATACTTATGTGCACTTAAATCTGAAAAGATGTTTGTGAAATACTTTAAATAAGAATGATGAATCTAAGACCTTTCCTTCCACCCTCAGATATGTGTTTGTCTAAGGGATGTAATCTAGACAGCTAGACAGCTCGCATATCTATTTCAGTCATTTCCAAAATGTGTGCTCATGCTATATGCGATCCATTGTCTACTCTATATAACGGGCAGTCCTAGACAGCCGCGGCAAGTGTGTTCTTTACGCATGATCTCATATTACAAGTGCAGTCAAAGCTAAATAAATCAAATTTTGAAGCAAGAAGAGAAAAAACCAAAAGAAATGGGAAAAAAGCAGAGAATTGGACGCTAAGTGCAAAGCGTAACAAGATCAACAACATCATTAGAGGCATCAACAGGGAACTTGGGGAGTTTGGTTGTAATTAATGCGCCACGGATCCTCTGGGGTATGCCAATTGACATTTAACATCAACCTGTGGTTGGTGCCACAGCCATGCTGGAGACATGCTCGCTACGCTCTACACTCAGAAAAACTAAGACAGAAACATACTTTCTTGAAGAATGAGTTGAGTTAACCTAGTCGACTTTTTTGTGAGTGTAATCGCTACACTCTACTTGTACAATTTATAAGAATTTCCACAACAACTGTGCAGCAAGTAATGTGCTCTTGCAACTGCCCCTGCGCCCAGGCAGAGATGCAGCCAGCATTTAAAAAAAAGACAAGAAAAATGCCCAAAAAGACACGCGCTGCACGGGGCACGCTGCTGCTCGAGTCGTTGCGCGGGGATCAGGAAATCACGAAATCACGAAGTCAGGGGATCTCAATGCCCTGCATCGCAATGGAGTTTTGCGCAGCCAGCCTCAACCTTCGACTGCTGGCTGTTCTTTTTTAGGTTCTTACACGGAAGACAGCGTTTTTTGTTGTTTTTGTCATGTGCTCCGTTTCCATTAGGAAAATAATTAACATTTGTTGTTGTGGCCCAGTGAAATCTGTTGAGCAGATGTCTTGCGGCTGCTGGCTTTGGCTTCGGATATGCCAAGTCCGCATTCGAATGGATTTTATATATGCACTTTAATGCATTTCCAAACACCTTTGGCCGACCATCGATCCCAAAAATAGGCACAGATGTGGCTCATCAATGGCTTGGCACTGGCCAGTTGCCATTGGATGGTGTCAACCACAGCGCACACAGCCAAAACGCCCATTAGGATCAAGATCGTAAAAGTGTTTATTCGATTTTTTGATTGCATTTCTGACACCTCAGAACAAGCCCACGCTATATGAACTCAAGATCAGGTAGTAAAACTCACTTTCACACTCCACAATTGACAAACAGAGTGAGAGCGAGACAGAGAGAGCGAGAGAGCGAGACAGAGAGAGAGAGCGGACGCAATAACTCACCTACACACTGAAAACAAAAACCAGAAACTTAGAAAATAATTATACTGATTTTAGAAGAAATTTCTGAGTATACGAAAAATAGTTTTTAATATTTGTTAATTTTTAAAAAATGTGTTCCAAACAGATAAATTTCCAAAAAGTAGAAATCAGAACTCAAAAATTCATTTATATTTCCCTCACCAAGTTAAGTCTATTATTATTATTATAATTGGGGATAGTTGGCACTGCGACCTATAAGGTCTATTGTGCCCCCTTACTGAGCCTACAGCTCTTCCATCAATCCCAACTCCTGCACGAATGCCAGTACCTTTGTTGGGTTGAGGGTTTCTATGTCCTTGGGCCCCATGATATGCTGCCCTAGGATGCTGCATCTTTTGCTGGTTAAGGCGACGCATTCTGCTAGGATATGCGTCGAGGATTCCTCCTCGTATCCGCAAAACCTGCATACATCGCTACCATAGATACCTAACCAGGTTGGGTGACTTCTCAGTCTAAGTTAAGTCTATAAACTAACCAAAATATTTGTAAATGTGAAACAGGGACTTATAAAAAGTCAACTAAATAAAAGATATTTTGTAAATTTTAGATAAATGTACTCTGGAATTAGGAAAATCACAGTTATCTTAGGCAAGCTGCGGCTTAAATATCCTTGTAGACCAGGGCTTAATTGACACTTTCTCTCTAATAAACGCGATTGTGATTAATGCACTTTGACTCTGTGATTTTTTGTATTTGTGAAAAATCTTATTTTGTTGTCAATTATGATATTTTCTCTGAGTGCATTCACCCACTCAAGACCAGGTAGTAGAATGCCCTCTCTCACTTCACAGTTGCGAGAGGGAGCGAGGCAGAGATTTGTCTCCTCCCACAGTGATTGTTTTCATGTCTGCTCACACTTCCTGATCACATCCTGCTAATCTGTTGCTTGTGTTTTGGTTATGTCTTCTTCTTCTTTTTTGGCATTTCCGTTCCGGAGTGTTCATTAGCAGTGGGGTCACGTGGCAGTGTTGAGGTTGCCTCGTTTTTCCGCATTTTTAATCACTTATCCTCGGACACTGGCCGGACGGCATTTGGCGACTTGTTTTCATTGCCCGGCGAGCCTTGAGCCTTGAGTCTTGCCTTAGTTTCAGTTTCAGTTTCCAGGCCACTTCACATCCGCGCAGCTGCCAAAAGTGTTGCAAGTGGCAGCTATTTGAGCTATTTGCCGCTTGATGTTGTTTTCCTTTTTTATTGCAATTGTTGTTGCTTCGCATCCGCTCGCTGCGAGCGTGGGCGGAACTCTAAAAATTATTGTCTTAATGGCTGTTGCTCTGTTTTCCTTTGGCCAACTAAAATAACACTTTCGAAAATGTCCATATTTTTTTTGAAATGATTTTTAAAGCATTCGTCTTGCGTTAGACGTGCGTTTTATGAGCTCCGTAAAAATAACTCAAAATGAATGCCAGAATTATTTTATTATGTGGTCCCTGTAACAGCCCACGGCTCCACCTTTGCCCTTTCTACACTCACAAAAAAATTGCCCTATTATCCAAAAAGTATAAAGTTTTTCTTGTTTTTAGAAATAATTTGGAAGTACTACGATAACCATATCTAAAATTTTGAAAGACTTGCCCCAAATCGACAGTCCCAAAAATATGGCGTTTTTTCAACTTTTTTTCTTAAATTAAGCAATGCTTTGCTTAAATATAGAAGTGTAAACTAATTTTTTAAGAAATCACAAGTATAAGCTTACTTTTCGATTTACTGAAACTTTGTGCCTTTTTTTTATCAGTGTAGAAGTTTATATGCAAATGCATTCGATGCTGTTTTTTTTCTGTTTTCACTTCCCGGGAAGCCACCTGCAATAACTGCAGGCTTGAGGCAGCATTTTGTGTAGCTTTTGTGTGGCAACACATCCGAATTACCATAATAATAATAATAATAATAATAATAATCATAATCATAACAACAATAATCATAATGCGGCTGCCCCGCTCACACCACAGCCGGCTGGGTCGTCGCCAAACTTCCGGACATGCTGACGTTTGGTTCGCTTTTCCCTTTGGCTGCTCTGCCCTGCCCTGCCTGGGGTTAAATCATAATCATAAAAAAAACGTCGAAAATAATAAACAAAAATTTTCAATTGAACGTGAAGGAAAACTCGTATGGCGCATAAACTGACTCAGAACACAAAACGTTGACTTCGGGTTGGGGTTGGCAGAGCGCTGCTGCTCACTCTTTCACTCTTCCTCTCTCTCCATCGCTCTCTCTCGCTTTCTCTTGCTCCATCAGCTGCCTGGCTATGCGGAATTCTAATGAAAATAGCCGAGCAAATGTGAGTAGCTTCGTCCGCCTGGCCAAATGTGCATACAACTGAAATGATTCAACAAAGAAATAAACAACGGGACTGCCTGCAGTCGAGTGAGCTCGACTATACATACCCTGTTCCTGCATACTACTATAGAATAAATTTGAATTTTATTGGCAGGCTTCCCTTCTGCACACTCAAATCGAAGCATGCTTACCTAGAGATCTAAGATCATAGGAATACCTTGGATGTCTCTTATTCGATCTTGATAAAGTTGTTGATATCACAAAACGATATATATCGATATTCAAAACTAGGGCAGTTATCGATCAAATTATATAAACTTGATGTGCCTGGGATATCTATTCATTTATTTATTAAATTTTGACTAAAACCATTAAAAATAAATAAAACGAAATTAATATTTAGATTTGAGTAAAAAATATATAGTCATATAGGTATGTATCGAGAGGTGATCGAAAAATTAATATCAGTACAGTTATAATAAGAATCAGCAAGGATTAGGTCTTGAGAGAGCTGTGCCTACATTCTCTGCCTCTTGCAGACATGTCTAGATCGACTTCACTGCTCAACTCACTGTTGATTCACAGTTGCTTCCTTCTGCCTGTTACCAACTTGTCCACAAAACCAGTATACCCCTTATACCCATTATTAACGCGTTCTGGGCATAATAAAGCATTGCGTGCAAATATGACCACGAGGAGCATTTCATTTGCCTTCAGCTTGTAGCTAACAAATAAAGGGCCAAGAAACAGTCTGTGAGGTTCGACGGGCTGAGCAATTGCAACAGCTACAACAACAGCCATGGAAAACACTACAAATTTCCAGTTGTGCATTTTTCCGCTTTTCCTTTTTCTTTTTAATTATAAATTCTGATCATTATGCATTGGCATGCCATATTTGTAAATCATTGGAGCGTTGATTGCTAAATAATTGCTTGTTGCAATTACTTTAATATTTATGTACATATATGTACTTGGACACTCATTAGATTTATCTGGGGCTGAGAAAGTTTAAGCGGTCAAACTGTGCTCTAAATGGCATTGCTTTTGGAAAGTGATTTATTTTTGACCAATTTGGGCTTGAATTCACTTGGCTTGTTTAATAAAATTTCCTTTTTTTATATAAGTGTATATAGCTCTTAAGGGAACAGAGAGGCGGACAAGCAAGCAAGAGTGGGGGCAGAGAGACCCATGATAGGCCCTGAACCGTATTGCGGCTACAAATCAGGGATGAAGAAAGACAGATGCGGGAACGGAGCTGGGCAGAGACACTAGGACTCCGACAAGCCAGAAGTCTCCAAGGTGGCTATAATCAAAAGCGATTTAGGCAAATGATATCCATGGGGAAGAACAGACTAAGAACACTCACAGGTCTATTGACAGGACACTGTAGACTGAGAAGTCACCTAACCAAGATAGGTATCTATGGCAGCGACGTATGCAGGTTTTGTGGACATGAGGAGGAATCCTCGACGCACATCCTAGCAGAATGCGTCGCCTTAACCAGGAAAAGATGCAGCATCCTAGGGCAGCATATCATGAGGCCCAAGGACATAGAAACCCTCAACCCAACAAAGATGCTGGCATTCGTGCAGGAGTTGGGATTGATGGAAGAGCTGTAGGCTCAGTAAGGGGGCACAATAGACCTTATAGGTCGCAGTGCTAACTCTCCCTCATTATAATAAATAAAATACAGCTCTTAAAATATAGTAAATATTCTGCTGATTAAGTGCATTGTTTTGAAAATAGACTTATATTTGATCAAGTAATAAAATGATTCTATTTCTGACTGTGGCAACAAAGGTGAATCACTGCCGCTACGCAACCAAAACTGACCCAGGAGAAATGCAATAACAAAGACACCATCAGAAGTGATTAACCTGTCAGCGCCATAGAACAATCAGCGAGTGCCCCCAAAATGTTGCACAGAATAGCTCCTCGGAGGCGAAAGGGTTGCTCGCTGTCTGCCTTGCCTCGTTGTTGTTTTTGCTCCAGTTTAGGTAACAGTTGAGCGTCTACAGATTTACGACTAGAAGGCAAGTCGAGTCGTGGCTCATAGAATAGCATGCGATACACTCAGAGAAATGTCGAACCGAAATTTAAACAAAGGAAAACATTTCTAAGAAATGGGAAAAACACCTTTCCAATTTCAAAAGTTGTTTTCGTATGAACATTTCTGGGCATTTTTAGTTTTCAGAGTGATTTGTTTTGCTGAGTGTACCAATTGCTATGCCGTACTTCAGAGCCCGAAGAATCAGAGCAGAGTAAGAGTCAGAATCAGAATCAGAATCAGAGTCAGAGTGCGTGCAGGCGAAGACAACAACTTGACATTTATGTGCAGGCAAATGCAATTGTGTAAGTGCAACGAGTGCTGCAAGTCGATGTGCATTTCAAGATCATTTGCATCCACACACACACACTCACTCGCACACACTCACACACTCCTTGAGTATGCACTACTCTTTTTAGGCCCGGGATCCGTTTTCTACATTTTATGAACTACGAAATGTGCAATTTCTACGCTGTGTGCCCCTTGTGAGTTTTTACGAGTTTTCCATCGGTTCCAATGTGCGTTGCATCTGCCACTCATTTTATACGTTGGCCCAGTCCCAGTCCCAGTCCCATTTGTCAGTCCACTTCAGAAATTCCGCAGTCTGCCACATGGAATCGCTCTGCACTCTCTACCAACTTTTAGCTATCTTTGTCTTTGTGTTTTCCTTACAAAATTATAAAGTTTCCTATGTACACTGAGCAAAATAATTGTTCTATTCACTCTCAAATTGAAAGTATTTTTTTTGATTTTAAAAATAATTTCCAAATATTAGGAAAACTAAATTAACAAAATTTCGAAAGGCTTAGCCCAAATCGACAATCGCAAGAAGATTCAGATTTCTATGATTATTGGGTGAGGTTTTTGTCTAAGTGTATCTATGTTTCCTTCTCGCATGGACATTTTTCAATGCGCCCGTCTAATAACATTTTTAATGTGCATACCTCAGATGTTGGCCTTTGATGATCGCTCGCCTTCTCTTTCTCTCGCTATCCCTCTCCATCTCTTTCTCTCCCACTCTGTTGCTGCTACCATGGCTATTTTGACTGAACTATCTGCTGCTTTCATTTGTCATTCTTGCATGGCTTTTATTATTGTGGTAGTCTATTTTAGCCACAACATTTCATTGATTAACATTTGGCATGTCTTTCGAGGGGCATTTTGTTTAGGAAAATAAAGCTAAACATTAGAGTTATAATCCTGTGCCATAAAGTGCAAGTCATCATACTGAAGAGTACTGTTATTAAAATTAGATGAAAATCTATGAAAAGGATATTCTTTTGCTGGCTGTAATATGAAAAACGTTATTTTCCTCAACAAACAACATGAATGGGAAAATCAATTAAAAAAAAAAACGATTGATATGAAAAACAAGAAATTCCAATACAGTAACAAAAACAACACTAATACATACAAATGGAGGATACAAAGGTAACGAGATTCTCTGCATGTATTTGTTGTTGTGGCTTTTTACCTATCGGAACTCATCAAATATGCGCGGCGTTGCCAGCATGGAGTGGAATGGTATGAGAGGAGAATGGAAGGAATTGTTGGGAATCAAAGAGCAGACGACAGCATTTTGATCATGCGAAAAACGCACGGAAAAGAAAAACATGCGCAGGTACAACAACAACAACAACAACAGCAGCAACAACAATGTTTAAGTTTTTCCCTAACAAACTCAACTAGCCATGCAGAGGCAGAGGCAGAGGCAGAGACAAAAGCAGCTACAGCGACAGAGCGACAGCAATGAGTGGGTGCAATATGGCAAACACATTTGAACACTGATCCCGCATGCATATGCGTGTGTGTGTGCATGCTTGAGTGTGCGAGGGAGAGAGTGAATGCTGCAGTTAGTCAAAGCAGAGCAGAAGAAGTAAACGAAGTAGCAAAAGAAGAAGCAGCACATATGAAAAAACCAAAGCGGCAAAGGGATTCCATCAGCATGCAGAAGCAGCGACGCCGACGACGACGTCGACGTCGACGACGACGCAGACGCTATTTCAAGTGTTTTGTTCTCGTTGAAGTTGTAGAATTTATTCCGTTTTGGGATTTCAATGCAGACGCACGCGCGGCGCGTTGAGTAAATCAAAACAACGACCACAACAACAAGTTGAAGCCACCGTTACAAATTTGAATGTGTTTGGCGCGCTTTCCATATTAAATCAATCAAACTGACACTGCACATTATTCAAGCAGTGAAATCAAAAGCTCATTTTTTTGCTCAGTTGACTTGAAATTTATTGGTTTTTTAGCCATTTTTGGCATCGTGCGGAGTTTGAAAAACGTTTTTTTGGCGCGTGCGCATGCGTCGCTAGTGAAAGTGTTGCCCTCTCTCTCTCTCTCTCGCTATCTTTTTCTACTGTTGAAGAAGTGAAAATGCATCATAAATTGCCATTGTGAATTGAGAAACAATCGTGCACGGATTGGCAAAGTTATCGAACTAAAACTGAACTTGAAACCCAATTTTATCCAAGACGATCTCAAGATGTTTCTGACCATGGATAATACAAACGCCTTTTTCTCAGGTAAACATAAGGTTAAATATGCCAAAATGAGCGAAGATTAAGTTTGAACCTTTGCTTCAAATCAGCTCTAGATGGTAAAAAGATAAAAAGTAGGCTTAATATACAAAAATGAGCTAAGATTAATTCTGGAAATTATCCAAAATATCTGAAAGAAATGGATTTATTTTGAACATTACAAATTCTGAACTGAAAATGTTCACATGTGAATCTGGAGTCCACATAAATAGTAGTTTTTATTTTAATATTTATCTTAGATTAAAGCTTATGAACATTTTAAAATATTAAAAAGTTTTCTCCAAACTCTAATCCTTTACAAAGATTTTCTATATAATTTATCGCAGTCTTAATGTATCAGTATATCTGCTTTGTTTAATCCAACACTTTATTTGTATCTATATATGGAACATACAATATATAAATCTCAGCTTCAAGTTGATGTTTAAGGTTGAATCAAATGATATCAAGATCTTTAGAAATAAAATTACTTAATTTACTTTAATCCTAAGCATGGAAACTTGATATGATTTATATGTTTGTATATACTAGTACATTGAATCCCTTAGTATAATTTTTCTAAGTGTTCTTTGTTAAATACAAAGATTTATTTTCATGTATAAGTTGGAACACACATTTTTGTAACATATTGATTTATTTATCATAATAAATATATGTATATATAATTAGAACAATCGACTCTTATACTTCAGTCGGCACTTATTTATTGCAATCTTTTCAAAAATCAAACTTTTTCAAACTGATTTGTTTTAGAAATATGAACATAATCAAAGCATACTAAACCCTTCCACTACTTATTATAATCTTTTCAATTGATTTAATCTTTTTTATTTTTATCTTTTGTTTTTTAGATAATCCCTGTTATTTTTGCAATGACGCAAAGTCGCCTCGCACGCCAGACTCGCCGCAGTCGTCGTCGGGCAAAGTGTTTTCGTTGTTCAAGCGTCGCAACTCGAAGGGCAGCAGTCCACGTCCGGCACTGACCGGAACCAATCCGGAACAGATGCGTCTGATCACATCGGCCAATCTGGATACAACGGCCACGATGGCCTTTGGCAGTCCACGCGGCAGCTTCAACTCCCTCGGCGGTTTCTCACAAGTGAGTTTCTCCCTCTGCCCATTAATCATTGTCCGATCTCGCTTTGCAACTTCCTGCTTCTGTTGTATCTAATGCAACATTCAACTTTCAACATTTGCCATCCACACACAGCAATCGTTTGAACTGCAGCCGCTGATGCTTGCTCGCCAGCACTCGTCCAACAACAATTCGCACTCGGAAACGTTTCGGGAACGCCTCGGCTCCTGCAACGAGACGCACAGCTCCCAATGTCCGGGCGGCGTTGCCGAGCACGACGACGTCTTCAATGCAAGGTGAGTGATCTGGGCGGGGTTTTCCTTTCCACTTATTTTTTAGTGATCTGGTTGGGAGTTTTTATACTCTGTTACCGAAGGTATTCGGGGTATATTGGTTCTTTGCAATGTCCGTCATGCAAGTCTGTCCGTCATGCTGTCTGTCCGTCTGTCCTTAAAGCAAGAGCTTTGAATCTAAGCCTTCGTCACACAAAGTCGGGGTGCTACATCCACCAGCAGGCTAGGAAATCGATAAGAATCGATAATTGCAAATCGATAAGGCCACATACCGACCACAATCTTAAAGCTGCCACGCCCTCCCCCCCGCAATTGTAAAGGCAAACTTGGAAGCTAGATTACTGGAATTACTCCTGCAAAGGTGTCATCAGCTGTTATTACTTATTGGTCAGAGTATTGTGCAGTCGGATACGCCCGACTGCAATGATCTCTCTTGCTGCTCGTGTTGCTCTTGACAGGATGCAGCTGTTGACAGCTTGCCAAAAATGAATGCCACTCTCCCGCTTCCTCCCCCTTTCCTCATTACCAATGACGTTGCTAATCGTGCGTACTTATCGCTCTTCTCTCTCCTTTCTTCCCTCTCTGATCTCTGTTCTCCATCTGCAGTAAATCTCAGCGCCATCACACTTTGCCAAGCGGCGGCTCACGTCGCCATTCCTTTGGCAGCAACTGGGCACATCAACAACAACAGCAACAACAACAACATCAGCATCAGCATCAACATCAACGTCAACTGAACACATCCGCATCCAGTTGCACATCGCCATCGATTGGACCCAGTTCGCCGGATGAGGTGCCCAATATGCTGGCACCCCGTCCACCAGTGCCATCGCCAAATAAATTTCGCGGTCCATCATATCGCAGAAGAGGTGAGTGAAGCAATGCAATATGTCAATTTTCTGTGTGTATATCAATGATATATATGTATATATACTCTATGAATCGGAGATAAGTACAAATATTTCAATATCTCTACTTAAACTCGATTCTCATTCAAATGGGCCAGGCCTATGGCTATATATAAATAAGTAGTGTCATTGAGCAGCACATGCTGTGAAACCCAATTAAATATATATGTATTAACTAGTTAGTATGTATATATATAGTATGTATATATATAGTATGTGTATATATAGTATGTATATATATAGTATGTGTATATATAGTTAGTGTATATATTTATGAGTTGGTTAAATTGTTGAACAAATTCTCAGCTTCAAATGGCCTCGTTTGGCGTTCGCATTTTTTGCACTTCTGAGCTGGGCCGATCCCTGACACTGAGTGCAACACGTTTTTGCATATTAAGCGACAGCTGCCCCAACTCCCCCTCCTCTATATCTCCCCTCCCCCTGTGCCTACCCCTGCCTTTTGCCAGGCGCCAGGGGTCTGCTCTGTGCCACTTTTGCATTCAAATAACATTGAAATGTTTACGCAAGTGATAATTGTAAATGCACAAATGTTGTTATTGTTGTTGTTGTTATTATTGTTGTTACTTTTGTTGTTGTTGTTATTGTTGTTGTTGTTATTGTTGTTGTTGTTGTTTTTGCTGTTGTGGCCAGCGTCGCCTGAGTGTCGCCAAAGTTGGCATTGTTTTGAGTCTTAATGAGCTGCTTCATCCTAACTGACGTCTGTTCTGGTCTGTCCGCTTCTGGTCTGGCCTGGCCTCTGACTTGACGTTGACAGTCGCGTCTTGAGTCGCGTGATGTATGCCACAGAAATGGTTTGCTGCATGCCTGATCATGATGATTACCCCCACACATCTGGCCAGTTACAGTCATCATTTTAAAGTTTATGACGCGATCAGGACTTCTCCACAATGGTTATTTATAGACAGCCACGCCTTTCAAGGTTTTCAATTGTTAACATTGACACTGAATTGACTGATGGCCACTTGAAAAAATAAACATAAAAAAATACTACTTGTTCCTGAGACGCAAAGATTATCAACTCAATTTGGGATTGGAGCTCTTCAAGCACTTGAATACACTACTGTGTACAGTCAATAATCAATGATTGGGGTCTTGAGTAGTTTGAAGTGCAAGTCAACAACTGATTGATAACACTCGATATTAAAAGTACAAATTGAAATCAAAGCACAAGTTGAAAACTATTTTCATTATTATTGATTCAATTAAAATACTTAAATTTTGAATATTGACGGAGCCTTAACTGAAAGGTGTATACGTTTTTTCAATGAAGTATGATTGAAGTAGTTATGAAGTAGCTATGAAGTATGATGGAAGTAGTTATTTGGTAGTAGATATTATTATTATTATTGGGGATAGTTAGCATTGCGACCTATAAGGTCTGTTGTGCCCCCTTACTGAGCCTACAGCTCTTCCATCAATCCCAACTCCTGCTCGAATGCCAGGATCTTTGTTGGGTTGAGGGTTTCTATGTCCTTGGGCCTCATGATATGCTGCCCTAGGATGCTGCATCTTTTCCTGGTTCTGCTAGGATGTGCATCGAGGATTCCTCCTCGTATCCGCAAAACTGCATACCTCGCTGCCATAGATACCTAACCTGGTTAGGTGACTTCTCAGTCTACAATGTCCAGTCTATAGACCTGTGTCTGATCTGAATCTGCGTCTATTCTTCCCCTAAAAACCTTATTTTAAAAAAATTTCTTTTTGGTAGTTGTAGAAATGATTTTTCCAGCTTTCAGCTCGCTTTTTTTGTATGCAACACTAAGTGTTGCAATGTACAGAACTGGCTGCGACACAGTTAGACAGACCCCATAAATAAATGTATCTATATAGAGGAATAATGGCTAGTGACCAACTATGAAGCGTAACTGAACAATTGCAATTTGAAATTCACTTTGTCACAATGAGCAGTGCGCAATGAGCGCACGCCAATTGACACACTTGCAACAAAAGCGGCAACAAAAGCGGCAGCAACTTCAATTTGAACACCTAAATTTATGGCAACAAAAAACAAAGAAAAACAATAACAAAAAATATTCTGCCCATATTTGTGGAAGCAGGAAAAACTAAAACAAAAAATGAGTTCATAATTTTCAAATGCAAATGAGATAAACATTGCCACATTAGGTGTGTGTGTGCGTGTGTGTGTGTGTTGGTGTTTGTGTGTGGGGCACACATTTCCGGCAAAGTGCAGTTGCAGTTGCAGTTGCA
Source organism: Drosophila percnosoma (assembly GCA_035043855.1). NCBI lineage: Eukaryota > Metazoa > Arthropoda > Insecta > Diptera > Drosophilidae > Drosophila > Drosophila percnosoma. The sequence goes on from JAWNMQ010000651.1 coordinate 239,582, forward strand.
GTTTTGCCATTCTGCCGTTTGACTCTTTAATTATCGGAATAAATGTTGACTTCGCTTGTTTGTCTGTGCAACATGGCGGATGTGCAACCTGCCGCGGCAAGAGGCAACAAACACAAAACAAGAACTGACAAGAGTCAATAAACCACTGGGCTGGGGGTGTGGCTGCCCAACATGATGAGCAGAAAACTTAGCACAATTCTCAATAAGGTGGGGCCAAAGGGGCCAACAGGAACTTTGCATAATTGTTAGCCAACTTGGCCATTGACTGTGCTTCTGTGTGTGTGAGTGTGCGGGTGTGTGTGTGCGGGTGTGCGTGTGTGCGTGTGTGTGTGGGTTGTTGTTGCTCAAACGTGTTAATAGCACGGAAGCCTGAACTCCCCACATGCACCCGTCGAAACTGTTTTGCATATGGCGCGTGCCAAGCAAACATTTAGCCAAATTTGGTCAACATGCTTTGGGCCAATTGTGCATACAAATCCACCACACAAGCACCACAAGTGAAAAGGGGCACCACAAGTCAAGGGGGGGGGTGTACACTCGCAAAAAAGAGAATCGAAAATTGGCAACCGGCAATCTGCCACATATCATTTTATGTACTGCCGCATTTTAATTGCGCGCAAGCGGCAAGTGTGGCAGGTGATTTGAGGTCAACTGGGGGGGCAACTGTGCATTGCAGTTGCAATGCTTTGTTGCACTTGCTGCTGTGCAACAAGCGATTCCGAGAACATCTGCTCATCAGATTACACTATACACAAACAAAGAGCAGCCGCCTTTGTGGCAGCTGGCGCATGCCTCCATTTTTGCTGTTGTGCAGTTGTTGCCGCCGCCTCAGCTGGGGTTCAATACACCAACCGTAACCCTGCGCTGTGCTGCATAACAAGCAGAGGCAACACAACGCAATCCTATTGAGGGAAATCACTGCCTGAATTTCCTTGACCGCCAGATCCCAGACATATCCATTCCATAGCCACACTCCCCACCCTCCCCCCTCGCCGCCAACTGTTGCATTCATAAATATTTCATAATTCGTATACACAAATTTCGAATCTCGCCTCAAAGCGTCTTTTTTCCATTTGCATAATTTTGGGTTGATGTCTGACTGGAGGTCTTTGGGGGTCTTTGGGGGTCTTTGTAGGAAGAGGATAACAAGCACGCTTACATTTTGCTCACGTCTCAATGTGAAGTTTCCTTCTTCTTCTTCTTCTCCTTCTTCTTCTTCTTCTTTTTCTTCTTTTGCTTCTTTTGCTTCTTTTTCTTGTTTTTTAATATTTTTTGTCTTCAGTTTTTAGCTGACTATTTTTAAACCTTTTCTCACACATGCTTGTAGTTAGGGGCGCAGGCGCGCATTGCTGCAAGGCTTGTTTGAAATGTGGCAACGATTTTGAAAAAGTTGAAGTTGTTCATATGATGTTGAAAGAATATTCAAGTATTAATTGAGGAGTTCAACATCTAACTAAACTCAGATCAGGAACTGGATTCAAAGCTATTCGTTCTAGAATAAGTTAACTAAATATTCTTCGATTTTTGACTTAAGATTTTTGCGGGCAGCAAAATTAATTCCTGATTTTAATATAAATATAAATGATGGGAAATAGTATAATAAAACTTGATTCAAAGTTGTTCCTTATAGAATTGGGGATAGTTAGCACTGCGACCTATAAGGTCTATTGTGCCCCCTTACTGAGCCTACAGCTCCTCCATCAATCCCAACTCCTGCACGAATGCCAGGATCTTTCTTGGGTTGAGGGTTTCTATGTCCTTGGGCCTCATGATATGCTGCCCTAGGATGCTGCATCTTTTCCTGGTTAAGGCGACGCATTCTGCTAGGATGTGCGTCGAGGATTCCTCCTCATCTCCACAAAACCTGCATACGTCGCTGCCATAGGTGACCTGTTTAGGTGACTTCTCAGTCTACAGTGTCCTTTCAATAGACCCGTGAGTATTCTGAGTCTATTCTTCCCCATGGATATCATTTGCTTAAATCGCTTTTGATTATAGCCACCTCGGATACTTCTGGCTTGTCGGAGTCCCGGTGTCTCTGCCCAGCTCCGTTCCCGCATCTGTCTTTCTTCTTCCCAGATTTGTAGCCGTATTGTGTGTCTTCCTACGCCGCAATACGGTTCAGGGCCTAAACAAACTTTGGTATATATTCAATATTCTTCTTCTTCTTCTTAGCTTCTTGCCTTAGCTGCTTGCAGACTTTAGCTTGTGTTTCTGCCATTCTTTTTGTCTAGCTGCTTTTACTTCTGAGAAGTGTGGATATCTTAGTTTATATCTTCCTTGAACAATTCCCCAGCCACCATTTCAAACTCAACCTTAAAACCCAATGGGATTTTCGTAGTATGCCACATCAATTTATATGCTAAGACTTTTATTGCTTGCCACATTTAAATGTTTTATTTTTATATATATATATATATATATATTTATAGCTGTGCTGCTGTTGGCCTTGTCTGCAGTTTCTGTCACTGCCATTTAAATCAAAATATTTATCCATTTACTTTATGCGCATGTACGAGCTGCTACACTCGAAAAAATCGACTTGAAACTTAGCTTTTACTTTAGCTTTTGACTGACAGAAGATATATACTAGCATGGCAATTGGGAGATCAAATTTTGAGCTGAAAGTATTTTTCAAACTGTGTTTAACTATAATTTTTTTTTAATCAGATCAGAACATAAATCAAAGACAATACAACTGATTTCGATTGTTTCTATTCTCAAAAACAGCACTCAATTTTCGAAGATTCTTCTTTAGAAATTATTTTTGAAAACTAGAAAATATTTTCAGTCTTAAAGACGATCTTTCAGTTGAGGGTAAATTTCCAAGTTTTTGTTTGTACACTTTTTCTGCGTGCGCTTCTTTTGTGCATTCCAACGTGATTATCTTTCGAAATCGAATTTCGAAGTTTAGTTTGTTATTTTTTTTTGCGTGCGCTTCTTCTGTAAATCCCAAGGCGATTATCTTTCGAATTCGAATTTCGAAGCTTAGTTTGATTTATTGATTTTTCTCCGCATCTCTAAATTGTAATTTGCTGTTTTTTTTCTAAGTGTATGTGTTATTGTTTTCCTTTTGCAACTCCCAACGCGATTCCTAACTGTTCACAGCCGCATTCGGCTCGAGAAGTGCGCAACAGGCGACTCTTAACAGGGCTGTTTATAAATAAAAATAACGAATAGCCAAGAAATAATCAAATTGGCGCTGTTGGCCACTTAAAATGCCATAATTCCGTTTATAGCCTGGTTCGGAATGGGTAGGGATTGGGGAATGGAATGGGGGGGGGGGGAATACGAACTTGGTAGCACGGGTAGCACTTAAAATGGACAACGTGTTGATTAAACGTCACAAGCACGTACAACAACAACAAACAACAACGACAACAACGACAACAACAACAACAACGACAACAACAACAACAACGACAACAACGACGACAACAGCTGTGACTTTTATTATTTTATAATCTTTTGAATGCATTATTTATGCAGAGAGAAAGACGCGGAGAATGAGAGAGAGAGAGTGGTATGAGAGAAACGCTGCTCTCTAGCTGTCTCTTTCTTTTTCTCACTCTTTTCGCATCGATTGCTCATTATTATTCTTGGCATGCAACATTGATTTGACTGCCCCAAGTTGAGCTGAGCCCAGCTTTGACTGGCTTTATGGCCAGTTGAAGTTGAAGGACTGTGGCAAGTTGACGTTGCGCATGCGCAGCTCAACTCGACTTGACTAGAGTGTGTGCGAGTGTGCGCGCGTGTGTGCATATGTGCGAGTTTACTACGATGTATTTCTAAAGTGCACCTACTACAAACAAGCGAATTTCAAACCCGTCCAAGAAAAAACATTTCAAAAATGCAACTCCAAATCGAAGATGTCGAACTGGAAACGTTCTGCTGCGGTGAGTTTGAGTTTTTATTGTTTTCGAAAAACCAAAAACCAAAAACACTTGAACGCATTGCAATTGCATTTGAAGTGCACTCGAAATTCAATACATGACGTCAATAGACTTCAAAACGGGCACCATTTGACTGCCATAGAAATTTCAAGCACGTTTTTTCAAAATTAATTGAAAATCAAAGAAAATGCCGTCGAACTAAAGGGTTTTTCGTGTTTTGCTTAACATTTTCCTGGGCTTCAGATTGTATACTTAAAGGATATTAATTTCCGGCCCATATTCAACAACCCAATTGTTATTATAATTGGGGATAGTTGGCACTGCGACCTATAAGGTCTATTGTGCCCCCTTACTGAGCCTACAGCTCTTCCATCAATCCCAACTCCTGCACGAATGCTGGAATCTTTGTTGGGTTGAGGGTTTCTATGTCCTTGGGCCTCATGATATGCTGCCCTAGGATGCTGCATCTTTTCCTGGTTAAGGCGACGCATTCTGTTAGGATGAGCGCAGTATCCGTGGACCTGCCTGCTCTGCATGCTGCGTCGGATGCAGCGGACTTTGCCTTAGCAAAGTGCTTCTAATTTTGTGGTCCACTAGCTGCTAGCTAGCTAGCTAGCCAAGCTGATGGGTCTGAAGGACTTTGGGTTGGTGATGTCTTTCTTCCCTGCCTTGGGGATGAAGATCACCCTAGCTCTACCCCATGCTCTCGGTATATATCCGAGGGCTAGGCTACTAATGAGTCCTTTCCTAACAGGGGAGAGGAGTATCTCTCGTCTCTGCTGGAGGAAAGCTGGCGATATTCCGTCCAGTCAACAACGCAAACATGCCTTCAATTTCCGCTCGACAAACAAAATTGATAACCCAAATGCAGCCTAATCCTGAAACACAATACGATTAACACACAGAGCAGCACGTGTGTGTGGGGTGTGCGTGTGTTGCTTCAACAAAATATATATATCTATGATGGGGGAGCCGCACTCGAAAATAGAGCAGAGATTGAATTTCCGCTGAAGCTGCGCCATTTCAAATCCGTCTAGACTCGTTTTTTGTTTTTCAATTAATAACAAAAGTAAGTAAAAAAAATATAAAAAAAATGAAAATGAAAGAAAATAAAAGAAAATGAAGGAAAACATTACAAAAAGATGAAAGAGACGAGGGGGCAAACAAAGCCAGACATTGAAAAAATATCAGGGGCATCCTTGGCTGCTGTTTTGAGGCACCCCTGAGCTGCTGCTACAGCACACCAAAAAAAAACAACAGATGTGCAACAATTGGAGGCAAGAAGCAAAACAAGAGCGCGTGCTCCCGACTAGGCTGCAACTTATATATATGCCTATATATATATATATTTTATTTTTTATTTTTTTTGCTGCCGCGTGCCGACGTCGAAGCAAAATAGATGTATAAAAATAGCAAAAACGCAGGCAGGCAGCCAGGCAGCCAGGCAGCAATTATAATTGAAAGGGCTGTGCGTGATGCAAATGCATAACCAACTAGCTGGGGAAGGGGGGGGGGGAGAGCAGTCCAGTCCAGAGTGGGGCGCAGGCGCAACGTCTGCGCGCTGCACGGCTGGCAAATGTGGCAGGTGCCGCTTAAAGCAGCCAGCACTCACAAATGAGCATAAGCATAAATATGTTTATGTATTTATGTTTGTGTGTATTTATGCATGTATGTATGTATGTACTTACGTATGCATGTATTTATGTTTGTGTGTGGCAATAACAATCATAACTGAAAGTAACGTACAAATTTGCAGTGGCAGCGACGCAAGCAGCGACGCATGCACCGGAAATCGCTTATAGAAGGCAACAGTGAAAGCATAAATTGAGCATTGTGTGTGTGTGTGTGCGTGTGTGTGTGCGTGTGTGTGTGCTGCAGCTTAAGCTTGCACCAGAGATGAACACGCAGCGTGTACCTCTTGCCTTAAGCATAATAATATATATAAAATATTGACTTTTTTGTATCGATAAGATAAGTCAGAATCTACTGCTGAAAACTGACAGAGTTTTTATTGAGTGTTATTAGTGATAAAGAAGAATAAAGAAGCAGACAATCTGAACATGTAGGGGGGTGTATTCTTCCTTCCTTCTTTCTCTCTCCAGTAAAAAGGCAGTTTTTGGTGTTTTTGTTCACTTGATATATGTATTTATTGCACTTGAATATATTCTCCACTTCTTGGTAGGTAATGATTTAATATTAATATTCTAACATGTATGTAATTGATAACAGCGCTGAGTGCGCTGAGAGGAGGTTGCATTGCAAAGAGAGAGGATGTGGATCGTAGGTTATGTTAAACCAGCTGATAGAGCCTGGCTTAACATAATCGACCTAAATACAATCCAAGTTGTTTCAGAAGACAACAAGTAGCGAAGCATTTCTTTAAAATCGTGCTTAATAATTAAAGCGCCTTGAGTTTCCCGACAGCTGCCTGGGCAATAGCTCAGTTTCAGTTCTCTTCTTATGTCAACTTAAGCTACACTTCCTCATCACTTGCGGAATATTTAAGAGTAATTTTTGTTGACACGCACCCATCTTTAGAGTGCAGCACAAATTGTGCGCAGGAAACGCTGAAATACACACACACACACACCTCACACGCACACACACACACACATTCAAAAAGAAATGCATACTAAGCCGGAGTCTCTTTCTCGCTCTCTCTTTACTAAACGTATGAGCACGCAACATCCCTCTCTCTCTCTCTCTCTCTCACTCTTTCCACCTCTGTCCCTATATCTTTTTCCGCTCTCTGCTGGCTCGGCTTTAATAAACGGAAATGAAAAATTTGAGTTGATTGTTGTCAAGTTGTCGCTGTTGTTATTGTTATTGTTATTTCCATTCTTGTTGTTTTATTTATTATAAAAAACAACAACAACAATTATAATAATAATACATATGCATGTGACAACTACTTAGTTAAGAGCAAATGCAACAAATGCGGGTTTTTTCCCAATGTTTTAAGTGTTTTTACTTAATGCTAATATTTTACTCACGTCAATTAACCTTGAACGGATTTTTATGATCAAGTCGCAAAAGAGCGAAAAAAATGTTAAGCAACAGAATTATGTTAAGCAACAGAATCATGTTAAACATCTGAAGTTTGTCCCTGAAAATGTGGGGGGGCTTCTTTATCCTAGTCTTCTGTCTTCCTTCAATAAAAGGCAGCGGGGTGTTTTTATCACTATATATATTTATTTCACTTCGAAAGTATTTGCTCAACTTCTTGCGTTGGCTGGCTGTATTACGAGATTACTTGATTACTAGTGTTAACATATTAGCATTTATGTGTAGATAACAGCGCTGAGTGCGCTGTGTGGAGGCTGCTAACAGCGCTGAGTGCGCTGCAAGCAGGTTGCATTGCAAAGAGAGAGGATGTGGATCGTGGGTTATGTTAAGCCAGCTGATAAAGCCTGGCCTTCCATATCCCACGTAAACAGTCCCAAATAAACTTTGCTTGATCCAGGCATTCCATGCCGCGGGGAAACTTCGCTCCAACAGCATATGCATATATTCCTGATCAGCATTTGTCAGCTTGAGCACTTATCTCTCTTCTTGCTTCATCATTAGCTTTATTTATATTTATATTTTATGTATATTTGATCAGCATCAACCATCTCTCTCGTCTCGATGCAATCTAGAATTTTCTCACTATACTCAAGCAAAAGCTAAACTTGAAATAATTTTCAATAATTTATTTGCTACTCCAAAAAGAAGTAGCCATAACTTCTCGAAACTCAAATGATGTGTGAGACATGGTTTTTTCAGTTCTTTTTTTTGGTCTAAATTATGCCCGGGGAATATTTATGAGTTGATTTTCATTTGAGAAGCGCCTCGATTGCATTTCAGTGGAGATATTTGTTTGGCTGACATGTCGCATTCAAATTTATGAAGACATTTATTAGCATACAGACGCGCATAGATCTGTGAAATGGCTGCCAAAGTGACACAAAATGCATCTCCCCCTCCTCCCCTTGCCAGATGCATTTCCCCAAAAACAGCCAAACATCAAATAAATAACTAAAAGAGAAGAAAATGGGAAATAAAATACACTCGCACACACTCGCACACACTCGCACACACTCGCACACCTTCGGAAATGCAACACACTTGAAATGTTTGATGAAGTGTTTTACAAAGTTGTCGCTGCTACTCACTCCCACGCCCAGTCCCACCCCCACCCCATCAGTGGGGGTGTTATTAATCAGCGCCTAACTGCGATAGGGTGGCTCGTGCTAAGACCACAAATGTTGCATTCTACACGATCATTTTGAGTTCTTCTTGTTTTTTCTGGTTTTAATATTTCTCTTGAATAATGACAATTTCCTTTCGCGCTGGCAACTTTAACTAAAAACGTCGATGGTTGGAGAGGGGGTGGTGGATGGGGAGGGGGGCAGACATTTGACACCTGCTGCACAATTATTCAGCGCCCTCCAAACAAATACTGGGAATGGAAAAGTCCAAAACTAAAAATAGGCACTCTAAAAAGAGTTGCCTCTTGTTGCATTGTTTTTATAAGAAACGCAGACGGATAAACATGTGGCATGAATGTGTGTGTGTCGTGTGTGTGTGTGGGAGCCTGTCTGACGTTCAGCATACCCCTACATATGTCCATGTCCAGCCCCAGCCCTTTTATGACAGCGACACAGCAATAACAACAAAAACTAACAAAACATTAATGTCAAAAACATCAAAAAAATAACATCGGAATCGGAGTTGGCAGTTGAAGGAGTTGGAGTAGCTAAAGGAGTTGGAGGAGCTGCTTGATGCAACGGACAGACCTCCAAAGTTGTTTACAAGCCCAGCACTGCATTAAAATGCATGATGCGACTCTACACTCAGCAAAAAAATTCGCACTCGTTTTTAGAAAATCAACTTCATAAAGTATATTTCGAAAGATGAGAAATTTTCTTTTCATAGCTTTTGGGGTACATTTTTCTAAGGCTTAGGAAACATATGTCCAATTTTCAAGGTGTTATTTCTAATTTTTAGAAATGCATTTCTTATTCATCATTTCTTTAGAAAATGGTTTTCTTATAACTATAAATTATTTCAAAAATCCCGAAAAAGTTTATAGTTTTAAGGTCATTCGTCTTAAATGCAGTGTGATTTTTCGCCGAGTGTAGTACACAAGCAAACTGGTTAATAGACAATTGCATTAACTGCAGTCGGCACTTTGTGTAATGGACTCGGACTTGGTTTTTATGAACTCCGCCAGATCGTATATTAAATGCAGTTTAGAGCTGCTGATTGTTGTGTCTACAGATTGTTTAGCTGGCAGCTATAAACTTTATAACTCACATCTGCATATAGTAGATATAAAATTCTTGCCCAGACATCTGCTACATGTTGCGTCTGAAATGAACTCCTGAACTTCTTCCCTACATTTTTTATGCATCATTTACACACTGTGCGCCAGGCCAGAAATTGAAATAGTTGTTTATGTTTGGAGAAGAGAGAAAAAAATCCAAGTTTCAAGCGAAATTTTCATCGATGCACAGCCACTTTTTATGATGTGTTTTTAAATGTTTTCATTATGAGGCCTGTGTTTCACTGAGCAAATAAATTTATAAATAACTGGGTCAAATTGTTTCAGGTTTTTCGGAGATGGTGTAGAAAGTTGCGCCACTATATTTAGGAATCTTATATATGTGTATATTGTGGCAAGTTCTGGTCCATATTTATGACTTGAATATGGTGCATATCTCAAGTCATCAACAGATTCCATTAACATTGAGACGGCACTATAATACAAACATAATTCAAGCCATTTACAGTTCCGAGTGGAGCTATTTTCTTCTTCACAACTGTACATAAAAAGCATAATGACAGCAGCCTTTACACAAAGTACGCACTGATTGCAAGCAGTCGAAGTTATTGCAGTGTAGTTTCTATGCAGGCGCATTCAACGCCAGCCGAAACCAATGCACAATGTCATTTATAATCGTTGTGAATGATTTGTGAGTGCCCTGCTCCCCCCCACCCCCTCCGCTGCTTGGCTTAACCAGTGTCCAGTTGTCCAATGCTCACACTGTAAAAATGCAAAACGCAGACACTGAGAGAGAGAGAGAGAGGCAGAGACAGAAGAGCGCAAGAGAAGAGCGAATTGAGATTGAGAGCAATTTACAGTTGAATGATCATCAAAAAATGTAGTGCAGCTGAGGGGTAAATTATGCCGTTAGACGGCTGGTGGGCGGAAGCGTGTATGTGTGTGTGTGTGTGTGCGGGTGTGAGTGTGTATAGTAGGGGAACTCAAACTTAAGCCCATAACTAAAACAATTTACAGCGTTGATGAATTATGCCAACAAGCATAAATTTAATAAATAGAAGATCAGTGATACAAAAAACAACAAAAATAAAGTAAGCTTCTGTCGTAGTCATTGAGGGCGACTATAATATACCCTGTAGCCAGCTGTTGAATATATTTTGGTTTGATTGGCCAGGAGTGCTCTTATCCGATCTGGTTGAAATTTGCCTCTCTGCCTCTTAAATTGTAACGGAAATCGATATGTATCAATATACGCAAAACGGAGGCAGTTATCGATTAAATGCAGTAGAAACTATAGAAACTGGGAACTATTCCTCATAGTACAGTTAGAAATAAATAGACGGACTCTCGACTACTTACCCTGATCAAGAGTATATACATATTTACCGGTGTCGTAGATGCTTCCTTCTGTTACATACTTCAGCACAAAACCATTCTACGCTTTTTACACATTTGGAATTTTTGAAGTGCTCAAAAAATGTTGCATTTCATCGCCAGTGAATTGATTAATTCAGGCTTAATTGAGCAGAAGAATTCACAAATCTCGAACGGAAATCAACAATTAACCAAACCAAAACCAAAACCAAGCCGAAGCAGACCAAACCGAAGCAGACCAAACCAAAACCGAAACAGTTTTAATCAAGTGAGGCCGCCAATGAAATGAAAGATGCGCTCATAATTAAGTTACAGTTGACATAATTAAATGATAATTGTTATGCTCGCACAAATAAAACAGAGAGTGAGTGAATATTATTTTTCTTTTTCCTTTTGGAGAAGGGGCGAGGGTTAATTTGTGTATCGTCCGGTCTCCGGTCTCCGATCCGCCTCGTGGCCGCCGTCCATTCCATCCCGCATTATTTTGTGTTCATTTCTCGTTGATTTATGTCTTGCTAAAATGTCACACAGCGCTGGCACTTATTCAAATTGTCACAAAAAAAAGCAACACAAACAAGAAAAATAAACAAACCAAAATAAACCCAAAAAAAAAATACAAATTTTATGGACTGCAGTTTTGGACACCCCTCATCAAAATCCAGCTAAACAAAAGTATCTTTCCAAAGAATAAGCTTGATGAATTATTCAGTTTTTCGACATTTGCGCTGAAGCATTAGAAGGCTATGTTATTATGAGGAATGTGTCTTAATTATTCTTAAGTCCTAATGGCATCCGCATAAGAGCTTAATTAATTGCGAAAATAGATTCGGTTTAAATTTGAAGTATATAGCTTTGAAAGGCTTAAGAACCACTTACTGCTACACAGAGAGAAAACGAAACTGCAAATACTGATTCCAAATGCATTGATTTAGGATGCATTAATTCATATCAAGAACTCAACCCTACTTAAGTATGAAGAAAAGTACTCAAACGATAAACGAATGCATTGCAAATACAAAAGTGCAAGTCTTGAGATCCATTGTCTCCAGTCAGGAAACTTCATTCAAAGTTCATACTGGAAGAAACCGACTTTATTGAAGCATATGTTCTTGTCTCAGAGACAAAGGATTCATTCCATAAGCAAATCTACAAATCTTAATTGAAGCACATTTTGGCTCAACTACAAACTTGATTTAACTACGAACTTTAAAACTTGATGCACGAATAATTAACTTAAGATTGATTTTGATAGAAGAAAGTGCATTCTGAAATGCTTTTCAAATCTTGATTCAACAAACATTTATCTAAGATCAATCAACTGAATCTGACTAAATCGAAGAATTGACTCTTGGCTTTGCTTTATCTCGCTCTATTCACTTCTGAAATGGATTGTACTTTCATCAAGAATATATACTCGACTTAAAGACATTCAAAGTTCAATCTTTTTGTGGTCTAAACTGTTCTATGAACTCAATAGAGAAAATATCCCTATTTTTTTGCTCTATTCAGTTTTGATAAGTTTTCCACTTGCATCGAGAACATATACTCGATTTGAAGTCATTAAAGCTTGGGTTAACTTATTCCACGATTATTGCTCTATTTTTGAACTCAAGCTGAGTTGAGCAAACCGAGCTAAACCCCTTTCAACGCCCACGCTCTCACGCTGTCTGGCGCCGGTCGCGGGCCAGGCACATTATTTTAATCAATTAATTAAAAGTAGACTCGTAATCCTAGGCAATCAGTGGCCAGGCCCCCAGCCAGCCCCCAGTCAGATCCCCCAGTTGGCCTCTGGCAACTGGTGCAACATTATTCGCTTCCAGTTCCATTCGCGATGCTGAAACGACAATTAGCGCCGCGTGCGAGTTGCGCGCTGCAAACCAACTATTAAAAATTATTACAAAATTCGAAATTATTTAATAATATTAAAAATATAAATTAACAATAAATATTAAAATAAAATTAGGAACAAAACATGGCTGGCAAGCGCAGCTGCAGTCTGTTTGGTAGCTGTGTCTTGGGCCGCAAATCGAATGCCAATAACTACGAGTACGTGGACATGAGTAAGTCAATGTACAGCAGCGTACAAAATAATAGCACCACTCTCACAAATATTGCATAAATTAGCGTAATACATATATATGGATGTTATATATAACGGATCGGCAAGAGAAACGAGATCGTTAACAGATGCAGCTGCGCGCGGGAACCATTAAAAAAGCATCGATCAAAAAGCTACAAAAAACGAAAAGTTCAAATAAAAATCGCGAAATTTTTGCAAATTGCTGCGGCACACAGATACGTTGCAAATAACACAAAAAGGGTGCACAAAGAAAACGAGGCGAGTGCAAAAGTGATCGTCAAACAAAGGGTCGCATTTTTCTTGCAATTGCCCTCTGGCGACGACTGTTTAACAATTACCAGATGTTTGCCTCGCCGGAATATATGTGGCCCATGTTACGGAGGATGTGGAGGCGCGTCTCTCACAAAGAACACTCAACTTCAGTTGTCAATTTTTGGGCTAAAAGATCGGCTGCAATCAAACTTTGCCCAAAAGCCAAGAAGGATCCACTTCTTTTCCAGTATTGGCCACGGCCATTAATCAAACAAAAGTTGTTTGTCACGCACATAGACATAAAAGTCGAGAGGCAGGCAATTTTCAAGTTAATAATGTTGTCATGCATTTAGAAATAATACAAAACAGACCCCAAATAAAAAATATATCAAAATTGCAACAATATGCGGCAGGCATAAAACTGAAAGCTGAAAACAGGGAACAGGGAACCGAAAGGCAGCAAACGCTTCACTTGTCATTTTCATATATATTTATGCTCAGCGTTTTATTTATATTAATGAAACAAGAAAGAGTGTTATAGTCGAGAGTGCTCGACTTGCGAATATTCTATACGCTGCAGCAGGAACAAAACTGAAAACAGCAAAAATAACAAGAAGCAAATGCTCCACTTGTCATTTTATATATATATACATATATATATATATATATATATATGAGCAGACTTTTATTTACATTAATGAAACAAGTAAGAGTGTTATAGTCGAGAGTGCTCGACTAGAAAATATCCTATGTGCTTAAGCAGAAATAAAACTGAAATCGAACAACAACAAAGAGGCAGCTCGATTTGGCTCTTAAGCTATCTTTAACTAATTTTTTTGATGTGTTTACAATTTTTATAGTTGATCAATATTAAGCCAAGATATATATCTACCATTAAGGACTAGGCCTACATCAAAAATGTTGCGTTTTTCTCACTATTTTTCTGAAATATGATTCTGAAAAAAATATTTCTAAGAGCAGAAAAACTCCTTAAGTTAAGTTAAATGAATTTTGTAAACCATGTGAAATCTGAAATAACTGTTGTTTCATAATAATAAAAGTAACACATATAGATATAGATAATATAAGAATTATTCTGGGTGCACACACTTAGAGAAAACACACACTGATTTTAAGGAATTCAAACTCTTGTTTTTAGAAAACCACAAAATCAAATTTTTGGTAATTTACTTTGCGAATAATAAGATGAGTTACCCTTGGCGAACTTGCAGTGCGATTTATTTTTCTGAGTGTACCAGCCCCATTGCCCATTTCTAATGTTGTACAGGGTATACAAAGAAAAGAAAGAGATCGACTCCCTTGGCCATATAATGAGCAGCAGCTGCGAGCATGCAACAGGAAGAGGAGCCGGCAGGCAATCGGAGACTGACGAGACGACAGACGACAGATAGACAGACAGACAGACAGGCAGGCAGGCAGTGTGGCAAACTGTCGCTGCTGTTGGCGACGACGCCGCCGCAGCCATTTGTGGGTGTCAAGAAGAAGTTCAGTTCCAAATGCAACAGTAAATTTCGGTTTGGCCAGGAGATAACATCGGCAAAAGGCGCTGCGAGTTCCAGCTTCTGCTCGATTAGCCGTGAGATTTCAACTAAATTTGTAAATGCTTTAAACGTGACTGAATTTATGATGGCCAAGCAGCAGCCACTCACTCTCCGAGTTGACAAAATAGCTGTCGAAATTACTTTCAGTGTTTTCCCATTCTAAAATTGATGTTGTTTTATTTAGCTTTAATCTTCGGCTGTGACAAGCAAACAACATCAACTGCGTAAAACCAACAGCAGCTGGCTGAAACCGAACAGTGTGCTCTGAATTCCCTTTGTGGCAAGTTTCGATTTGTGTAAAAGTCCAAAAACTTACAACAAGCAAACTTACGTCAAGAAATTCCGAACTTTAACAAATGCATTTACGAAATAGTTTCCAAAACAACGCGAAAATTTCATTGCCCAATTCTAAAAGGATTAAGGAAACTTTTTCTTGAGACTTGTAAAGTGACAAAAATAAGAGCAACAAGTTATTGGTTTTTAAAAACGTTTCAATTTAAATTCAAACTGTCTAAAAATTTCCAAAATAACAGTAAATTAAATGAAATTGTGAAGTATATCAAATGAATGAAAATATAAGATACGTTTTTTATGGTTTTTCTACTTCCAAACTCCCATCATGATCTTCGATCATGCAGATCTTTGAGTATGCAAAAAGTTAAGTCTTGATAAAACTCAGGTGACACAGTGGCACCAAAAAAAAAAAACTCAAATGCCCAACTGACCTTTTTTTGTGTTGTTTATTTGTTGTTGTCTAGTTGTTGTTGTCTAGTTGTTGTCTACTTAACAAAATTATCACGCATGAGAAATTGCGGCGCTTTTCCAAAGCCGAAAGGCAAACATTGAAAGTCAAACATGGGCTATTTGAGGAGTCACAGCTAGGGTCATAAATCGCCACAGTCAAATCCTAAGTAAACACATTATTTATCAAAAAGACACACACACACACACACTCTGATTTCTTTTTTTGGGGTCGTTCCAGGCCAGTTCTTTATCAGTAGCATTCTTTCTCAACTTGTTGCACTTTTTGCTCATTTGCTCATCGATCGGTTTCGTCTTTGGTTTCATTTTGCAGACAACTGCGGCAACGTGAACAACGGCAACGGCGTTGCAACATCGGCTGGCTACGGCTACACTCCGCCTGGCTACAACATGGACGACATTTTGATCATCACTGCCAAGCACAGCGAGGCCGCCTATCTCCGCGCCACTTTCCTCAAGAACCATTTCGACAAGATCACCAAGCAGCGCGGACGCAAACCATTCAAGTAAGTACACCAACCACAATACAAATTGCTTAAATCTTCAATTAAATTCTCATTCGTTTAGAATTTGGTTGTCAGTTGAAGAAACACTTAGAAAAATATATCACGCTTTGAAATAATTAAGCTGAATAGATACAACTATATAGATATTATATATAGCGAAGTAATTTACATAAATTTTGATTATTTTAATGCTTAGTTTTTGTATTTTGTGCATTTATTTTATTTTAAAAGTTTTTAAAAATAAAAATTCAACTTAAATGTACAGTTAACTAATATAAAATTTGAAATCAAATATATAACAAAATTTTGCCAATAATATTTCTGAATGCTGACAAATCGAAATCAAGTGACAAGTCAGAAAATCGATAGGATTCTGATGAGAGTAAAATTCCAACTTAGGTTGCACAATCTGAAAAGCCAACTCACATTTCTGACAATTCCAATCGTTCTATTAACTCTTAGAGCTTACTATTATTTCACTTGTCTGTCTAGTCTCTCCGAAAGAAATTATAAATGGAATTGCTTTCAATAGGGAGTAAAATCTATCTAAAGAATGTTAATCATAGGGAAACGATGCATTTCGAGTTAGGAAGCAAAGATAACTCCTTAGACAACCCCAATAATTCTGCGAGCTCTTCACTATTTCCTCCAAAAACAAAACAAGTGACAGGGAAGAATGGAGATTTCTAAAGTGAGAAAGTCATAAATTGATTTATGAATATTTATATTATACTTATTTCATTTTAGTTCAGGTTGCACAATATAAATATATATCCGCTCAGACTGAAGTCAACTGCAACCATTTTTTGTAGCTGCTTTAACTTAATAGTTGCTTTTCTCTTCTATCTCTAGTTTTTCCTTCTTCAGATTATTCTTGTATCGTCTCAAATTGACCATTCCCCATTCTCTTCTTCTTCTGTGTCTAGTTTTCTGCACATCAAAATTGACGATGGCCCCTTCAGCGAGGAGATTGCCCAGAAGTATCACAACACGGCACTGCAGATAGTGATCTTGTGCCCGGCCTTGTTGGCACTGCCGCACAGTTTCCTCATGGCACAGCTGACGGCGATAATCCGGGTGGAGAAGGTGCTGGCCATTCTGTTGGATGTGGGCGAGGAGAAGGTGAAGGAGATGCACAAGACAGCCCTGCCCAGCTACTACAAGTGGCGGCGTTGCGTTGTCCGCGACAATGATCAGGCACAGATCAGCAATATACTCGGTATAGCCACCGATATTTTGGGACGTGCCCTGTGCCAAAGGCCACCCTGCCAGGACAACAGTTGCAACAACAATAGCAGCGGCAACAACAACAGCAGCAACATATCGCGCAGCATGTCCAGCTGCACGGAGGGTTTCACGGTGATGCCCAAGAAAGTGAAACAGGGCCAGAACAAAGTGCTGGCCATGCTCGCCGAGCCGCTGCAGCCGAACGATGCACTCAAAGTGCTCGTCGAGAAATCCGGCGAATTGCTCGAGATACGTAATTTCAAATGCCGTAATCCGTATACGTTGCAATTTGCCATACCCGAAACATGCATGGAAATCTCCACAATGATCGAGATACGCATTGAGAAGAATAATAAACTTTTGGGCGCTCGACCCGTGAAATGCGAGAGTCGCTTGAGGGAATTGGAGCAGCTGCTGCGCGTCGAGGATTCCCCCATAGAGTTTATGTGCCATGCTTTGGGCGTGGGTCCCATGGAAAGGGATGCTTTGGATTTGCACCTTTTGCAGTGCTTTCAACGCAACATGCCACCAAATTTTCATTTGTTGAACGGACCCAGTGAGCGAAGTCAGCCGCATTTCTTCACACGTCTCGAATCGAGTCCGGAGGAATATCCCACGCTGCTCCACTTTGCGGCACGCTGGGGCCTGAACAGGCTCTGCCTGCAGTTGATGGAGTGTCCTGGTGGCGATACGGCTTGTGGTGTCAGGAATTGCTCCGGACGCACTCCGGCAGAATTGGCTGAACAGGAGGGTCATCACAAGCTCGCTCAGAATTTGATTAGCTTCTCGGAGTTTCACAATCTGACCATGGTCTATCATTATTTCAAGGGGGTGGATAATGCCACAAGTGGCGCCAGCTCGCCAGCGGCACAAACCAAGTCGAGTCTTGGCTGCAAGTCCCCCCAAGTCGTAATTGGTGCACTGCCCGCTAAACCAGTTAAACAACTGCCACCCACCGAGGAGTACATGGAAATGTCGAGCGGATCCGAGCGAGAAAATACGCCAGATGTGCGTCTAACCAAAACGGAGACAATGGCAATCTCCAATCTCAACTACATCAGCGTGGAAACAGAGGATGAGAATTTGCAGAGTTGTGCGACGGAGAAACATTTGGATTCGAGCAAAGTGCTCGAAACGAATCCAATCGGACCCGAACAGACCACCAATGAGTTGCGCATCAATGAACCACCTTATTACCAGTCCAAAGAGCAAAATAAATCCGGTCAAGATGTGGTTGATGCTGCAGTGGCGGATGATAAATTTAGTCAGGAGTGCTCGCAGGTTCTGGAGAATCAGGGCAACGACTACGTCATGCAGCCCTCAAACATACCCGTGCAAAAGTCATCAGATGATGGCAACTATCTGTATCAGCCCTCCAATCGACCCGTGGAGGAGCCACTGCGTCCGTTACGCCCCCACCAACAATCTAACGGCGGCTTTGGCACCCTCAAACGCAGCGCCAGCGACGCCTCCCGTGCCAATGCCGACGATGAGCTGGCCGAGATTATGCACGATTTCAAGAACAATGTGCTGTCCATCCGGGATGTGGAGCTGCTCGTGGAGAAGTGGAAGCATCGCAACGATGTACAGCAAAGCTATCGCGAGAAACAAGATCAAATCGATCAGATGCGACGTGAATACGAAAGAATCCATGAGCATGTCAAATCCCAACTGAAGCGGGAGACGCCCTTCGAGCGCATTAAGAAACTCTTCTCCAAGCCAAAAGAGAAAGCTGACAAGTTGGCCAACTGCTGTGCGGACAGTTTGCTGGACGAGACCAAGAGTTCGATTGCAACCAGTTGTAGCCTTAAATCATCGGCACGTCCAATTAGCTCGCTCAGTTTGCAGAGCGTTTCCAGTTCGAGTTCGTCTTCGGGTCGCTTGAGCACCGGCAGCAATTGTAGTGGCGCCTCTCTAGGGGATTCGGGCACTCATTCGGATCACGAGGAGCGACGGCAATTCGGCTGCCGGCTGGGCACGCCCGGCTCGCTGATGGACAACTATTTGGTGCCACCGCCACCGAGGCCAGTTTTTACGCCCGTCTCCACGCCGGGCGATGAGCGTCATCAGATTGTTTTCCCCTCACCGTTGTCCAGTTGCCAGCGCTTGCACACGCCCACAAGTCCAACGGGCTCCGAGCATTACCAGATGTTTCCCTCGAACATACCCGTCTATGGCACTGGCAGTGGCAGTCAAGCGTTGAGCTCATCGCAGAGCAGCAGCTATCTCAACACCATTATGGAGGCCAAGGAACAGGAGCAGCAGCAGCAGCAGCAACACTATCAGAATGGGGTCACCTTGCAGCCCATCAAGTTGAACGAGCGCCCCAACATCATCTATGGCAAACTGAGCAAGAGCAGCGCCTCCAGCTCCGGTTGCAGCTCCTTCAAGCCCAAACAGGTCGCCTGTCCCCAGGTGGGCAGCATCGAGGTCCAGGCGGAGGTCTATCAGAATGTGGGCAGCAATCACTCAGAGGAGGCCACCCAGGCGCCGGATGTGCCGCCCAAGCAGCAGGTTACAGCGGAGTCGCCCAACTATATGAACTGCTAGAGACACTCCCCCTCTCTGTCGCTTTCTCTCTCGTACACTCGGAAAAAATCGCACTGAAGATTGCGATTTTTTGTTGTTGTTAAGTGTAGCTGCCTAAGTTTTCATATTCTAAGTTTAAGTGCATATATAATTATATATATAATTTCGATATTGCTGGAATGAGTATAAACTAGTTAAACGAGTTGGTTGTTAATCGGGCGCCAACACATATTATTACTACAATGGTATTTCACTAACTGCATAAGTATATAACTTTTCGTCAAGTGTATTTTGTCTGTATTTTATCTTCATAGTATAGTTATCGCTCTCGAACAAAATGTACATTATGTGGAAACGATTGCAAGCAACCAAAATAACATATCGTATTATCTAAGAACGGGTCTCGCACCAACGAATTGCGCATATGTAATTCTACATTTAAGTATTTCCCCCCTCTCTCCCATTAAACTTGTATTAAGCAGCTAGCATGCAGCTCAGAACAAACTCCAACGTTAAATGCAATAAATTGAATTCTTTAAGCAAAGCAAACGTTTATCACTGCACTTTCTCTCACACCTCGCAAATCATGTGGAAACTCACTACACGCAACTGCCAACATTCATTTCCCACAATTAAGCCACAAAACGACGAGCAATCCTTGTGGTTGACTTTAAAATACCCTAGCTGAGACATACACTCCAAATAAAAGATCGCCTAAAATAATTTCTATTATAAAAAAGTACAAGTTAGAAAGGCCACCTAAAAACATATTTAAATAATGAAAAGATCTTACCAAATAATAAACAATTCTATTTAAAAGGATTTTTGATATGTTCACTAACTTACTAATCTAAATTTTATATGTTTTTCTTAGTCATTTTCTACAAAATGCTGTGCCCAGCTAAGACTAGAACAATATTTGTATGTTCTATAGTTCAATAGATTAGAGGTAAGTGCAGTTTGGTCGTAAAGTTGCAAATTTCAATGCTGGCCACGTGGGATAAAAGGCAGCTCTTTAGCTCCAGCACAATGCGCACAAAAGTATGCTACTGTTTTTTTGCACTTTAAGCGCAGAATTTTAAAAGGATTATCAGACACACAAATACACAGCAAACTTTGTAAATACGCTTTCTACTTTTGCCTTCCACACACACATGCACACAGATATGTGTATGTATATATGTATTGTTTGCAGTACGCAGTCAAGCTTGCTGTGAACCTGTAATTCTTAATTCAGATTCATATTCACGCTTAACGTCACAATTATTGCGGCGTTCGCGGAACGTATTTTTCCCAGCTGAGTACGCAGCGAGGAAAACGCCGCCATTTTCCATTTACGTTACATGCTGCATGGGAATATCGCTTGCCTCCTTTCCTCCCTTCCACAACATCCGATTCCTTTCTCCCACACACAGCTGTTGATGAATAGTAAGTAGTTTTTTTTTTCAATTTTATTCCGTTTTAGCTATTATGCACGAGTATGTGTGAATTGTCTCAACGAGTCAGTAGTAAGTGAGTGTGAGTGTGCGTGCCGAGAGAGAGAGAGAGAGAGAGAGAGAGAGAGTAAGCGATTGGTAGAGATATCTTGAGAGAGGCTTGGCAGAAAGCGTCAGTCTGTTGCACAGCATGTTTCAGGTGCAAATAAATGAAAAAATATATTTAAAGCTTAAACTGCATTTGTTTTGGTTTTATTTATTGTTTTACAGAAATAACTGTATAAATACGAAATGCTTCAACTACACCTGGTTATTTTTTTAACCTTTAGTTTTATTAATTATTTTTAATATTTTGTTATTTTTATTATTTACTTTAAAGTTTGCATAAATTCAGATGCATGTTATTCTTTTGTTGTCAACCGTAAACACCCTGTGCTCACAACAATACCGAAAGCTTTTCGCCAGTCAAAACAAACGCCTGAGCACACGCTGAGAGAGCGAAGCGAACGAGAATGGGAGAGCAACAGAAGCGAAAGCTTTTGCGAAAGCATTACGGGTAAAGGCTAAAGCGAACAAGTGTGTATAAAGGACACGGCAGCGACCGTTTGCGCCTGCGCGCGTGTAATATATTTACGTTTAAAGTTCTGAAGAAATTCAAGAGAAAACACAAGAAATTAGCTGTGCGTACGAAAAATACAATTTTCATAATACAGACGGACGGACGGACGAACTGAGGCGCATTCTCGGTTGTCCCTGAGTGCTGCTGCACTCTCATGTAAAAACAAAACCAGAAGCGTATAATTTGCGTATTAACTCAACTGCGTAGTAGCCAGAGCAAAAACAACAACAAAAAAGGAAATAAAACAAATACAAATGCAAAGTGTACGCTCGACTCGGGCCTAGAAACGTTAAATTATTTAGAGCCAGGCAAGTTCGCCATGCCCAACGGTAATTGTTAAGTAGCAGCAGCAGCTGCAACTGCAATAACACAACTGAAAACCTGCGAAATTACGGACCGGAGACCACAGGGAAACGGCCAACGCTCGTAAATAATAGAAGGAGGCAACGTTCGGTCAGTCGACTCTGTATAATTAAGCCGTCACACTGCGTACGCACAAGTGCGGCGCATCGAATATTTGCTGTGTGCAATCAATGCCATAACTTCGTCAAAACAACCTTTGAAAAAGGGAGGGCTTTTTGATCAATTTGCCCCTAAATCAATCGTACATTTAAAGTTGAAAACGTGATTGGTCGAAGACAAGTATTATAGCCTGAAAATCGATATATCGATCTGTGGGCATAGGTCGAAATTCAAAATGCCATAACTTCGTCAAAAATCAACCTTTTTGAAAAAGGGAGGGCTTTTTGATCATATTTTGCCCCTAAATCAATCGTACATTTAAAGTTGAAAACGTGATCTGGAGTCGAAGACAAGTAAAAATTATAGCCTGAAAATCATATATCGATCTGTGGGCATAGGTCGAAACTTCAAAATGCCATAACTTCGTCAAAAATCAACTTTTGAAAAAGGGAGGGCTTTTTGATCATATTTTGCCCCTAAATCAATCGTCATTTAAAGTTGAAAACGTGATTGGTCGAAGACAAGTAAAAATTATAGCCTGAACAATCGATATATCGACATATGAAGGAAATCAAAACAAATACAACCTTTTGAAAAAGGGAGGGCTTTTTGATCATAGTTTTGCCCCTAAATCAATCGTGCATTTAAAGTTGAAAACGTGATCTGAAGTCGGAAGACAAGTAAAAATTATAGCCTGAAAATCGATATATCGATCTGTGGGCATAGGTCGAAACTTCAAAATGCCATAACTTCGTCAAAAATCAACCTTTTTGAAAAGCGAGGGCTTTTTGATCATAGTTTGCCCTAAATCAATCGTGCATTTAAAGTTGAAAACGTGATCTGGGGTCGGAAGACAAGTAAAAATTATAGCCTGAAAATCGATATATCGATATCTGGCATAGGTCGAAATTCAAAATGCCATAACTTCGTCAAAAATCAACCTTTTTGAAAAGGGAGGGCTTTTTGACATAGTTTTGCCCCTAAATCAATCGTGCATTTAAAGTTGAAAACGTGATCTGAAGTCGGAAGACAAGTAAAAATTATAGCCTGAAAATCGATATATCGATCTGGGCATAGCGACCAATGGCACGATCAACCTTTTTGAAAAAGGGAGGGCTTTGATCATAGTTTGCCCTAAATCAATCGTGCATTTAAAGTTGAAAACGTGATCTGAAGTCGGAAGACAAGTAAAAATTATAGCCTGAAAATCGATATATCGATCTGTGGGCATAGGTCGAAACTTCAAAATGCCATAACTTCGTCAAAAATCAACCTTTTTGAAAACGCGAGGGCTTTTTGATCATAGTTTCGACCCTAAATCAATCGTGCATTTAAAGTTGAAAACGTGATTTGGGGTCGGAAGACAAGTAAAAATTATAGCCTGAAAATCGATATATCGATATATAGGCATGGGTCGAAAATTCAAAATGCCATAACTTCGTCAAAAATCAACCTTTTTGAAAAAGGGAGGGCTTTTTGATCATAGTTTTGCCCCTAAATCAATCGTGCATTTAAAGTTGAAAACGTGATCTGAAGTCGGAAGACAAGTAAAAATTATAGCCTGAAAATCGATATATCGATTGTGGGCATAGGTCAAAATTCAAAATGCCATAACCGTCAAAATCCCGATTTGCCCCTAAATCAATCGTGCATTTAAAGTTGAAAACGTGATCTGAAGTCGGAAGACAAGTAAAAATTATAGCCTGAAAATCGATATATCGATCTGTGGGCATAGGTCGAAACTTCAAAATGCCATAACTTCGTCAAAAATCAACCTTTTTGAAAACGCGAGGGCTTTTTGATCATAGTTTCGACCCTAAATCAATCGTGCATTTAAAGTTGAAAACGTGATTTGGGGTCGGAAGACAAGTAAAAATTATAGCCTGAAAATCGATATATCGATATATAGGCATGGGTCGAAAATTCAAAATGCCATAACTTCGTCAAAAATCAACCTTTTTGAAAAAGGGAGGGCTTTTTGATCATAGTTTTGCCCCTAAATCAATCGTGCATTTAAAGTTGAAAACGTGATCTGAAGTCGGAAGACAAGTAAAAATTATAGCCTGAAAATCGATATATCGATCTGTGGGCATAGGTCGAAACTTCAAAATGCCATAACTTCGTCAAAAATCAACCTTTTTGAAAACGCGAGGGCTTTTTGATCATAGTTTCGACGTAAGCCAAATTATAGCCTGAAAATCGATATATCGATATATAGGCATGGGTCGAAAATTCAAAATGCCATAACTTCGTCAAAAATCAACCTTTTTGAAAAAGGGAGGGCTTTTTGATCATAGTTTTGCCCCTAAATCAATCGTGCATTTAAAGTTGAAAACGTGATCTGAAGTCGGAAGACAAGTAAAAATTATAGCCTGAAAATCGATATATCGATCTGTGGGCATAGGTCGAAACTTCAAAATGCCATAACTTCGTCAAAAATCAACCTTTTTGAAAACGCGAGGGCTTTTTGATCATAGTTTCGACCCTAAATCAATCGTGCATTTAAAGTTGAAAACGTGATTTGGGGTCGGAAGACAAGTAAAAATTATAGCCTGAAAATCGATATATCGATATATAGGCATGGGTCGAAAATTCAAAATGCCATAACTTCGTCAAAAATCAACCTTTTTGAAAAAGGGAGGGCTTTTTGATCATAGTTTTGCCCCTAAATCAATCGTGCATTTAAAGTTGAAAACGTGATCTGAAGTCGGAAGACAAGTAAAAATTATAGCCTGAAAATCGATATATCGATATATAGGCATGGGTCGAAACTTCAAAATGCCGTAACTTCGTCAAAAATCAACCTTTTTGAAAAAGGGAGGGCTTTTTGATCATAGTTTCGACCCTAAATCAATCGTGCACTTAAAGTTGAAAACGTGATCTGAAGTCGGAAGACAAGTAAATATTATAGCCTGAAAATCGATATATCGACATATGGGCATAGGTCGAAACTTCAAAATGCCATAACTTCGTCAAAAATCAACCTTTTTGAAAAAGGGAGGGCTTTTTGATCATAGTTTTGCCCCTAAATCAATCGTGCATTTAAAGTTGAAAACGTGATTTGGGGTCGGAAGACAAGTAAAAATTATAGCCTGAAAATCGATATATCGATATATGGGCATAGGTCGAAACTTCAAAATGCCATAACTTCGTCAAAAATCAACCTTTTTGAAAAAGGGAGGGCTTTTTGATCATAGTTTGACCCTAAATCAATCGTGCATTTAAAGTTGAAAACGTGATCTGAAGTCGGAAGAAGTCAACATTATAGCCTGAAAATCGATATATCGATATATAGGCATGGGTCGAAACTTCAAAATGCCATAACTTCGTCAAAAATCAACCTTTTTGAAAAAGGGAGGGCCTTTTGATCATAGTTTCGACCCTAAATCAATCGTGCACTTAAAGTTGAAAACGTGATCTGAAGTCGGAAGACAAGTAAATATTATAGCCTGAAAATCGATATATCGACATATGGCATTCATTTTGCCATCTGCAGTCGAAACTGCAGCCTTTATTTGATTTTCAATTAATAGTTGTTCTTCACAAGCTTGCAAAGGGATTTTCATTTGCATGACCATTAATATTATAATGAATATCGAATATACTCTCATAGCATCACCATGTGACTCCATAAGCTATCTGCAGAGCTGCATATATTCCCAAGTCGTTTACATTACTAGCTCGGAAACATATATTTTGGCTGATTGTGTTTCTTAAATAAATCATATATATTATTAATAAATCCCGAATAATAGTTAATATAGTTGTCATCACTTTCCTGTTTATCAGATAACCCACTAAAGTTTACTAACTTCGAGAGTTGTTCTGATTTGCAATCCAGTTGGAAAGAGTATATTATCTTCGTATTGCCTATGTTGAGCTTTCTTGCAAGCTGTTCGTGTTAGTGTTTTCCGTTGCGGCCAAAGTTAAATATGAAATGTTGCCATGTGAAAACGCAACCACTTCAAAGTTTCTGCCGACTAAGGCAGTTTTAATGATGCACTAAACGTTAATGGCTACCAGCTTCTCTAAGCCGACCCTTTGTCCAAATTAAAGGCAAAGTGTCGCAGCATAACTCGGCTTGTTGTTTTGGTAATTGTGGTTCACTACAAGAACATTTTACTAATTATGTAAGCATTGCAATTTAAGGATCACCAAAACGATGGGTTGGCAAATTTGCTAGTGAGGCGAATTGCAGCTATCAAGCGAAGCGTAGCCACAACCAAGCCGAGCCTTTAGCAAATAAAGAAGATAGACAAACACCATGCCGATAATAGAATTGCAGCAATAAAGAACTATACAACTATCAAGCTGAGATACCTCGAAACAACCACGAGCAAAGAATCGATGACAAGGAACATAAAAGACGGCGAACAGCAGGGACAGCAACCGCTTGCGATTAGAAAGAGGAAGATAGTCTCAACTCGGCTTTTTGCCGTAGAGAATTAAATATAATTTATAAAAATCTGAGGAATTAGATATATATTTTCTTGATGTGGATCTCGGAGACTCTAAGAACTAATAGGGAATAGCGGCACAAATAATAACATTTAGATTCTGCATTTCAATGGATACAAATTCTGTTCCGATTCCAATTCTGGTATGCCAACCTGGTTTAAATACACTCCCCGATTCATAATGCCACAGATAAAAAGCTATTTAAATTCTAAAGAATGTGCTCACATTTGTTTGCAGTGTATGCAAAGAGTTCTTTTCTTTTTTTGAATAGTTTTGTTTATATTTTGTCGTTTCTTTTGTGCTACTTGTGACTACCTCAAGCAGACCAACAACACACACATAAATCTAGTGAGTGTGTGTGTGTGTGTGTGTGGAAAGTGCAGATTGCATTTATTGTATAAATTCTATGCAACACTAATACAAATGCAACTACTTGCAGCAGAGCAGAGCATAGCACAATGCGAAGAGAAGAGATTCTGATGCGGCAATGTGCCGTTTTCTTTCTGTGTCAGGAGGCAAGTGCCTCCTGTGGTATAATTTTAATTACCACTTAAGCGATACTCGCGTTGCCGTGAGTCAGCAGCTAAGTGCATGTGCAATGCACACACATGACAGCATGTATATACATATATATATATATATGCATTCCTTTTATAAATCCATTATTTATTTCCACTCTTCGTAATTACTTTTGGAAAAGTGTTAATTTTTCGCTAATTTTCTTTCTTTTTCTTAAATTTTCATTTTAGTTTTTTTCTCACATTTTCTTAAGAGTTTTCTGCCACTTTCAAAAACTTATTCACAAGTTCCTTACAAGTTTAAAACATATCTTGCGAGGTGGTGCTATTATTTTGTTCACAACTGTATGACGCATATATATATATATATATATATTGTGCTGCGTGTCCTTATGAGTACTTCGATATATATACATATATATATATACAATACTCAGCACTGACAATGCAAAATGCGCTAACAATGCGTTAGATTCTTTCTGTGCCATTGTTTGGCTCGTTTTGTAGTTTTCCTTATTTCAGCATATTGCATTCCTGTAAATCGAAAGGACCACGGACCACAAGCACACACGGACAGCAATATTGCGCATACGCCACATCCGCCATAAGCATGTCAAAGGAATGTGCTGGCTATAATTGCGCATTTGCCGCTCCACTGAATTGCTAACCCCTAAAACCACACCCATATTTGCCCAGTTATTGCCAGTCGAATTTGTTTCCAAATATTTATATGCTAAATATTTAATATCATCGATTGTATCAAATATGCAAGAACCTTTCATTAAACTGTGAGAGGTTGAAATTGAAGGTAAGAATCCACTTGGGGACGACTCAAAAGTTCCCAGAGCAATAACTTTTGCTAAAAGTGATAAGATTTTGAAAATTTGGGCTTTTATTATTATTATTACTATTAAAGTTGGGGAGAACCAGCACTGCGACCTACAAGGTCTATTATGCCCCTTACCGAGCCTACAGCTCTTCCATCAATCCCAACTCCTGCACGAATGCCAGGATCTTTGTTGGGTTGAGTGCTACTATGTCCTTGAGACTTAGGGCATGCTGCATCTCTTCCTAAAGTCTGCTAGGATGTGCATTGAGAATTCCTCCTCATGTCCACAAAACCTGCATACCTCGCTGCCACAGATACCTAACGTGGTTAGGTGACTTCTCAGTCTACAATGTCCTGTCAATAGACCTGTGAGTATTCTGAGTCTGTTCTTCCCCATGGATATCATTTGCTTAAATCGCTTTTGATTGTAGCCACCTGGGAGACTTCTGGCTTGTCGGAGTCCTGGTGTCTCTGCCCAGCTCCGTTCCCGCATCTGCCTTTCTTCGTCGCTGATTTGCAGCCGCATTGTATGTCTTCCTACGCCACAATACGGTTCAGGACCTATCATGGGTCTCTTTGCCCCATGGAATCATGGTATAATTCCACATGTAAAGTTGAAAACGCAATTCTGGCTCGATTTCCAAGTTCAAATTACACACCCAAAAATAAAAGGTTCCATAACTTTCAACCGCAATAACGTTGTCAAACTCCACCGATTTTCTTTTATTACTCATAATATACTGATTGTAACTTTGCGAAAACTTCAGAACCTGAAAACTTTTTATTTTGTACAGTTTTAAATGGTTTTTATTTGCGCTTGTTTAGTGCTTTCCTTTCGTGGGAAATCGCTTAAATCGCAGCATACTTTGCTGAGTGCCACTCTGAAATGGCTGCCACTTGGCGCAAGCTCAAAATGCAACAACCAGCAACAAAAATGGACGCTCAAATGTAATGTGATCATTGCAATCATGCAATTTGGACACGGTTGCAACGACCAAAAGAGCCAATATGCTGAGGCACAAATGGAAATTGCCAAAATACACATTCGCTGTGATGAAATAAGTTATTATTATGATTATGATTGGGGAAAGTATAAGCACTGCGACCTATAAGGTCTATTGTGCCCCCTTACTGAGCCTACAGCTCTTCCATCAATCCCAACTCCTGCACAAATGCCAGGAACTTTGTTGGGTTGAGGGTTTCTATGTCCTTGGGCCTCATAATATGCTGCCCTAGGATGCTGCATCTTTTCCTGGTTAAGGCGACGCATTCTGTTAGGATGTGCTTCGAGGATTCCTCCACGTATCCGTAACAATTTGGATATACCTCAGCGGCAGTCATGTCAAGTGTGTGATAAGTGCAATTGTGTTAAGTAAACTCGGCAAAGTCAAACAAAAAATTTGCACGTTATTTAACTAGCTTTTGGCATGGTCCAAATGCACTACATCGTCAATGTGTGGCTATGTGCCACAGCTCAGCATTTGTTTTGGCCACCATGCGGCAATTTGGCAGCATATTCACAGCGTCGCGACAATGTAATCGCCAAAGGGTTTAAAGCTTTTTCCGTAAATTATTCGCTCACACAACGGGACAACAAATGGCGTCCGATTTGTTTTTGGTTTTGGTTTTGTTTTTGTTGTCCTGTGACCGACATGTGACCCCGTCTACACTCAGAAAAAAAACGTATCGGATTAAGAGGTGTTAGTTTTCTGGAAACCAGACTTTGCTTTTCTTATTTTCCTGGTGAACTTTTCTAAAATTCAGAAATATATGTACACACACACACAGCCAAACACATGCACACACACACACACAGCTAAACACATGCACACACACACAGAAAGACTCTTTAACTGTAACTTCATGGCTGGCTGGCTTTAAATTTGGTTCCATTCGGGCGGGTTGTGCAATAATTCATCAATCTGAGTGTCCTGGCCACAGCCAAACATTTGCAATTGCATGTTGCCGACAGGCATATTAATTATGCAAGTCACTTTGCGGCCTCACACGCAACTGTTGCCACTTCGACAATTGCTTGCAACCTGCAGTGAGTGTGTTGTGTGCCTCCGTTTGCAATTGCAGGCTGCATCTGCTGCATTTTTAAAGAGATCCCATTTGAAAGACATTAATTAACAATTTTCGCGAATCTTCATTCTCTTCCCGATCAAAGCAGGTTTGGCGTAACCTACCATGTGGTGAATTTGATTGTTCAAATTAGTTTTACAGCAGAAAAAGCTAAGCCAAGGCTTAGGAATATGAATGATTGTTGAGTTTATGATCTCAATGGAATATGCCTTACGAACATCCCGAAAGTGCTGAGTGCTTTTGGCAAAGTGAACAAGAAGCAAAAATGCCCAAAGGCAGCTAAATAAACTTTGGGACACACACATGCACACACAACAAAATACACACACCAAAATACACACAGACAGAGAGGCATACAAATTGCATGACAGTCATGGCCAAATTGTCGGGCCAGACAAGTCTGACATTTGAAATCGCCAAAGGAACAAAAACAACAACAATGACAACAACAACAACAATGACAACAACAACAGATATTAGTTATAAATAAAGGGGTACGACCAGCAAACAAACAAATCGCAGACAGTTGACTGACTGGTGATATACTGTTAGCAGCGACTGTGACTGTGACTGACACATGGCAAAGACAAGGGCCAAAAAGCAGACTGAAAGCAATTAGAATTCAATACATTTGCCCGGACAACATGTAATTAAGTGTAGATGGGACAGACAAACAGAAAGAGAGAGAGAGAGAAAGAGCGAGGGAGAAAGAGCGAGGGAGAAAGAGCGAGGGAGAAAGAGACAGGCGGAGAAAGGGAGAAGGAGACAGAAAGGAAACCAGTTGACAGCAAGGAATATTAAGACGTAAGTTATAAGCCAGCGGTGCAATATCGATAAATATACCATATACACTCAGCAAAAATTCGAACTAACTTTAGTAAATCGCCGTACTAAATATACAACATTTTTCTTGCTTTGAAACAACTTCGTAAATTTTGTAAATTTTAGAAAAATCCACTCCAAAATGTAGAATTGCAAATGATGAGCAATACTTGGCGTGCCAAAAATATGCCGATTGACCAAATGAAGGGTGATTTTTTTACGAGTGTATAAACTACATTTACTACTTTACTGCAGCCCAGGGCAATAAAGTAAATCAAAGGCTTGTCGCACTGTAAATCATAGGGGAAAGTCCTTGACAGTGTGCACCAAAGACCGGCATAATAACTGCTCAGACTTTCAATTATTGAATGAAGCGAACACAAGCACACGCACACACGTACACGCACACACACTCAGGCAAAACAACAGTAAATGAATTGCAAATATTTACAGCATACCTGCAGGCGCTTTATTTATGCAAACGCCGCATGTCGAGCTCCAATTAAACCACCAAAAGAAGAGGAAAAAACGTAAACAATTTCTTGCATTTCCATTTCACACTCGTAACCAGCGAACGTAACAAGACAGAAACCATCAGCGAGCAGCATAAGCAAGCAGGAATGCGCTAGTCGAGAGTGCTCGACGGGGAGATGCCCTCGAGACAGCTATTTTTTCAATTATAGAACTCGTTTTGATTGACAAAGCAATGATCAGAAGAGTATGAGAAGCTTATCTCTTATTCCTATCGTATATCGATTTGTATCGACATTCGCGACACGGGAAAAAGTTATCGATAAAATACACTCAAATCGATCTGTTCGGGATAAATAAGAGCCTCTATTATAGACGGCAGATGGACGTGGCTTCTGATTAAGAATATATATACTTTATGGAATAGAAAATGCTTTCTTTTGATTGGACAAACCCATTATACCCCTTTTACTGAAGTGTTTAGGGTATAAATAATTGAGTTTCGCAACGAAATACCCCGAAAGGTAAGCTTGACGGGTTTCTCGCAGTTATCTCTAACAATCTAACTTCGATTTTGATTGACAAAGCAATGATCAGAAGAGTATGAGAAGCTTATCTCTTATTCCTATCGTATATCGATTTGTATCGACATTCGCGACACGGGAAAAAGTTATCGATAAAATACACTCAAATCGATCTGTTCGGGATAAATAAGAGCCTCTATTATAGACGGCAGATGGACGTGGCTTCTGATTAAGAATATATATACTTTATGGAATAGAAAATGCTTTCTTTTGATTGGACAAACCCATTATACCCCTTTTACTGAAGTGTTTAGGGTATAAATAATTGAGTTTCGCAACGAAATACCCCGAAAGGTAAGCTTGACGGGTTTCTCGCAGTTATCTCTAACAATCTAACTTCGAGTGATTTCAGAACTTACTCTTAAGGCTACTTAGGGTAGACAACTGGTATTTATTTATATATATAAACTATAATTCATATATATATAGGAAAGTCCGATAACGAAGACATAGAGATGGATCAGAGTTGATTTTGATGACTTTAGCCCTCTATCGATATACCCCTTGTAAGAGCCTACCAGGGCATAAACATGATTGCGTGCTCTGCTGCGCTAACTCTATTCAACTTGTTGGCAACACCCCCACAACCCCACACACACACACACACACACACACACACACACACACACACACACACACACACACACACACAGACACCAATCCCCAACCTCCCCGTCCGTTTGTTATTTCCTCACACTTTGATTTCGCTTTTTGCCGCAGACCTTCCCCGATATATATCTGTGTGGCCTCGTCTGTGGTCTTTGCGGAGCCCTTTGAGCCGAAAGTGAATGTTAGCCAGCGTATGTACTATGTACCATAGACATACACATATGTAAATATGTAAATTTAGATATATATAGATATGCATATGTATGCGATACTTGCATTTATCTTGTGGCTTTGTGGCATTAGCGTTTCGCATTTGAAATTCCTCGCTCTTTGCTCAACTTTGGTAAGATGTTTTGGGAACTTGGTTATTTCCATAAGGTCAACGGATGTGTTATCCAATTAGCGACAATCATTGAGTTTGTATCTACTACTGAGACTATGACGTAAGCAACGCAATTACAAATCGATTATATAGAAAGCTTTTATCGCTCATATTTTGAAGCATTCAATTTCCTTTTTTGCACATTTTGCTAATTGCTTTAAGCGAGAATGTAAGTCTGGTGGATATCCAGGTATGTAGAAGTGTTTCATTAGTTACAGGAGAGGTCGTTAGATGTACTGAAGAATGCAGCTTCTACGAACTAATTGAAATACCCTCTGAAATGAGAGAGCTTAACATGAGCAGATACTCTTTAACCAGTTTTTAAATGCTGATGTGAAAATTGATGTTGGCTAGCAAAATCGGCGCATCTTAACAGATTTTAGTGATCTTATGTTTTATTTACTTTAATCGAGTTGATCAATAATAAGTCAGTGTATTTCATATATCAATTGTGTATCTTAGTAAATATATCGATATGCGTGAAACGAGTATAATTATCGATAAAATTAAACTGTGTATCCGAGTGATAGGGGAGAACTCACATGCCAATTTTACAGACACTAGCTGTGAAATTCTGCAAGACACATTTGTTAATACTGGCGTAGCATCGGCCAGACTTTGAACGCTGATCAAGAATATATACACTTATTCGTCCCTTAGTCCCAAATGCTTTCATCCATTATGTGTCTTAACTGTTCTTATGATCTGTAATGAAATAAAAGAACTAACCCAAAAACTTAATCTGACTGTATTTGTATCATACAATGCAGACAATCCCCAGAAAATGTGGGATATACTTGCCTAGAAGACGTTAACTGAGAGTCGTGCAACGAATCGTAAGAATCATGTCGAATGTGAGTGAATATTCATATTAGATTGAAGAGAAATGTTGGAAGAGGATGTCACTTTGTGTGCTTTTTGCAGCTGCTTCACATGGACAAATCGAATGGCAATGGGGTGTATGCAACAGACAATGTGGCAGCGACAGCGGCAACAACAACCGCCATGAGTACGGCAAATAATATAACCATAATGAATGGCGCTGCGGCTGTTGCAGCTGCCGCCGCAGCAGCAGCTACATTGCCAGCATCCGCCTCCAGCGAGGATCTCAGCCAGAGCCTGTCCGAGTACACAGACGCCGATGAGAGCATATCAGCACCCACTGAATTTCTTGCCGAGGTAAATCCATGAATACAAACACATACACTCAGAAAAAATAGTCTTGCATATTTTTTTTTTGAGTGCATATATAAGTATGAAATCCATTCAAATGCAAATCGCGCTGGCAGCGCCAGTCTCGAGGCAAACTCAATTCGGAATCCTTTCAAGCGGCTGACGATGAGAATGATTGGAGTGAGTTGCTCCTGTGCGCCGGCTTATTGATTGCTAACAAATTGGTTAACTTTGAGCGACAGCTGAGCAACTTTTGCCATTCTCAGACTATTGTTGCTTAGCTTGACAACCAAAGATTTCAAATGGATTTGACGCAATTTGATTTATTTGGATTATTCTCTCTTTTCCTTCTCAGTTTCTGTCGGCTGTCATGCTCAAGGATTACAAGAAGGCTTTGAAGTACTGCAAGTTGAGTGAGTATCCCAACAGGCATTGCTCTAAACTATAACCTTTATAATAATCTAGTTAAACGCAGATAAAAGTAACGCTTAAACTCAAATTCAACTTATTAAAATGGGTTAAGACTTTCGAGAACCACAACTTTGTAGGATTGGTGGGATTGGATTGACAGAGAACATAAGAAAAACCTTAGCTACTATTATGATTATGATTGGAAAAAAAGATTGGAACTGCGACCTATGAGGTCTATTGTGCCCCCTTACTGAGCCTACAGCTCTTCCATCAATCCCAACTCCTGCACGAATGCCAGGATCTTTGTTGGGTTGAGGGTTTCTATGTCCTTGGGCCTCATGATATGCTGCCCTAGGATGCTGCATCTTTTCCTGGTTAAGGCGACACATTCTGTTAGGATGTGCGTCTAGGATTCCTCCTCGTATCCACAAAACCTGCATACCTCGCTGCCATAGATACCTTACCTGGTTAGGTGACTTCTCAGTCTACAGTGTCCTGTCAATAGACCAGTGAGTATTCTGAGTCTGTTCTTTCCCATGGCTATCATTTGCTTAAATCGCTTTTGACTGTAGCCACCTTGGAGACTTCTGGCTTGTCGGAGTCCTGGTGTCTCTGCCCAGCTCCGTTCCCGCATCTGTCCTTCTTCGTCCCTGATTTGTAGTCGTATTGTGTGTCTTCCTACGCCACAATACGGTTCAGGGCCTATCAACTTCTTAAAATGGGTTAAGACTTTCGAGAACTATAACTTTGTCAAAAGTCATCAGATTTTCATATAAAAAAGGCCTATTAAAATATTTTATAATATAGTTTTGAATAATACTACATTCAAAGTTGAAAATGCAATTCTGGTTGCTTACAAATGTACTTATTCACTACCTTATTAATCTGTAACACTTTGTATATATTTTTTGTCTTGTGACGCAAACATCAGTTCTGCAATATGAGCCAAACAATGGAACGGCCAAAGAGTTCTATCCACTCATCCTGGACAAGTTGCGCGGTAAGTTCACAGATCACTTGTACAAATATTAATAAATAATCGTTAATATATATATATATATATATATATATATATTTTATATACAGCTGTTAGTGAAAGCGATGAGAACTACAACAAATCCTCGTCACCGGAGCTGGCATTGGACTTGGAGGCGCCTTGCGAGGATAGCGTTAGCAGCCACAGCAGTCACAACAATTGCTCCGATGATGAAGATGAAGATAATGATGATGATGTTGATGATGTTGATGATGTTGATGTTGATGATGAGGATGACATTGATGATGAGGATGACATCGATAACGTGGATGTTGGGGACGAGGAGGAGAGCAGCAGCAGCAACGATGACTACGATCTGCCCATCGATGAGCCTCAGGATGCGGCTGCTGTCGACTGCCTGGCAGTCCATAGCACCTCCCATTCCCATTCCCATTCGCATAACGATTCGGGTTCGTCACGCAACTCCTCGAGCGGAGGCGGTGGTCGTAGCGACAATACCACACACTCCTATTCCAGCCTCCTGCTGGAGGAGGAGGACGACATAGTGCCCGTCAATCTGCCATTTGGCAACCGGGAGTCAACAAGTGCAACAGATCTGGACATCAGCAATGGTAATTGCCAAAAATCGACCTGAATTTTGTTATAATAATTCCACATTCTGAACGATCTTTCAGGCAACAAGGTGGCATCGGCATCGTGCAGCGATTCGGAGTCACCAACAGAGCCGCTGACCCAAAGATTGGCGGCCATTTTGCGCTCCAAGTGCGGCGTCTCAGCCAGCAATGATGAGGCCTACTGAGGGAATAGTTTAAACAACAATTTATATACAACATATACCCTACATATATGGCATATATATAGACTATATATACTATAGTGACTATATTCTTGTACTTATACTCGCGATAAATGTTTACACACTTTCTTTGCCCAACTAAGTAACTAGTTTTCCACTAGTGCATTCGTCGCTTAACAAACCTAGAAACCGTCCCTAACAGCATACAAGTACTACTATATATATATATGTACCTCTCTATATATATATCCGATTGCAATACACACACAGCTGCAAGTTTTCCTTTTTCAAAACAAAAATTCCCTAGACAAACAACATATCGTACAAACATAATAAGTATACCTATATATAGTAGTCGTATTTGTATTGTGTAATCTAGATACTATAACATTTATGCTCCATTTGTTACAGAGCCCCAATAATACCATATATACACATACATATATGTAAAACAGAATCTATTTTAGTAAGACACACTCATATGCAAACGAAGCGCACAGGACTTGGGAAAACATATTGTTGGAGAACTTTACAAGTTAGCATTTTATAGATGGCGACTTTTTTCCACACAGTTTATAACACACAGATACGTAGTATATGTATATATATAGTATTAATTTAGTGAACGGAATGCTCGGATAAGTCTGATTCAAATGGAATGGGGCAAGCAAGTAGTCGTGTGCTACAACTGAAATGGTCCAAAGTCTTAAAACTATATATACATATAGATATATATATATATATATAGAATGAGAATACAAATACATTCCTTTTATTTTCGAAGCTTACAGATTTCTCAGACTTGTTTCGATTGATTTGTTCAGTATACTTAAATATATATGCATATGTATTATCAAATAAGTTGGCCGATATACGCAGCCAATCCTTAAATGAGTATTTGAATATTCATACTATATATATTTAATTAAGTTCAAAGTACTTACTTAATTACTTATGAGAATTTATAAGATGGAACGCTCCTTTAACTCCTTGAATTGTGTACAGTTATTTATTCGGTTCTATTCCAAACTTATGTAATCGCATTATATTCGATATGTATTCAAATGTATATTCGAAACATGTATTCAACGCATAACGGAATGTATCATCAAAAGCTATAATAAAGAAGGAAGGCGACAATCTTTGGTATTACTTATTGGATTAGCTGAAGGTAAGCACAGGAATGATCTAGATGAAAAAAGAACGGATCAGTTTTGACAACAATTTCGACTCCTTTTTTTACTAGAATATGTCTATGGATTCCGACATAAAATTACATTTTAAACTATAAATGTAGGATTGGTGGGATTGGATTGATAGAGAACATAAGAAAAACCTTAGCTAAGGTCTGACCAATAAGTAATGAGACTAAGTCCATAAAATACGTATATTTAAAAATACATTGATCGTTCCATATTCGTGACACGCCTTACAAACACGTTGTCGAAAACACAACACAGCTGGAGAACCATCGAACGTACGAAAGCGAGCACATGTATCGATAGAGGAGGGATGGGAGATTAACCGACCGAAGTTTCAGGTTCGCAGTGTTACCACAAGCGCGGCTAAAAAATCAGTCTCATTACTTATTGGTCAGACCTCGTATTATTATGATTATGATTGGGGAGAAGTTAGCACTGCGACCTATAAGGTCTATTGTGCCCCCTTACTGAGCCTACAGCTCTTCCATCAATCCCAACTCCTGCACGAATGCCAGGATCTTTGTTGGGTTGAGGGTTTCTATGTCCTTGGGCCTCATGGCATGCTTCCCTATGATGCCGCATCTTTTGCTGGTTAAGGCGACGCAGTCTGCTAGGACGTGCATTGATGACTCCTCCTCTCTTCTACTATAAATACCTAATTTGGTTAGGTGACTTCTCAGTCTACAAGTCCTGCCAATACACCGGTGAGTATTCTAAGTCCTTTCTTCCCCATGGATACCATTTGCTTAAATCACTTTTGACTGTAGCCACCTAGGAGACTCCTGGCTTGTCGGAGTCCTGGTGTCTCTGCCCAGCTCCGTTCCCGCATCTCTCTTTCTTCGTCCCTAATTTGTAGCCGTATTGTGTGTCTTCCTACGCCACAATACGGTTCAGGGCCTATCATGGGTCTCTCCGCCCCCATTCTTGCTTGCTTATCAGCCTCTTCGTTATTACTTACCTGAACACTCCTTAAATATGCCACAATCTCAATTAAAATGCTTTTGGAATTAATTTCAAACACATCATCAGCATTTATTTGAAATCCATTATTATCGAAGAACTGTTCCTTTTTCACATTAACATGACTTGCAATCGAATAATGTACTTAGACAGTTCTTAATTGTTTGTTTGTTTTATAAAATTGTTTGTTTCGTACGTAGACTGTTTCTTAAACAAATACCATTGATTTGTTTCGATAAGTTAATCGTGATAATCACTGTGATTTGTGTGAATGCCAGTTGGACTGTTGTTGTGTATAACTGTATATCAAAAAGATTGAGTGAATTTATCGATACTTTTCGATTTTCGATTTTCGATTATACATAAAACGTTTCAAAATTGCATTAAGTGTGCTGAAAAATGTATGTATCATCATCCTTCCACCATTCATCCAAAATCCTAACCATAGCCAGCTGATATGTAACAAACTACAAATGTGTGTCGAACAATTTGTTATCGTTATCGAATACTGTCGTTATCGAATACTGTTTCTGTTTTCGTTTTCGTTTTTATTATTTATTATCAATAATACTTATGTGAAGCAACCACTTGAAAATTATTGTTTCTATGTTTTGTTCTCGAGCACCAAAGAAGTAAACTGAAAAATCGCATAACAAAATTAATTCTATTATCAGAGTCAAATCAATGTAAGTTGCTCAGAACTAAAATCAGGTAATGAAGCTTTGTTTGTATCGTAAATTGCACGTATTTGTTGTATATCGTTTTGTGTTCTCGTATTATTCAAATAGCTAAAGTATGCTAAGTATGTGTGTGTGTATATGTTTGATTGATATAATGCTAGATTGAACTTCAGTATTTTTAGCAAATTGAATCAATTGTAATGAAACTATGATTGTGTGACGAGTCCTCCATTATTCACTTGCGACTTATGAGTGTAATATATATATATATATGTGTACATCTGATCTATCGTACACATTCAAGTAAGTAACTCTTTTTCATTGTGTTAAACTTTGCAAGTAAACTTAATCAATTCGTTATCGATGAAATGCTAATCTGGTTAACTATGGCATGCCTTCATGCATGCTTACCACCTTACCACCACTAAATCTAAACTTGTCCCAGACACGATATCTGTGGAACTAACAAATATTTCCCATACCTCGTGGTATGATTGATTTTCTCTCCTTTTCAGATGAGTCAGTGTGCTTTATAAGTCTGCTAAGTCTGTTGTGTGTGTTTATCGTAGGGTATATCGTCTATATATATATATATATATATATATATATATCGCGCTTACATATTTAATGTTCATTAAAAAGAAACTTTCATTTGAAAACTTCAGGTGTTTCTTGTACTGTTCAGTAAAATTACACATATGTATGTACACGTATGTAAGTGAGTGTGTGTGTGTGAGTGTGTGTGTGAGTGTGAGTGTGTGTGTGAGTGTGAGTGTGTGTGTGTGAGTGTGTGTGTGTGTGAGTGTGTATATATAGATTTGTGAGTTGGCACTACATCAATTGAAAAGAAAACATAAAAAGCGAATCTCGATTCTCAAGTTGTAGCTTACAAACAATCATTTAAAGTATTTATTACAAATACAACATAGCAAAACAAAAAATAATAATTAAAAACGAAAAGTTTACATATATAAACATAATTAAAATAGCTGTAAATCGTACACTTAACTACTTATATATATACGTCTGTCGACGCTCAAAGAAGGGACAGCTTGGCAAAGAATTCAACAGTTGCGAAAAAATGAATATTAAACGAACTAAATACAAAAACAATTATATATACGTATATGTTGTATATATATATACATATATCATATATATATATATATCAGTCGATGAAGTTAATGTGTGAGATGAGCTACAGACCAATTTACATATGTTTGATGTGCGTCTAGAGAATTGCTGCCCGGGCAAGATACGTGTTTTCAACGACTCACTCAAATAAACTCTAGTTTAGCTCAGAAATGTGGCGTATTTATGTTTAAATGACAGCTGCCAATTTTGTTCCAGTGTACGCTGCGCTGCTTTGCACAATACTTATGTAAAACTAAACAATTTTGAATGTTATAAAAATAAAAGTGACGCTACGCCTCCAAATCACAACCAATTTGTTCGTCATTGGCTGTGATTTAATACCGCTTCTATAAGCAATTTGTGGTTTCCTTGGCGTCCTCGATGTTGGTGTGGTTCTTGATGAGCAGCTGCGTCGTCGGATATTTGTTGAGCTGTGCGAAACGCTCCATCACGCACGAGGAGCTGAGACGCGCCTCGGCATCGTGATCCCAGCACTCCTCCATTGTGTCGCAGAATATGCTGAGACCCTAAAAACGATATCAAAATCAATTACAATTCCAATCTCAGCAAGATTATTGAGTATTATCTTTTGATTTAACAGATACTCACCATATGGGTACGCCACGTATTGAGCAAATGTGGACGCAACTTTTTCATGACGACACTCTCCTGCACCTCATCGAGTGTCGGTCGCTGGCCGAGTTCGGCCTCAAATGGCAGCTGATATTCGCCGACGGGTCCGACGACCTCACAGCGTGAGACCATTTCCCAGAGGACCAAGCCGCAGGCATACACATCGATGCGCAGGAAGGCATCCCGATTGAAATTGATGGCACCCTCGAGCACCTCGGGCGCCATGTAGCGACGAGTGCCGACCTGGCCGTGGGTGTCGCCACACGGTTTGCCCGGCTGAAAGATCATGGCCAGGCCAAAGTCCGCAATGCATGCGGTCAAATCACCCTTGAGGAGGACATTCTTCGATTTGAAATCACGATGTGCAATCGATGGTTTCAGCCCATCCGTCTTAGTGTTCGCAATCTCCTCGTGCAAATGGGCCAAACCATTCGCCATCGACTCGGCAATGCGGCACAGCTCCAGCCAACTGATCGTGTGCGATTTTAAATAGTCGCATAGCGAGCCATTATGCTGATAGGTGGATATTAACCAATATTCGGGTTTATCCAAATGCTTTTCAACACCGAGAAATTCGAGTATGTTCGGGTGGCGCATTCGTGGCAATTTATAGATCTCGTTCTCTGTTGTCCACGATTCCTTCTCCTGCATGCGAAAGATTTTGACGGCCACATCCTGGCCGTGCAACTTGGCCTGCCACACATCACCAAAGCGTCCGCTCGCCTTCTGCTCGAGCAATTGAATCGGACGGTTGCTCAGCAATGGCGATGAATTTGTAATTTCCGCTTCATGCTGCGAGAGAAGAGGGAAGAACACAAATTAGTAATTACAATTGAAATTACTATGAGGAGCCACTCACCTTGGGTATCTCATTAAAGTGCTCCTGCTTGAGGCGTCTGTAATAGCTCAGCATGAATATTAGCAGCACGACGAGGACGGCGAATGCGGAAGAGCCAAAAATATAATAAGTCACATTGTTGCTGTCCTGCGTCTTCTCCTTTGGCACTGCAAAGAGAGTAGCAACGGTAATTATAAAGCCATTCTCAACTATATATCAAGTTGTTTATGGGTCAGTTTCCAATTTCCCTTCTCTACTGCCGCGAAATGCACAGAAATAGCAGCTAATGTGGCAGCTAATGTAGCAGCTACCATAGAGCAGCTACGTGCAGCAAATGAGCAAAACAAATATGCGATTGCTATAGTAGCAAACAGAATTAACTATTATACTTAATTGTTCAATTACATTGGTATTATTTTTATATTAATATTAGTCTTATTTGTTTATTACTTTTATATTATATTTAATTCTCTTTGCTCTGTATTTGTCCATTTTCTTAACATCTCTGGGCCTTCGTCAGACTATCGATAACGCCACATATCTGCCACAAGTTTAAAGCTACTGTCATTGGCATCCGCCATCCCGTCCTGGCTATATCTGTCTTAATTTGGAGCCTTCAAATTTGGTATTTGGTTATTTGACCACACAATTTCTGAGAGTGTAAGTCCATAAAAGCGCATAGCTCAAACTAATTTTAGCGGACCACGCCCACAAAACTAGGCAAAAGCCCGCTGTTTTACAGCTGAAGTTACCAATCTTGAAAGGTACATTATTGGGAACCTTAAAATGGCCTTATACCACAAATAATCACTATGACTCTCCCAAAGTTAAGCAAAGTTACAAGTGCAAAAATGAAGAAAATACTCCAAAAACCAGCCAGTAAAATCTAAAAATTGTTCTGAGTGTATTTAACTTGATATAAAATAACAACATTAAACAGAGCGAAAGACCTGAGTGGCCTTTTTGTAAAAAGAAAATAAATAAAAAAATAGAAATGGAAAAAAATGAAACTCTTGAAATCTTTGCGTGGCACTCGAAATATTGTGTTTGCAACTGTATGTGGCATAAATGCATGTTGGTCTTTAAACGCTTGCAGCGCAGGTGAACAACATCTCAAGTGGCACCTGTAGTTGGTGCCGTGCAGGGTTGGTGATGCTGTGCTTGTGCATGTGCATGTGGATGCCACAACAAGCACAAGCACAACGCAAAGCAAAAAATGAAAAATGAAAAAAAAAAACGAAAGTTTCGCCCCCAATTTGGCATCGCTTTTTATGAGCTCAAATATAGATAAAGATATATAAATATATATATATGTATATATTTAGATAAGAGGGAGCCAAACACACAAAGAGAATATAACGAAAAGTGGCACGAAGGCAACTTGCAACACACACACAGGCAGGTAGCTTATGGAGGCTGTGGAAAGTTCGTTAACACGAAAATGTATTGCAGGCAAGGAGGTGGCAAGGTAGCAAGTGGTTGCCTGTGTTATGCCGAAATTGGAGCGTGCTGCAAAGGAGAGAAAAAGAAGAAGAAAAAATGTGGCACCTTGTGTTGTTGCCTCCATGGCGGCCGGTATATATTTGTAGTGCATGTTGCACTTGGAGCCCTTGCAACAGCAGAAATGGATGTTGCCCAAGCGGGGCTTGGCACTCGTGATGCAAGCAGTCTGATTGCACTCGTGCATGTCCGTGAAGCAGCCCTTCATCTTGACTTTGTCCGTGCCTGCAACAAATGAAATTTAAATATTATAATCCCTTCATTTCTCTCAGTGTATTCGTCGCAGCAACAAACCAGTCAGCTCGTCAAAGGCCCACAGCACATAACAGCTGGGAAACTTGTCCGCCTCCACCTGACACCGCTCAATGTTTGTGGCACAATCCTGATGCGTGTTGCAATCCTTCTCGTCATAATGCTCACAGTTGATGTTGTGGCCCTCGGGCAGAATGGCACCACCAGCAACGGATTTCTCCTGATGCATCAACAGGCAGCCTGAGAAGTGGAAATAACAAGTGTTAAAAATCGCTTAATGTTCCAAGGCATGTTCAAAACTATGAAAACAAATCCAAAAATACTTCAAATAGTTGAATGTTCCAATAGAGTCTTATTCTAAGCACTTGCTTTGTGGAATCGTAAATAAGTTACTTAAATGGGCTCCAGGCGGCTGGCTTTGTGCATGTATCATGTAACACACATCATGAATCTGCCACATCGACAACCGACCAGCGACCTCGGACCAAGAGGAGTCGCCAACGGACCAACGACCCCAATCTCAAAACCCAAACCCCAAAGCTAAACCAAATCCCAAGCGCAGCAAGGCTCAAAGCTGAGCTGAGCTGCCATTGAAAGTCGAATGGAGAATGAAGAACTTGCAACGTTTGCTTGCCACACTCGCTTGCAAAGTTTGCTTGCCACGCAACCCCAATTCGTGTAAAGAGGGCCATACAAAATTAGCTCCACTGGCCACTGGAGCCTTTTGAGTGGGCCTCATAACCCCAATGCTGCAACTGCAACCTGCAACTGCTGTGCACGAGTGTTTGTGTGCTATATGTGTGTGTGTAAATCCACGTGTGAGTGCTGCGCACAGTCGTGCGAGTCCAATTTGTGAAAGTGAAATTAAATAATTACTTTTTATTTTTTTATTTCTTTATATATTTAAAAAAAAAAAGGTGGACTATTTTGCATTTAAGTACCCCAAAAATATGTAATAAATATTTCATATTTTCTTACATTTAAATTTTAAATATTATGTTCTATTAGTTTAATTTAATTTTTTTGTTCTGTGCCGACGTTAGAGAGAGAGAGAGACAGAGAATGAATTTGATAATTGGTTATTTATTTTTGCAGCTTATCATTTACAGCCGTGAATATTTTTGAACCCCACTCCCTATTAACAGCTTTAAGTCTTCTCATTAACATAATCAAGCAACCATTTAACATAGCCTCTTAGCCACTGTGCAAGGGTAATCGCATCTATAAATATATGTATATACATACATACATGCATACACATGCGTGTATGCGTGTGTGAGCATGCTTTATAGTAAAGTAGATACATAAGCATTATGCACATTATGCATGTTGAAAGGGGATGAGTTTAAAGTGGCGTTCGTTCAAAATAAAGAAACAACAACAACAACGGCAAAAGCAGAAATAACTAGAGTAAAGAGTAAAGAAAATGCATAAGAGCAAA
This sequence comes from Drosophila percnosoma, assembly GCA_035043855.1. Classification (NCBI taxonomy): domain Eukaryota; kingdom Metazoa; phylum Arthropoda; class Insecta; order Diptera; family Drosophilidae; genus Drosophila; species Drosophila percnosoma. Next base: position 284,325 of record JAWNMQ010000651.1, read on the forward strand.
CGATAGCGAATGAGAGCCAACGAGAGCGAGGGAGTTGCGCTCAACTAAAGTAGATTTTCACCCGTGACGAGAAGCACCAACAACAACAACAAGTTGCTCTAATGCAACGTCATCCATTCAAAAGAAATCATTGCACACTCACACGCATACATACATGGAAAGAGCAGCAAAACGGACTTAAGAACTCGATCAAGCGTAAAGGGGAGAGTGGGGGATTGGCATAGCAGGCGCCATTACGTACAGTAAACAAACACACACACATGCTGACGAGAAGTATGTGTTTGTGTATTTGTATACATACCTATAAGCTGCATCGCCAGATAAAGCACAAAAGCGCATTTGGACATTGTTACGACGTTTGTTATCACCGCTGCTCCCAACTTTTTTACAACACTACAAATTTAATTTTTTTTATACGTAACACAAAAAAATCCGCGCTGTTTATAATTAATTATTCTAATTAATTATTTTCGGTTTTACTTTTGGCACGTCAAAATTTAATTTTGATTTTTTATTGCGTTTTGTTGATTCCTGATTTTGCTTCACTTTTCAAGCCGTGCATTTAATATTATTTTTATATATTATGTTATGCGTCTTTGTGTGTGTGTTGCGTGTGTGTTTGTATGTGTGTAAATTTGTGGTTGCATGTGTGTGTTTGTGTAATTTATTTTCCGCTGCATTCGCAGCAATTTTGCTGAACACACGTTTTTTTCATTTGCATTTTCATGGCTTGTTTTCGTTTTAGCTTCTGCCTATTTATCACATTTTCTATGTTGGCACTTTAAATGCGTTTCTCCGCTGCATTTAAGGCTTTTTATTTAGTTAGTCTCTGTCGATTTTATTCATTTGTACGCAGTTTTTACTCGCAATCACAATCGAGTGTTCCAACTTGGTACATAGGTACCAACATTTTCTGTACATTTACCAACACTTGTTTGTGGCGGCGTGGCAACGCTTTGATTGGTACAACTAATTGTAAAACTTAGCATATACTTTGGCTTACTGGTCACACTCTGTGGAAGTAAAAAAAGCGGTTTTATTTAAATTTAGAATTTAAGACCACTTAGTTTGGTTTACTGGTCACACTTGTTGCAAGCAAAACACGGTTTTTTTTAAATGAAATAAATATTGGCTGCTTATATAGTTGCTTAAGGGAAACAAATCTTAATTCCAATTGTAAGCTAAAATGTAAAATTTAACAGCACTGCTAACACTTCATGTAGACATGTTAATAAAGCAAACATCTTTTTAAAGACAATTATTTACATATAAATAAAGTTTATCTCACACACATTTACACAAAAGTCACATGACGAATTTCTAAGAATAAGAAAAAGGCACAAATAATGATTTCATCAAGAATGAATCACTTGCTGTAATACATTTTATTACACCGCCATAAAGATAATACAATATAGATACACAAATATAATATATACAAGCTTGAAAAATAAAATATATTAAAAATCACTTTTTGCCATCGAGATTGGTCAAACCATCGGCATATTGAAACTCCGGACTGTTCTCATATTCGCACATATCCAGCGCAATGATGCAGCTCTCCTTCACCACCCTCCGCTCGTCCTCTGCGTAATTCTTGAGGATTTTGATACATTCATCGGTGGCAATGGCGCCCAGTGCCTCGGCGCATTCATGTCGAACCATTTCATTCTCCTCGCGATTCTCCAGATTTGCCTGCAAATATTTAATGCTGCAAGGCTGCTGCAATTGACCTAAAACAAAGGCAACTTCATGACGAAATAGAGCCGATTTATCCTTTAATCCTTCGGCAAGGGCCAGGACACTTTCCTCTGTGCGAAGATTTCTTAAACTGAACATTGCCCGATAGCGATTAAACAGATTCTGCTCCGCATTCAAATAAATTTCCCTCAATTGCTGCACATTTTTCTCGCCTGCTACTGGTGGTGAAGGATCCACAGAGGCATAGGGATTGGTATCTTGCACCTGCTGACCACTTTGCAGCCAGCGAACGCGCTCCAAGGCAATCAGACAAGTTTCTGCCACCTCCACAACCGAATCATTTTTGTATTTCTCGAGAAGCGGCAGAACTTCTGCTTCTCCAATGGCGCCGAGTGCTTCAGCTGCCTCGTGACGCACCATGGGCTCCTCGCTAATGTCCTCGAGCACCTGGGTCAGTATGCCAATTGCCAGCTTGTCCTGCATTTGGCCCAAACAATAAGCTAATTCGTGTTTCAACAAAGCGGATTCATCTTTAAATCCTTGACTAATTTCCCCAATTGCAGTCGCGCCTCCAATGTTCTTCAGCGTGAACAACGCTCGAAAGCGCTCCTTGAGCGGACGCTCCTTATTGTTGAGTACGGCACCAATGGCTTTAATTTGTTCTTCCGACACCATTTCCGATCTATTTCCAAAATTACAGTTTGTAAATAATAAAAAGCCTACCTCGTGGAAAGTGATCGATTACAAATGCAATACATTTTTATTGACCAACCACCACACATACTTGTACATGCACTGTTGCGTCTATACAACACTTGTGTGTCGAAGAGCAGAAATTAGCCTAGTAATGGTTTATGATTAGTCTTTCCCTTAAATAGCGTATTTTGAAGCAAAATAAAGTGTTAAGTTTCTATCGAACAAAAACCACCTACACTCGTACATGCTTTGCAGCACCGTCCCAAAAGGCCACCATTATCAACAGCGTATTTTCAGGCAAAATAATGCGATAACTTGCTATCAGTCAACCACCACATGTACTCATACATGCTTTACAGAATTGTTACAAAAGGCCGCCATAAATGTCGGGCTGTGCAACACTTAAATGTAATCGAGTTTTGGTTTATCTTTGCTTTTTTTGATTCAATATGAAAAAAATACATCGAAATGTACTAAATCTAGCATATTTACAAGCGAAATATTGTTTAATTTCTATTGGCAAACCACCACATGTTCTCCAATATGTTTACCAATACTGCCACAAAAGGCCGCCATAAGTGCTGTGCTGTACAACACTCGAGTGCAAGAAGAAGCATAATTTAGTCGAGTTGTGGATTACGTTTGGTCTTTCGCCATTGGCTCGAGAAAAACCGTCGAAAAGTGCAAAATACAACGTATTTCCAGGCGAAATAAAGTGCAAAACGTAGTCGAATATTGGCCGCTGCCCGGGCTGATCAGTTGCATATTGAGTTTTAGTGCAAACGTGCCGAAAATTGCATTTAATAAATTTAGCGCGTACATTCAGCGTGGCGTGTGTGTGAGTGTATGTATATGCATATGTGTGTGTAAGATACCTGCCAGTTGAAACCAGTGTGCAAAAAGGGAGCACAGAAAACCACTCGCTACTTTAAAGCGAAGCGTTCTTGAAAACATTGCAAAATACAACAAAAAAATATTGTATTTTGTAAGCAAAAATAAATAACAAATATTATCAAAATGTCGGACGAGACGAGCTTACAAAAAACGGAGGCGGAGGCAGTTGAAGAAAGTGCAGCAGCAGCAACAATTCAACCGGCGGCGACGGATGAGAAAAAAACACCCGTAAGTGTAATAAATACATATGCAAATATGTTTGCAATGTGTGTGTGAGTATATGTGTAGAGACAGTCACAATTAACACCGGGGGTCGTGCGATAAGAGCGCGCTTTGCAACACATAGAAACATACACAAATACAGACACATAGAATTATCTGGAAGAGCGTGCGCAACACTTACGCAGTATTTTTCCAAAATATGTGAATGTGTGCGTATGTTTTTCTTTTATTTGGTTTTTTACACCGTTTCATGTTAATGTTAATTTGTCCTCGTTTGCCGCGCGCGCTTTTCCCCTCTCGTTTGTATATGCGAGAGTATGTGTGTGTGTATTTATTTTAGTATGTCGCGTGTTTCACTCGCTGCAAAGTCTCATCGCTGGGTCTCTTGTGCACACGTTTTGCCGCCGCGTCTCTCGTCACGTTCTCGTTTGTTTTTATTTTTCTTCTTCTCTTTTCGACTTTTTGTTGTTTGCTGTACTTTGTCATACAAGCATATGTATACGCGTGTGTGTGTTTGTTTTTGTGTGTGTGTGTCTTATATGTTTTGGGGCTTTTATTTACCGCTCAATGGAAAATGTTAGGCTTTGTTTCACTTGATTTAATGCGAATAAAAAAAAATAAAAAAAATGTAGGAATAATATCGTGCAATATTGATTATTATTCATTTATGAAATAATTGTAAAAAAAATAATATAATAATAAAATCGTGCAATTATTTAATGAATCGTTTATTTTACATATGTAAATTTTGTATATGCAATATTTTGATGAGTATTTATTTATTTATTAGTTATATTAATTAATTTATTACATATTTTTTTTAGAAACGCACGCCAAAGCGTCGTTCATTTATTGAGCGGGCTCAGCAGGAGAGCGAGGAACTGGTTCGCACAATGGGCGGCAGTCTGGAATTGGGTGGCGGTCGACGCACGCGTTCCAGTACTCGTGGAACGCCAACGCGTTCAGCTGAAACCGTTACGCCGCCACCAAGCAAAAAGGCGCGCACATCGCCAGCAACAACGAAGAGTGGTGGTGGGGGACGTGGACGTGGAGCACGTAAATTGGATGTTGGCGTTGAAGAAGGTGTGGAGCAAGAAACAGCAAAAGCCAACGAGGAGGCGGAGTTGGAGCATGAAGTGGAAGAGGAGGAGGAGGAGGAGGTGGAAGCGAAAGCAATTGAAACTGTTAAAGCAAAAGTATGTTAATAACATGACATAACATGTAAATAGCATAAGATAACACTGTTAAGTCAATTCTAACATTTGTTCCCTTTACAGAGCCCTGTTAAGAAAGCCAAGAAAGATGAAAAATTGGACAAGCCGAAGGAAATTGTTGTTGAGGAATCCAAACGGAAAGAAACTCACGAAACCAAGATAAATTCGCCACAAAAGAAAACACCAAGAAAGGATCAACCAGATGCGACTGCAGCACCAGAAGAGCATCAAAACAATGTGGATCACGTCAAGGAGAGGAAAGCGGCCGAAACGAAAGATAAAACGCCCAAGAAATTGGCACAAGGCGAGCCAACAGCTAAAGTTGCCACAAGCCCACCGAAAAGCGAAGCAACTGCCACAGCTATGGAAGTGGATGAAGATGCAGCTGCTTCTCCAGCTCCAGCTGCTACTGTTGAGGAGGAGAAGGAGAAGAAGGAGGCGAAGCGTGAACAGTCGCCAGTTGTTGAAAGTAAATCTGCCGCATCTGCAAGCATGGAAGTTGTCGTTGTGGAAAATAAAGCAAAGGAGCAACAGGAAAAGGAGCATAAAGTGGATTCGGAAGCAGTTCCAACTTCAACTACAGCTTCAGTTACAGCTTCTGCTCCAGTTAAAGCTGCAACTCCAGCATCAGCTTCAGCTCCAACCCCAACTCCATCTTCAGCTCCTCCTCCAGCTCCTGCTCCAGTTCAACCTGCTAAGCGGCCAAGTCCGGAACCCATGGAAGTCGATTCGAGTACAAAGAGCAGCTCCGATCCCGAAGAAGCAGCGCCAGCAGAAAGCAGCAAGAAAGAGGAACAAGCGGAGGAGAAGAAGGTGGAGCAGCAGGTTGTGGAGCTAAAAGAGGCTGTGCCCGAAAAGATGGCAAATGCTACAGAGAACAAGGAACAAGTGGTGGTTGCAGTTGAAGCACCTGTCAGCAATGATATCAGCAAACCAGTTGTTGCAACAGTTGTAAATCCAGCTGTGGAATCCACCGAAACAGAATCAACTCAGGCAACAGCAGCGGAAGTGGTTGTTAAGGAGCCGCAGACGACAAACTGCGAAAACAAGTCCTCCGAGCACAATGACAACGGTGAGTGTTTAGTATTTCTGTAGCCAATTACATTATTATTACATTCAATATTCAATATTTAACTGTCTTCAACAGGTGAACCGAAGATTGTTAATAATGCCACTGAGGATGGAGAAAATCATGCAACGCCGCAGGCCTGCAATTAAGCAGCGTATAAACATGATGAAGCTGATGATGCAGATGCAGATGATGAGCTGATGCAGATGCAGATGATGAGCTGATGCAGATGCAGATGATGAGCAGATGCAGATGCAGATGATGAGCAGATGCAGATGCAGATGATGAGCAGATGCAGATGATGTTAATGAAGATGATGATGATGATGAAACCAATAACTATAGATGGATGACTTCGACTTCGATTCGATACAAAAAAGCCGTAAAATATTTTTGGAATTTCCTAAAAACAACAAAAGCAAGAAATAACTGAAACTGGATCGCGCCGCATGTGAAAAGCACAGTTTCAAATGCCGTTTCTTTTATTCTCAAAACAATGATTTATAATTCACTAAGGATTAATTTCTCCAGCCTTTGTGGCTGGATTTTGAATGCTGATGCTGTGTGCGCAATATATTAATAATAATATAAAATAATAATGATAATTGTATCAAAACATATAGCTCTAAACCCGCCAACAACTTTCCCCCCAAAAATAAGCACACACACACAAAAACACACACACACACACACACATTGTTAAAAGCATTACAACTATAAATAATATGTATGTGTAAATTTAATGAAAATTGGAAACTAAAAACAAAAGAGGAAAAAACCAAAATACATTATTGAGCAATGTATGTAAAATAGATGTTTTTAAATTATAAGACACATAATCATTAATGCAAGACCCTAATTTTAACATTTTCATTTTGACAAACACTCAAAAACCACAAGAAAAGATTTTTTTCAACAAATTGATGCGTAATTCAAGAAAATTTAAATATATTAGATATATATATAAGCAAATATAAACAACAACTTTACTAACATATTACTTATATATGTATTTCCTGCTATTATTATTATTATGTTTTTTTTTTCAATTTCGAAAACTGGCATTTAGTTTTTAGCGAGAGTTCTGTTCAGAACCCAATCCAATTGTATATCAGAAAACGCATCAATTGTATTCCGTGCAAGCATAAACCACACAGCAAAAAACAAAAAGAAATCTTTTCCAGACGATCTTAACAAAATTACGAATAGTACTGTAATATGCTAAGAAAAAAACAAAAAACAAGAAAACACAAAAAAAACTAACAAAAAACGAGAGGGTAAAAAACACCATTTTGGAGCTCTTTTTTTACAAAACAAAAATTTGAAACCGTTTTTGTAAGTAGCTGGATAACTTTCTGTGTAAGAAATTCTTCATTTCAAATATTCTTTTGTAAATAAAATCTTTTAAAAATGCAAAAGAGAGATAACAACGCTGACTTAACTGTAATTCATTATTATCATATGCTAGAACACAGCCTAAGCCGCACTATGCAACACCATTTCTAGATGCTTGCCCCTTCAGCGGCAACTCCTCCATTTCCTGCTCGACGGCTGGACTCAGCATGCTGCGCACAAATGGTGAATACAATTTGGGATTCTGTTGCTCTTGTTCGCTCTTCTCCATGCGCCAAACATAGCTCATGGGCACTGCCCAGACAAAGATGAGGATTGCACCCAGCACTTTGTACCAAAAAAATGATATATCATATATGGAAAAGTCGCGGTTGCTGCCAAATGCAGTTGTCACGCTTGCCGGTGCCCGATTAGCTGGCGCCATCATTGTTGTGGTCGTGGTTGTGCCACTGCTAAAAGTAAGTAAAATAAAAAATAAATAGAGTAAATATTTATAGATAACACTCTAAAGTGTGCCATCATAACGCTCAGTTTATCCATGCCGTAAAAACTCGGAAAGTAAATCGTAAAAAAAATAATGATAAAAATCGCAATACTTTAGTGATTGTCTACATTTTAGCGACTTTTGTTGCTAATATTTTAATATTATTTCGAAAAACTATAGTTTTACGGCGATTAACGACACTTATTTTGGAGTTTAACAACACTTACATGGCATTGAAAAAGATATCTAATCCCCGGGCCGCGCACTGATCCAACGAATTTGGCAACACTTCGTATTTGATGAGGCCCTCTTTGAAGTTGAGCTGTGCATTGATTATGATCCAGAGCATGACGAGTACACTGAACAAAATGCTTGTCATTGCCACCTTACCGTTGACGCGGGGCACAAACATGCCGAGCAGAAAAATGCCGACAACAGCGCCGGTATTAATGCCCGTTATCGTCCACACCGTTTGCAAAATCGAATTGAAGCGCTGCACCACCACACCACCCAAAATGCAATAAGCACCCATCCCGATGATGACCAATTTCATGCATCCATTCGCCCGGGCCTCCGTGTGCCGAATGTGTGGCTTGATATAATCGAAGTAGACAACGCCAGCCAGCGAGTTGAGATTGGCGGAGAGGGAACTCAGTGAGGCGCTGAAGACACACGAGATGAACAAACCCGGCATGCCAACCAGGTTACCCATTATATCCTGTATAAAGAAGGGCATCATTTTGTCCGGTTTGCTGACCAACTGAAAGGCAATCAAAATCACAAATCTAATCGGGCTAAATATCGAGGGGGGGGGGGACTTACACCTGCCAACATGGGATCGCATCCAAAATATCGTGCAAACATTATAATGCCGGCGAAAGAGGTGAAGAACGTTATAATCAGAATGCCAAAGCCCGCCACGATGAGAGATCTGTTGAGAATGATATGTATATGAAATATATATTGCTTGAACTACACTCAGCAAAAAATAGGTGGATTTTGAAGTCAATAATTTTGATTTTTCCTCCAGTTGTAGAAGATTCGCTTACTTTTTGGCATGTGCATACGAAGGCAGTGAGACAATCCGCTGCACACAACTCTGATCGAGTCCAATCTTGCCCGTCCAGAGCAGTAATCCACTGGCTATGTTGCTCCAGACAGTGCTGCGCAGCCTCGGATCCAGTCCAAAACTATCATTAACGTAAAGTAACATTAGAGAAGTAAAGGAATCGACTTCAGTGAGTTGACCTCAGACATACTTGAAGTCAAGACGACCACCTTGGGTGCCATATTCGAGGACAGTGCTCAAGCCACCAGCGCGCAGGGTGCCCAGGACACCCACCATAACCACGGAGAGCAGCATGACGCCAGCCTGCACCACATCCGTCCAAACCACCGTCTTAATGCCACCCAACATGGTGTAGAAAACGCAAATCGATGACACGATCGTATTGATGATGTGAATATTTACGCCAGTCACTGCAACAATATATATACTATAATATATATAATATCCAAAATGATCAAGTTCTACAGACCCTGAGAGAATGCCAAGGCGGGAATAAACATATAAACGGGCAGCATTAAAAACTGATTCAGCACAAAAGTCAGGGTCACCAGTTGACGAGTGCGTTTGTTGAAACGCATTTCCAGATACTATGGGTAGAAATATGATTGAAATAATGTTCGCTTATATGATATATTGTATCCCAACCAACCTCATAGCAATTGACAACGTTGTTGTCGTAGAAGACGGGCACAATGATATATATCAATATGGGCACTGTGGGAATCATGGCTAGCACACCGAACATAAAGTTAAAGCCATAAGTGTAGCTCTCAGCTGGAATCGACATGATTGCAACGCCAGAAAGCTGACTGAAAGTTAATGAAAATATTATTTGTTTATATAATATTATTAATAATAATAATAATAGTAGTAGTTATAATAATAATAACAATAATAATAGTAAGCGAACGGGAACAGAAAAATGATTTCACCACTTGGTCACTTAATTGCAAGCATAGCACCTGGCTTACCACCATGATTTATATATCTATTTGTATAAACATAAAAATGGGGGCTCGAATTTATGCCGAAATGCCGCACGAGTTGGTTGTATATAGATAAGAACTGACGATTTTGTCTGCTATCCGCGATGATACCAACTTACCTGGATACCAATGAGATGGCAATGGGAAGTGTCTGCATCTTTTTGCCACCGCGCAAATACTCCTCGGTTGTATTCTTGGCCTTGGCAAAGAAGCCAAAATAGATTCCAATGCTGGCCGATATGCTCAACATGAGTATGAAGACACTATAATCGGTCAGTCCGAATCTCAGATCCTCCACTTTAGATGCCATATTTGTGGTTGAGTTCACTTTGAGATCAGCTGCGGATGCAGTCAGCACAGCTACTGAACCATCTTGCAATGAGATCTTTGACTTAAGTAGCAATCAAATGTTGCTTATCAGTTTTGTGGCTGTCATATCTGCTAGCCACTGAAGTTGTAAAAGTTAATAGCCCATATCATAAACTTATCATTTACGTATTTTTCCTATGCCGTTCCTTCATACTTTTATAGCTTTTACGATCTTGATGATGGTAAATCACTGCCTACTTTTGGGAGCCCTGACAAGCATTACGTGTGATAAGAGTGATAAGCACATTCTCTGGTCCACAGATCACGCACAGTGCAGACAAATTTAAATGACTCACATGCGTACTTAAGACAAGATATCGATAATAAAGTGTGGCGGTTAAGCAATCAATAAAAGAGTATTGACGGTTGAGTGATCGATAAAGTAGTGTTGGCGATCGACGGATCGATAATGGAATGTGGCGGTCGATAAAATAGTGTTGGCGGCCGACAGATAAGCCCAGCTTACAAGTCGACAACAAATTTCGAGCGCGAAATTTAAATATTCCGAGACGCAACAAATCTTTATTGCACTAAACAAATTAAAAAGCATTCGTCTATAAGATTTTAACGATCTGTTGCCACATCATTCTTGGTATTATCTATTTTGGTAATATCTATCTTATGCTCAGATGCTTCATCCTCTTTCAGCGGTGGTCCCTTCAGGGGCAGCTCCTCCAATTCCAGTTCTGGATTCAAATTCAGATATTTTTGCACGATTGGCGAGAAGTGTTTAGGATTTAGTTTCTCCTTCGCATCAGGTTTGCAGAAGTAGCTCATTATAACAGTCCAGACAATCGTTAGAGTAATGCCCATTATTTTGTAAACGTTAAATGATATATCAAATATTGAAAATTCGCGATTACTGCCAAATGCACCAGTAATCAATTGTGGCGATGCTGTGGTCGTTAAAATTGTCGAGTTGTTACTATAAAAAAGAGAGGTTCAAAATTAGTTTCTTATAATTTATGGCTTAAAGCTAATATATTGCTCACATTGCATTTGCAATCGCCCTGAACTGGGGCGCCTCACATTGATCCAAGGTGTTGGGCAGACCATCGTATCTGATGAGACCCGCCTTGAAGTTCATTTGCCCCTTGGTAATGATCAACAGCATGACACACATACTAAATACAATACTCGAACCGACGACTTTGCTATTGGCACGAGGATAGAGCATGCCCAATAGGAATACACCCATAACGGCACCCGCATATATCCCACTGATGCTATTCACAGTCTGCAAAAGGGAATTGAAATGCTGCACCACAAAACCACCAGCGATGCAATAGAAACCAAATCCAATAATGATCATCTTCATCGTTGCATTCGCCCTTGCCTCCGTGTGCCGAATGAAGGGTTTGATGTAATCGAAATAAATCACACCAGCCAGGGAGTGGAGAGTGGCGGAAAGAGTGCTCAGCGAGGCACTGAAGACACATGAGATGAACAATCCCGGCATGCCAACCAGGTTACCCATTATATCCTGTATGAAGAAGGGCATCATTTTATCCGGTTTGCTGACCAACTGAAAACCAAAGAAAATCACAAAATGTAATCCCTGTAAATATCGAATAGGTGGAAAAACTTACACCTGCCAACATGGGATCACATCCAAAATATCGTGCAAACATTATAATGCCCGTAAAACACATAATACCCATGATCATGATGAAGCCAAAGCCCGAAAGGATTAGCGATCTATAAGATAGTAATAAAGATACAATTTTCAATAATTTAATACAAAATTCACTTTTACCTCTTCGCGTGGGCGAACGATGGCAGCGAAACAATTCGTTGGACACAGCTCTGGTTTAGACCAATGTGTCCCGTCCACACCATGAGTCCATTAAAGAATGTGTTCCACACTGTCATGCGAATGCGTGGATCCAATCTTAGACTACAAAATACTCAAAATGTTAGAATTTTTCAATTTTGTTGGTAATTCGAAAACTTACTCAAAATTGAAACGACCTCCAGTACTGGCGTTCTCTATCACTGAACTCAGTCCGCCCGTTTGCATTATGCCCAGAATGCCCACAATCAATACTGTGATCAACATGGTACCTCCCTGGATGACATCCGTCCAAACCACGGCCTTAATGCCACCCAGCATTGTGTAGAAAACACAGATGGAGGAGACCATTGCATTAATGACATGAATATTCCAGCCGGTAACTGTGCGTGAAATATGAAAATCAGTCTAAAATATACTACGGATATGTGTATATATATATATATAGTTTCGCAGAATAATATCATCCATCTGAATCATTCGTATATAGATAACTGTATATAAGTATATTACCTTGTGAAAAGGCCAGAGAGGGTACAAACATATACACTGGCAACAAGAGGAACGAGTTCATCACAAAAGTGGCTGTCACCACTTTTCGAGTGAACTTATTGAAACGCATCTCCAAATACTGCAATAATTCAAAAATATGTATATATTTAATTATAGATAAAATAGATAGTTTGGAAATATGTTGCACTCACCTCGTAACAATTGGAAACATTGTTTTCATAGAACACTGGCACAATAATATAAATCACAATGGGCACAACAGCAATCATAGAAACCACCATTAGGAAGTAGTTGAAGCCAAACGTATAAGCCTCGGCAGGAACGGACATTATCGATAAGCCGGATAGTTGACTGAAATAAAATATATAAAATAATAGGCTGACTAACCATTGGCGCCAAACGAATGGCGATTTAAGATTTAAAACAATTATTTTAAATTTAAGTTCAGATTTATCGATAACAATTCGATATACCTCGAAGTGTGGTGCCTAGCACCAGTGTACACAAATCCGTTTTCAATTTAACTTCGCCTCTGCCCTCTGCTTGCAAGAAACCGGCTTCCGACAAACCGATCGTTTCGGTATGCTTCTCAAAACATTTGAAAACATTTGTTTATCACAACACATATGACTTGTTGCACCACTGTCCAAGCACCATCCGAAAATCTTGGAACTGCTTGCATGCACTGCGTTCAGTTTGCTGTGATTCTGCTGTCCGCTTTTTATTTCATCCTTTTTTTCAATTACTTTGCGACAATCCACCACATTCGTAACAAGCAATATTTGGGCGTTTCTTCTTTGTGGTGACCTTCGCACTAACGCTATGTCATTGTCTAACTGTAAAGACCTGCGCATTATCGCTGTGCTTCTCTGCGCTGTCTTTCCTCTCGCCTTCTTCCTTCAACTTAATACACAGAATTTCATACCCTGGAAGATTGTCGCGAGTCTCGATCTCTCTCGAATCGAGTCAATAAACTTTAACCAATCTTATCAGGCCACGTATCCTGGGCCCATAACCTGTTGGAGCGAAGTTTCCCCGCGTCAGGGAATGCCTGGATAAGATAAGAAACCCAAGTACCACCGTCGTTGTGTACTCAAGCAAAGTTTATTCGGGACTAAAATCACTTGCTTAACATGATTCTGTTGCTCAACATAATTATGTTGCTTAACATAATTGTGCTGCTTAACATAATTAGTACGCATCAATGAGGGACTTAACATATGTAGGGATGCACGGTTGCATTGAATGTAAATTGGCATAATTTTCAACAAAAACTGGAAAGCTAGTCATTAATTTGTAACGTTGTTGAGAGGCAACCATTATGCAAGGTCAACACTGATATTAGAGTATTACGCAGTATGTCTGACGTCACTTGTTATCACTTCTAGAGTCACTTTCACAATTTTCAATTTCGATTGAAACGCACCTTGCCACTAAGGATATGGCAATGGGCAGTGTTTTCATTTTCCTGCCACCTCGCAGATATTCCTCTGTGGTGTTCTTTGCCTTGGCAAAGAACCCGAAATAAATTCCAATTGCTGTCGATGCACAGAGCGTAATTGTAAAAACCGTATAATCCGGAGTGCCAAATCGAAGGGATTCAACAGCATCAGCTGCATCTGCAGTCGTAGCTGTAGCTGGCTCCGGCGTAGTTGAACTTGACATGTTTGCTGATAATAATAATCGACTTTTTACATTCTCCGTAATGATCTGCTTGGCTGCTGGCAGCAGACTTGAGGTATCTCCGTCTTCTGTCGTTATATAATGATCTTTTTTTTGGGACCCTTATCTGTTTGTCTATCTACTATCTGCCTATCTCGCAAATCCCTTTAGTATGTCAAATTACTTTCTTGATGAGCTTCGAAGTGGTTTTTATCTACGCACATTTATGTAGTCCACAAAAAAACATAGCTGTAAACCGCGCACTTTATGTTTACGATATAGATATATTTCATATTAATCAAATTAAATGCACGAGTTAAAATTTAATAACAAGCACGAACTGGACACAGCACAGCAAAAAATACGAGTATTTGATTTATTTGAAGTGTGTATATTTTATGCTATTTTATAATAATCATAATTTATTAAACTCAAGTTATTTATTTGTGGGAATCCAAAGGTGTTAAGACAGAGCACCTTTGGATGTTGCTTGTCATCTTGACAGACCTCAGAAAAAATGATAATCCGCGGTGCCCTCGGCGATAAGAGGCCATATTTTGTGAAGTTATAATGCAGAATATTCATATTTTTGGATAAAAACGTATTAAGCACGAAGACGCCGACAACGGAGCCAAAAAAGGTGCCTCCAATGGAGAAGCAGATCTGCAAAATGGAGTTGAACTGCTCCACAAAAAGGCCGCCAAGGACGCAATAGATGCCCGTGAGGAATACGAATAGCTTCATAATAATTTTGGCCTTGTGGTCCGTGTGTTTGATATGGGGTTTGATGTAGTCAAAGTAAACGATGCCACTGAGGGCATTAATGCAGGCCGAAAGTGTGCTGAGAGCAGCGCTAAAAACGCAGGCAATCCGGTCAAATGACCAACAATATCCTGTACAAAATATGGCACAATTTTATTCAGTTTGCTGACAAGGCCCGATCAGATTTCTTTCTGCTCAAAGTCCTTGAACAAACCAGTTGTGTGCAGTGAAAACAAATTAAGGTGAAAAAAAGGGAAAATATAAAACAGTTCCACGTGTTATCCAGCAGTGCCTATTCAAGAGTTTATCAAGGGTATAGTATATAGTATATAGTTTAATGAGTAACCATTGCAAAGGACAAATAAATGTTTTTCTTTACAATGGGCGATTAATTTGGAAATGGATTAATTTGGAAATGGATTAATTTGGAAATGGATTAATTTGTACTGGAATAATATGTACTTGGTTAATTTGGACATAATTAACTAAATTAATTTGGAATTATCCTGGACTTAACATCGAGTTTGGTCGGATCATTATTGGAAAATCTTAGCTCTATTAAGCAATTTGCTTAAGCCTCGGTACAGTAAGATCGCCGTTGCCTCACCCTGTTCCCCCCGGCGGCGCTGCCTGTCATAGGCTAATTGCTAAGTTCGCATTGCGCAAGAGAGCCTCTCTTAAAAGCTATCACTGCGAGCGCATTTATTCTTGCACTCATACTTAACCACAAAGTTGGTCGATCGACGTTCAGTGCATCAGTGTGTTTTTAGCTAATGAGGCGAATGGACTTATGAGAAGGAACGGATAAGCATGGGCAAGTGTAGCGGATATTTTTCTCCGGACCAACATTATCATCTTTAACTTCTACCCAACTTTCGGGATTCATTACTGCAGCGGATATATGACATTAACATATAACATTATCGGCGTTAACATAAAGTTATCCTTTTTGTGTTCTTTGTTGAACAGTGCAAAATATTAATTTACGTGCAATGCTACATGCAGAAAAAGCTGCCGTTATGAGCTTTTTTCACCGTTGTGCATACATAAGAAAAACACATGCGCGTGTGCCGTTCGGCGAGTTCGAGCGAATTGATTCAAGTAAATTACACTAAAATTAAAATTAGTTAAATGCAAGAGAAAAAGAAATTGAGTCGGTGCCGTGTGTTTAGAAAGTAATTTACTATATGCCTAATACTAATAAGTGATTTTTATTTAGAAGTGTTAGCTGAATTTAAGCACACAAAGATTTGTCGCAGTGCATGGTATATGCTGTGAGCGAGCTTTCGCCTCGGTCAGGAATAATTGCTCTCTTTCATGAGTACAGCGACACACACCAACACCAGGAAGTACTTCCAGCGTGGGATGATGTATGTAAGTTGCTCTCTTTTATTAAAAGTAAAACACAGTTTGATGTGAGCAGAAAAAAATGATTTACGTCTCTCTTTACACCTGAGCAATTATTCACTGGGCTCTTAGAATATCAGCCACACTGCTCAGCAAACAAATAGTTTCGCGATGTGTATTTTTGTTTGTTTTTTTTTGTCATGATGGTAAGATTAATTATACCAATTATCAGATTTATATACATATCTTAGGATCATTTCATATTCAACAGTATTTATAATAATTCTTGGCCTTAGTACAGTAACCCGGCCTTACACTTGGAAAGTGAACAAATAAGTTTTTTGTTCGTGTTAAGTTTTACTAATATTTTTTTTATTATAAGCCTAAAATTACCTGCGGATGTTTGCATATCGATTTGATTTAGAAGGAAATTGTATATATTGGCATGCCCTAGTTGAATTGATGATGCATGTCAATACTGCTTGACAAGTTGCACAGAATAATTACACTGATCAACCGGCATTTAGGTTAATTATCAACCGGCATTTTTGGTTAAGTACCAGTATTAATTATATTTCCAATATTGTTCCTGATTCGGAACCAAATTTATTTACCAATCTATCTGCAAACATGCGTTGAAGATATAACCCTCGCTTCCGTCTTTTGTCATCTACCGTTTATAAAATAGGAAAAATATCTCCTGATGGAGACAGGATAGCGGGCGTAGGACTATAAAATATAATAACTAATGCTAGGAAGCAATTTTAATTCGGCGGTTGTCCAACAATCACCCACCCCAATTGCCGGCGAGCTTCAGCCAAAGCAAGCGCGTACTCCGCACGATTTAATCGCACATCGGCTTCACGTTGTTCATTACAATATTCCGCTTAATAGAAACAGGAAAATCGATAACCACTAAAATAAATATTCCGAGACGCAACAAATATTTATTGCACTAAACAAATTAAAAAGCATTCGTCTATAGTATTTTAACGATCTGTTGCCACATCATTCTTGGTATTATCTGTTTTGGTAATATCTATCTTATGCTCAGATGCTTCATCCTCTTTCAGCGGTGCTCCCTTCAGGGGCAGCTCCTCCAATTCCAGTTCTGGATTCAAATTCAGATATTTTTGCACGATTGGCGAGAAGTGTTTAGGATTTAGTTTCTCCTTCGAATCAGGTTTGCAGAAGTAGCTCATTATAACAGTCCAGACAATCGTTAGAGTAATGCCCATTATTTTGTATACGTAAAATGCTGTATCAAATATTGAAAATTCGCGATTACTGCCAAATGCACCAGTAACCAATTGTGGCGATGCTGTGGTCGTTAAAATTGTTGAGTTGGTACTATAAAAAAGAGAGGTTCAAAATTAGTTTCTTATAATTTATGGCTTAAAGCTAAAATATTGCTCACATTGCATTTGCAATCGTCCTGAACTGAGGCGCCTCACATTGATCCAAGGTGTTGGGCAGACCATCGTATCTGATGAGACCCGCCTTGAAGTTCATTTGCCCCTTGGTAATGATCAACAGCATGACACACATACTAAATATAATACTCGAACCGACGACTTTGCTATTGGCACGAGGATAGAGCATGCCCAATAGGAATACACCCACAACGGCACCCGTATATATCCCACTGATGCTATTCACAGCCTGCAAAAGGGAATTGAAATTCTGCACCACAAAACCACCAGCGATGCAATAGAAACCAAATACAATAATGATCATCTTCATCGTAGCATTCGCTCTTGCCTCCGTGTGCCGAATGAAGGGTTTGATGTAATCGAAATAAATCACACCAGCCAGGGAGTTGAGAGTGGCGGAAAGAGTGCTCAGGGAGGCACTGAAGACACATGAGATGAACAAACCCGGCAAGCCAGGCAGATTACCCATTATATCCTGTATGAAGAAGGGCATCATTTTATCCGGTTTGCTGACCAACTGAAAACCAAAGAAAATCACAAAATGTAATCCCTGTAAATATCGAATAGGTGGAAAAACTTACACCTGCCAACATGGGATCACATCCAAAATATCGTGCAAACATTACAATGCCCGTAAAACTCATAATACCCATGATCATGATGAAGCCAAAGCCCGAAAGGATTAGCGATCTATAAGATAGTAATAAAGATACGATTTTCAATAATTTAATACAAAATTCACTTTTACCTTTTGGCATGGGCGAACGATGGCAGCGAAACAATGCGTTGGACACAGCTCTGGTTGAAGCCAACGTGTCCCGTCCAGATAATGAGTCCATTAAAGAATGAGTTCCACACTGTCATGCGAATGCGTGGATCCAATCTTAGACTACAAAATGCTCAAAATGTTAGAGTTTTTCAATTTTGTTGGTAATTCGAAAACTTACTCCAAATTGAAACGACCTCCAGCACTGGCGTTCTCTATCACTGAACTCAGGCCGCCCGTTTGCATTATGCCCAGAACGCCCACAATCAATACTGTGATCAACATGGTACCTCCCTGGATGACATCCGTCCAAACCACGGCCTTAATGCCACCCAGCATTGTGTAGAAAACACAGATGGAGGAGACCATTGCATTAATGACATGAATATTCCAGCCGGTAACTGTGCGCGAAATATGAAAATCAGTCTAAAATATACTACGGATGTGTGTATATATATATAGTTTCGCAGAATAATATCATCCATCTGAATCGTTCGTATATATAGATAACTGTATATATGTATATTACCTTGTGAAAAGGCCAGAGAGGGTACAAACATAAACACTGGCAACAAGAGGAACGAGTTCATCACAAAAGTGGCTGTCACCACTTTTCGAGTGAACTTATTGAAACGCATCTCCAAATACTGCCATAATTCAAAAAAATATATATAATTATAGATAAAATAGATAGTTTGGAAATATGTTGCATTCACCTCGTAACTATTGGAAACATTGTTTTCATAGAACACTGGCACAATAATGTAAATCAGAATGGGCACAACAGCAATTATAGAAATCCACACGAAGAAGTAGTTAAAGCCAAACGCATAAGTCTCGCCAGGAATGGACATTATCGATAAGCCGGATAGTTGACTGAAATAAAATATGCACTTGAATATTTATAAAAAATAAATAATAACTGAGTAATTTAGAAAATCGCCCTAAAGTAAAAATCCCCTTAAAAAATATAAAGTTTTTCTTGTTTTCAGAAATAATTGGTAACTATTGGGAAACAATTTTCAAAAATTTAGACAGGCTTGTCCTAATTCGATAACTTTCCGAATAATGGGCTGACTAAACATTGGCGCCAAACGAATGACGATTTACTAAGATTTAAAACAAGTTCAGACTTATCGATAACAATTCGATATACCTCGAAGTGTGGTGCCTAGCCGGCGTCCGCCAAACCGATCGTTTCGGTATGCTTCTCAAAATTTGAAAACATTTGTTTATCACAACACATATGACTTGTTGCACCACTGTCCAAGCACCAGTCGAATTTCTTGAAACTGCTTGATTCTGCTGTCCGCTTTTTATTTCATCCTTTTTTTCAATTACTTTGCGACAATTCGCCTTAAAATGCCCTATTTCACCACATTCGTAACAAGCAATATTTGGGCGTTTCTTCTTTGTGGTGACCTTCGCACTGACGCTATGTCTTTGTCTAACTGTAAAGACCTGCGCGTTATCGCTGTGCTTCTCTGCGCCTTCTTCCTTCAACTTTATACACAGAACTTCATACCCTGGAAGGCTGTCGCGCGTCTCGATGGCGACAACAAAATTCTCATAAATGTGTGGAAGGCTGGAAAGCAAAATAATGACCTTGAGCTCGTCAACTATTGATGTTCCAATTCGACGCAACTTCCCATAGATCTGCATGCACCAACACGCTTCGCATCTGTATGCTCCAAGAATCATAATTCTTTTCGTCAAGCTTCTCAATTTGGTACAACGCACTCATTTTTCTATTTCTGCGACGCAATTTACATTTACACACACTTAACTGCCGATTTGTTCTTTTAACACATCCGAGTTCGTAACTACGGATATCGAGTCAATAAACTTTAACCAGTCTTATCAGGCCACGTAACCTGGGCCCATAACCTGTTGGAGCGAAGTTTCCCCGCGTCAGGGAATGCCTGGATAAGATAAGAAACCCAAGTACCACCGTCGTTGTGTACTCAAGCAAAGTTTATTCGGGACTAAAATCAGTTGCTTAACATGATTCTGTTGCTTAACATAATTATGTTGCTCAACATAATTCTGTTGCTTAACATGATTCTGTTGCTTAACATAACTATGTTGCTTAACATAATTAGTACGCATTAATGAGGGACTTAACATATGTAGGGATGCACGGTTGCATTGAATGTAAATTGGCATAATTTTCAACAAAAACTGCAAAGCTGGTCATTAATTTGTAACGTTGTTGAGAGGCAACCATTATGCAAGGTCATCACTGATATTAGAGTATTACGCAGTATGTCTGACGTCACTTGTTATCACTTCTAGAGTCACTTTCACAATTTTCAATTTCGATTGAAACGCACCTTGCCACTAAGGATATAGCAATGGGCAGTGTTTTCATTTTCCTGCCACCTCACAGATATTCCTCTGTGGTGTTCTTGGCCTTGGCAAAGAACCCGAAATAAATTCCAATTGCTGCCGATGCACAGAGCATAATAGCAAAAACCGTATAATCCGTAGTGCCAAATCGAAGGGATTCAACAGCAGCAGCAGCAGCTGCATCTGCAGTCGTAGCTGTAGCTGGCTCCGGCGTAGTTGAACTGGACATGTTTGCTGATAATAATAATCGACTTTTTACATTCTCCGTACTGCTCTGCTTGGCTGCTGGCAGCAGACTTGAGGCATCTCCGTCTTGGGTCGTTATTTAATGATCTTTTTTTTGGGACCCTTAGCTGTTTGTCTATCTACTATCTGCCTATCTTCGAAGTGGTTTTTATCTACGCACATTTATGTAGTCCACAAAAAAACATAGCTGTAAACCGCGCACTTTATGTTTACGATATAGATATATTTCATATTAATCAAATTAAATGCACGAGTTAAAATTTAATAACAAGCACGAACTGGACACAGCACAGCAAAAAAATACGAGTATTTGATTTATTTTAAGTGTGTATATTTTTTGCTATTTTATAATAATGATAATTTATTAAACTCAAGTTATTTATTTGTGGGAATCCAAAGGTGGTAAGACAGAGCACCTTTGGATGTTGCTTGTCATCTTGACAGACCTCAGACAAAATGATAATCCGCGGTGCCCTCGGCGATAATATAGATAGAATATTCATATTTTTGGATATTCTGCCATGTGCGTTAACGTTAATGTAAGATAAGATCCTATAAGATCAACTATGACTATTGTTATCTAAATGACAGTTTGAGATTTGAGTGTTTTGTACGATTCGTAAAGCGATGTATATAAAATCTGAATATATGATTATTAAGCATAATACCGTTGCGTCGCACATTATGTGTTTATTTTATGTTTATATAATTCTACTTAAGTTAATGACCTTTTGGGAATAGCTCCGATTCTACACGGACAGTCTTCTATCCATCATTTTCTCCTTTTGCTCGTCGATTGTCAACTCGGGCAACTCCTCACCCGACGCCGGTGTGTAGTTGACAAATGGCTTTATTATCGGTGATAGAAGATGGGGATTCAGTTTGGTACCCGGCGCCGGTTTCAGGACATAACTTAAAGTTACGCCCACCACCCAGGTGATGGCAAAGCCAATCACACCAAACCAGTTGAAGGACATGTCCAACAGATTGAAACTTGAATCTGGCAAAGATTCAACTTTGACTGGCGCAGTAAACACTGAATAAGGTGTTGTTGTTGTTGTTGTTGTCGTCATTGCTTGACTTATATTCAGAGCCGGACAGTTGTCGATGCTTGTGGGCAGTGAGGGGTAATGATTACGCCCCCAACCGGCCACCAAAATGAAGGCTATGCAGACAATGCTCATCAGGATACTAGGCACAGCCGTCTGAAAAGAGCACAAATTTCAAATTCAATAGTTAAGACATACAGATCACCGCAGCAGCGTGTAGATCCAAGAGGGCGAAACTCAACTGGTTGCTGAAGTCATCCAGCAAACTCAGCTTGAGCAACAAGCTGCTGGTGTACAGGAGCATCATCGTGCCCACATGGACATATGGGATTCCATTTTGGGGCACAGCGGCAAAATCTTGGGTTAACCAAATTCAAGTCTTGCAGAACAAGGTGCTAAGAGACATTTCAGGAGCTCCACCTTATGTGCGCAATATGACGCTGCACAACGACTTCTGTGTTCCGACAGTCTTCAGCCAAATAAACCGACATACAAGTCGTTACAATGACCGGTTACATAACCATGTTAACCCATTGGCTTCGTCACTAGGGTCGAATACAACCCGCAGACGCTTTAAGCGCCTCCACACCAGCGACCTCTGGACTGTTGGGCGTTAATATTTTTCGTTAATGTTAGCAAAAATTTTATATTTAATCTTACATTGGATGTTACGTAATATTGTAATACGTTAAAACCAATTATTTGTTTATGTTACTAATTTAAATTCCCTGTTATTATGTATTCAATCTTCAAAACAATATTTTATAACCTTTAAGTAGGTTGATCAATATTAAATTAAATTGCTACATAAAAAAAAAAAAAAAATAGTTAAGAAATACATATTTCTGAAAAATAGAAATCAACATCATATTTTTGGATGCCAAAAGCCTTTCTAATTTCAAGAAAAACCTTTTCCGACAGTAAAAAAACGTTCTCATTTTGTTTTTCTGAGTGTATTAAACGTGGTTTGAATACGTACCCGACCATGTGCTCTGGGCACCAGCATGCCCAGCAAGAGGACGCCGACAACGGAGCCAAAAAAGGTGCCTCCAATGGAGAAGCTGATCTGCAAAATGGAGTTGAACTGCTCCACAAAAAATCCGCCAAGGGCGCAATAGATGCCCGTGAGGAATACGAATAGCTTCATAATGATATTGGCCTTGTGGTCCGTGTGTTTGATATGGGGTTTGATGTAGTCAAAGTAAACGATGCCACTGAGGGCATTAATGCTGGCCGAAAGTGTGCTTAGAGCAGCGCTAAAAACGCAGGAAATAAAAATGCCCGGCAATCCGGTCAAATGACCAACTATATCCTGTACAAAATATGGCACCATTTTATCCAGTTTACTGACCAGGCCCGGTCAGATTTCTTTCTGTTCAAAGCCCTTGAACAAACCAGTTGTGTGCAGTGAAAACAAATTAAGGTGAAAAAAAGGGAAAATATAAAACAGTTCCACGTGTTATCCAGCAGTGCCTATTCAAGAGTTTATCAAGGGTATAGTATATAGTTTAATGAAAAGGAAAAATAAAGGTTTTTCTTTAGAATGGGCGATTAATTTGGAAATGGATTAATTTGTACTGGAATAATATGTACTTGGTTAATTTGGACATAATTAACTTAATTAATTTGGAATTATCCTGGACTTAACATCGAGTTTGGTCGGATCATTATTTGCAAATCTTAGCTGTACTAAGCAATTTACTTAAGCATAGGTACAGTAAGATCGCCGTTGCCTCACCCTTTTAGGCTAATTGCTAAGTTCGCATTGCGCAAGAGAGCCTCTCTTAAAAGCTATCACTGCGAGCGCATTTATTCTTGCACTCATACTTAACCACAAAGTTGGTCGATCGACGTTGGATGGGTGAACGAACATTCAGTGCATCAGTGTGTTCTTAGCTAATGAGGCGAATGGACTTATGAGAAGGAACGGATAAGCATAGGCAAGTGTAGCGGATATTTTTCTCCTGACCAACATTATCATCTTTAACTTCTACCCAACTTTCGGGATTCATTACTGCAGCGGATATATAACATTAACATATAACATTATCGGCGTTAACATAAAGTTTTCCTTTTTGTGTTCTTTGTTGAACAGTGTAAAATATTAATTTACGTGCAATGCTACATGCAGAAAAAACTGCCGTTATGAGCTTTTTTCACCGTTGCGCATACATAAGAAAAACACATGCGCGTGTGCCGTTCGGCGAGTTCGAGCGAATTGATTCAAGTAAATTACACTAAAATTAAAATTAGTTAAATGCAAGAGAAAAAGATATTGAGTCGGTGCTGTGTATTTAGAAAGTATTTTGCTATATGCCCAATACTAATAAGTGATTTTTATTCAGAAGTGCATGCTGAAAAGATTTGTCGCAGTGCATTGTATATGCTGTGAGCGAGCTTTCGCCGTTGTCAGGAATAATTGCTCTCTTTCATGAGTACTGCGACACACACCAACACCAGGAAGGATGATGTATGTAAGTTTGATGTGAGCAGAAAAAAATGATTTAAGTCTCTCTTTACACCTGAGCAATTATTCACTGGGCTCTTAGAATATCAGCCACACTGCTCAGCAAACAAATAGTTTCGCGATGTGTATTTTGTTTGTTTTTTTTTGGCACCAATTATCAAATTTATGTACATATCTTAGGATCATTTCATATTCGACAGTCTTTATAATAATTCTTGGCCTTAGTACAGTAACCCGGCCTTACACTTGGAAAGTGAACAAATAAGTTTTTTGTTCGTGTTAAGTTTTACTAATATTTTTTTTATTATAAGCCTAAAATTACCTGCGGATGTTTGCATATCGATTTGATTTTGAAGGAAATTGTATATATTGGCATGCCCTAGTTGAATTGATGATGCATGTCAATACTGCTTGACAAGTTGCACAGAATAATTACACTGATCAACCGGCATTTAGGTTAATTATCAACCGGCATTTTTGGTTGAGTTCCAACCGGCATTTTTATTAAGTATATTTCCAATATTGTTCCTGATTCGGAACCAAATTTAATATATAACCCTCGCTTCCGTCTTTTGTCATTATATCTGTAAATTCTTAATTTAATGAATTATGAATTATATATGCCTTTCGTGGATTAAATTAGAAATGCATTGACTTCTCTTATTGTGTGGATGACATGTAACTCCTGATGGAGACAGGATAGCGGGCGTAGGGCTATAAAATATAATAACTAATGCTAGGAAGCAATTTTAATTCGGCGGTTGTCCAACAATCACCCACCCCAATTGCCGGCGAGCTTCAGCCAAAGCAAGCGCGTACTCCGCACGATTTAATCGCACACTTCAGGTTGTTCATTACAATATTCCGCTTAATAGAAACAGGAAAAGCGATAACTACTAAAATAAATATTCCGAGACGCAACAAATATTTATTGCACTAAACAAATTAAAAAGCATTCGTCTACAGTATTTTAACGATCTGTTGCCACATCATTCTTGGTATTATCTGTTTTGGTAATATCTATCTTATGCTCAGATGCTTCATCCTCTTTCAGCGGTGCTCCCTTCAGGGGTAGCTCCTCCAATTCCAGTTCTGGATTCAAATTCAGATATTTTTGCATGATTGGCGAGAAGTGTTTAGGATTTAGTTTCTCCTTCGCATCAGGTTTGCAGAAGTAGCTCATTATAACAGTCCAGACAATCGTTAGAGTAAAGCCCATTATTTTGTAAACGTAAAATGATATATCAAATATGGAAAATTCGCGATTACTGCCAAATGCACCAGTAACCAATTGTGGCGATGCTGTGGTCGTTAAAATTGTTGAGTTGTTACTATAAAAAAGAGAGGTTCAAAATTAGTTTCTTATAATTTATGGCTTAAAGCTAAAATATTGCTCACATTGCATTTGCAATCGCCCTGAACTGGGGCGCCTCACATTGATCCAAGGTGTTGGGCAGACCATCGTATCTGATGAGACCCGCCTTGAAGTTCATTTGCGTCTTGATAATGACCAACAGCATGACACCCATACTAAATATAATACTCGAACCGACGACTTTGCTATTGGCACGAGGATAGAGCATGCCCAATAGGAATACACCCAAAACGGCACCCGTATTTATCCCAGCAATGTTATTCATAGTCTGCAAAAGGGAATTGAAATTCTGCACCACAAAACCACCAGCGATGCAATAGAAACCAAGTCCAATAATGATCATCTTCATCGTTGCATTCGCTCTTGCCTCCGTGTGCCGAATGAAGGGTTTGATATAATCGAAATAAATCACACCAGCCAGGGAGTTGAGAGTGGCGGAAAGAGTGCTCAGCGAGGCACTGAAGACACCTGAGATGAACACACCCGGCAAGCCAGGAAGATTACCCATTATATCCTGTATGAAGAAGGGCATCATTTTATCCGGTTTGCTGACCAACTGAAAACCAAAGAAAATCACAAAATGTAATCCCTGTAAATATCGAATAGGTGGAAAAACTTACACCTGCCAACATGGGATCACATCCAAAATATCGTGCAAACATTACAATGCCCGTAAAACTCATAATACCCATGATCATGATGAAGCCAAAGCCCGAAAGGATTAGCGATCTATAAGATAGTAATAAAGATACAATTTTCAATAATTTAATACAAAATTCACTTTTACCTTTTGGCATGGGCTAACGATGGCAGCGAAACAATCCGTTGGACACAGCTCTGGTTTAGGCCAATGTGTCCCGTCCACATAAAGAGTCCATTAAAGAATGAGTTCCACACTGTCATGCGAATGCGTGGATCCAATCTTAGACTACAAAATGCTCAAAATGTTAGAATTTTTCAATTTTTTTGGTAATTTGAAAACTTACTCAAAATTGAAACGACCTCCAGCACTGGCGTTCTCTATCACTGAACTCAGTCCGCCCGTTTGCATTATGCCCAGAACGCCCACCATCAATACTGTGATCAACATGGTACCTCCCTGGATGACATCCGTCCAAACCACGGCCTTAATGCCACCCAGCATTGTGTAGAAAACACAGATGGAGGAGACCATTGCATTAATGACATGAATATTCCAGCCGGTAACTGTGCGTGAAATATGAAAATCAGTCTAAAATATACTACGGATGTGTGTATATATATATAGTTTCGCAGAATAATATCATCCATCTGAATCATTCGTATATAGATAACTGTATATAAGTATATTACCTTGTGAAAAGGCCAGAGAGGGTATGAACATAAACACTGGCAACATGAGGCAAGCGTTCATCACAAAAGTGGCTGTCACCACTTTTCGAGTGAACTTATTGAAACGCATCTCCAAATACTGCAATAATTCAAAAAAATATATATAATTATAAAAATAAAATAGATAGTTTGGAAATATGTTGCACTCACCTCGTAACTATTGGAAACATTGTTTTCATAGAACACTGGCACAATAATATAAATCAGAATGGGCACAACAGCAATCATAGAAACCACCATTAGGAAGTAGTTGAAGCCAAACGTATAAGTCTCGGCAGGAATGGACATTATGGATAAGCCGGATAGTTGACTGAAATAAAATATGCACTTGAATATTTATAAAAAATAAATACTAATTGCGTAATTTAGAAAGTCGCCCTAAAGTGAAAATCCCCTTAAAAAATAAAAAGTTTTTCTTGTTTTCCGAAATAATTGGTAAATATTAGGAAACAATTTTGTCCTAATTCGACATCTTTCCGAATAATAAGCTGACTAACCAAACTAAAAAACTAAAAACTATCCCAACGAATGGCGATTTACTAAGATTTAAAACAAGTTCAGACTTATCGATAACAATTCGATATACTTCGAAGTGTACATCGAAAACTTCTATTTATTTGAAACGCTAGTCATTAATTTGTAACGTTGTTGACAGTGTAACGAACCTATTCTTTCGGCTTAGCTAAACTCAGTCGAGCTGCGGGTTCGCGCAACAAATTTATATTTGATCCCGATGCGATAATTAACAACACATAGGATTTTATATATATTAAATTAAATAGTGGTTTTATTTTAATTTTACTATTTAATTCACAATTGCCCTGGTTATTCGTAGTGTAGATGGCACTTGGTTTTTATATCAGTTCACTGCAGCCCTTGGTCAGCTTCGAAGAGTTCACCTGTTCGCGAGAGTTTTGCTCCAGGTAAATCCGCGCACCAACTGAGGAAGTTTGAGACGCCGGTTTCCGCCTGTCGCTACGACTCAAGCGTGGCAAGGATTTGCACTTCTCACTAACTTCAGGACCTCAATGTCCTGTGTTGTCTTAGGCCTGGCAGCGTTGAATCCCTCGATGCTCCTTGTTGGTGCATTGTTCGTCGAGTCCCTCGATGCTGTTTGGTTGTGTGTCGTTCGGTTCGACGTACACTTTTACACTTGTAACGTTCACTGTCGATTTACTTGTCCGCTGCACTCGCGTAGATTTTATTCAGAGCTTCCGCGCTTCTGAACTCTCATTCTCGGACTCTGTTTCGACAGAGTTTCCCCTTCTCGTATGGGCTCAGACTGCTTTCAGTGTGCTGCGACACTCTTTTATAGGCCTGTGTCGCAGCCTTTTATCGCGACTGTACCAAAGATCACATGATCGTCTCGGTGGCGTGATCTTTGGTAATTTTCCACTACCATTTGCTGGCGCCAGCCTATGTCTGCCGTTAGTGCGAGTATGGATGGCGATATTGCGCTCGCCATACTCCTCACACCATAACGGCACATGTCCTGACCGACATGTGTGTCAGACACGCTCATATGGCTGACAACCTGCGTGAGAAAGAGAGAGGGCGAAAGAGAGCGAATTCGCCGCAACTGCAATCAGGGCCAAATTTCGGTCTGATTTACAGTTACTGTGAGGGGCGCATATACAGTGGCTCACAGCTCAAATCGAGCATTGTCAAAGAAAACAAGTAATTGGCTGCCATAAGCTAACCATTCATTATTTTTCAAAAATTCCAAAGACCGATGGTAGGTATATATATTAACCACCAAAATGAATATATGACCCCAATAAACTGGGGTTTCCCCACCTGCTAGGTAGGATTATAAAAATGTAGCATACTTTTACGCATATTTTTCATTTGGAGCAGGTACATTGTGGACACCTGGGTGCCATAAAACCCGGATTTTTTGCCTAAAGTTGAGTATTTTCGGTATAAGTAGACCAATCCTTCGTAGTCAGTATAGTTTTATCCTGCATCTCGGGTGCAATAAGCCAAAAAGGACTATGGACAAACAGACTATCATTGAACTACGAAACTCATCCTGGAACACCACAAAAACGGATATGCACATCGCCAAATAGCTGAAATGGTCAATCTGAGCAACTCAACTGTGAATAACATCATTCGGTGCTTCGTCGACGCAAATCGGATTGAGGGCAAGAGCAGAAAGGCACCAAACAAGATTTTCACCGAAGAGGAGGAGCGAAGGATCATCAGGAAAATAAGGGGAAATCCCAAGCTATCGGCTCCAAAAGTGGCTCAACAGGTGGAGGATGAAATGGGGAAAAAGTGCTGTGTGGAAACTGTGTGCATGTTTCTGCGCAATCTTGACTTTAATGCCCGAGTACCACGGAAGAAGCGCTTTATAAGCGTGAAAAATAAAGGGACTTGGATGACGTTCGCCAAAAACTACTTGGACAAGGATTTGCAGTTCTGGAACACAGTCATATGTGCAGATGAGTCCAAATTCCACATTTTTGACTCGGACGGACGGAATTATGTGTGGCGACAGTCCAATACTGAGCTGAATCCCAAACACGTAAATGCAACAGTCAAGCATAGTAGAGGATGTGACATTTCATGGGTATGTATCTCGTCAGCCGGATTCCGGAATTTTGTGATTTTTTAAACAACAATGGACAAGAATGTGAACTTCAATATACTAAAGGAAAATTTACTCCACAGTGCCGAGAAGGTAGGAATCCGACGTACTTTCCGGTTCAACCAGGACAAAGATCCCAAGCATAAGGTCAAGATAGTACAGTCCTGGCTCATCAGGAACTGCCCCCACATGATAATTCCGCCGGCCCAGTCTCCAGATTTAAATGTTATTGAGAATTTGTAGGCTCTGCTGGAAAATAATATCCGGAAGCACAGAATATCCAGCAAAGAAGGCCTCAAAACTGCTCTGCGGGATGAGTGGAGCAGAATCAGCCCAGAAGCTACCAGGAAGCTGGTATCTTCCATGAATAATAGGTTAAGGGAAGTAGTTAAGGCTAAAGGATATAATACTAAGTATTAACATCCTTATTTAAGCTTTTATACGGAAAATATATTACTTTTTTGAGACTGCTCGAAATAAGCAGTAAACAAAAAATGGGGTACTTTTTTACATAACTCTACCTAGCCGGTGGGGAAACCCCAGTTTATTGGGGTCATATATTAATTTTGGTGGTTAATAGATGTCCCTACCATCGGTCTTTGGAATTTTTGAAAAATAATGAATGGTTAGCTTATGGCAGCCAATTACTTGTTTTCTTTGACAATGCTCGATTTGAGCTGTGAGCCACTGTAGCATAAATGTATATTTTATATATGGCTCCTCACAACAGACAGCCATTATGCAAGGTCAACACTGATATTAGAGTATTACGCAGTATGTCTGACGTCACTTGTTATCACTTCTAGAGTCACTTTCACAATTTTCAATTTCGATTGAAACGCACCTTGCCACTAAGGATATAGCAATGGGCAGTGTTTTCATTTTCCTGCCACCTCGCAGATATTCCTCTGTGGTGTTCTTGGCCTTGGCAAAGAACCCGAAATAAATTCCAATTGCTGTCGATGCACAGAGCGTAATTGTAAAAACCGTATAATCCGGAGTGCCAAATCTAAGGGATTCAACAGCATCTGCAGTCGTAGCTGTAGCTGGCTCCGGCGTAGTTGAACTTGACATGTTTGCTGATAATAATAATCGACTTTTTACATTCTCCGTACTGCTCTGCTTGGCTGCTGGCAGCAGACTTGAGGCATCTCCGTCTTGGGTCGATATTTAATGATCTTTTTTTTGGGACCCTTATCTGTTTGTCTATCTACTATCTGCCTATCTCGCAAATCCCTTTAGTATGTCAAATTACTTGCTTGATGAGCTTCGAAGTGGTTTTTATCTACGCACATTTATGTAGTCCACAATAAAACATAGCTGTAAACCGCGCACTTTATGTTTACGATAATAACAATTTTTGTGGTTTTTAGCAAAATTACTAACAGAAAACCCAATTACCAAAGCAAGCACGGAAAAATGAAAGAGAACTAAATCACAGATATATTTCATATTGATCAAATTAAATGCACGAGTTAAAATTTATCATCCAGTATTTGATTTATTTTAAGTGTGTATATTTTATGCTATTTTATGATAAACATAATTTATTAAAGGTGTTAGGACAGAGCACCTTTGGATGTTGCTTGTCATCTTGACAGACCTCAGACAAAATGATAATCCGCGGTGCCCTCGGCGATAATATAGATAGAATATTCATATTTTTGGATATTCTGCCATGTGCGTTAACGTTAATGTAAGATAAGATCCTATAAGATCAACTATGACTATTGTTATCTAAATGACAGTTTGAGATTTGAGTGTTTTGTACGATTCGTAAAGCGATGTATATAAAATCTGAATATATGATTATTAAGCATAATACCGTTGCGTCGCACATTATGTGTTTATTTTATGTTTATATAATTCTAGTTAAGTTAATGACCTTTTGGGAATAGCTCCGATTCTACACGGACAGTCTTCTATCCATCATTTTCTCCTTTTGCTCGTCGATTGTCAACTCGGGCAACTCCTCACCCGACGCCGGTGCGTAGTTGACAAATGGCTTTATTATCGGTGATAGAAGATTGAGATTCAGTTTGGTACCCGGCACCGGTTTCAGGACATAACTTAAAGTTACGCCTACCACCCAGGTGATGGCAAAGCCAATCACACTAAACCAGTTGAAGGACATGTCCAACAGATTGAAACTTGAATCTGGCAAAGATTCAACTTGGACTGGCGCAGTAAACACTAAATAAAATGTTGTTGTTGTTGTTATTGTCGTTGATGTTGTCGTCATTGCTTGACTTGCATTCAGAGCCGGACAGTTGTCGATGCTTGTGGGCAATGAGGGGTAATGATTACGCCCCCAACTGGCCACCAAAATGAAGGTAACGCAGACAATGCTCACCAGGATACTAGGCACAGCCGCCTGAACTGTTGAACTGCTCCACAAAAAGGCCGCCAAGGACGCAATAGATGCCCGTGAGGAATACGAATAGCTTCATAATGATTTTGGCCTTGTGGTCCGTGTGTTTGATGTTGTCAAAGTAAACGATGCCACTGAGGGCATTAATGCTGGCCGAAAGTGTGCTGAGAGCAGCGCTAAAAACGCAGGCCGGCAATCCGGTCAAATGACCAACTATATCCTGTACAAAATATGGCACCATTTTATACAGTTTGCTGACCAGGCCCGGTCAGATTTCTTTCTGTTCAAAGCCCTTGAACAAACCAGTTGTGTGCAGTGAAAACAAATTAAGGTGAAAAAAAGGGAGAATATAAAACAGTTCCACGTGTTATCCAGCAGTGCCTATTCAAGAGTTTATCAAGGGTATAGTATATAGTATATAGTTTAATGAGTAACCATTGCAAAGGAAAAATAAATGTTTTTCTTTACAATGGGCGATTAATTTGGAAATGGATTAATTTGGAAATGGATTAATTTGTACTGGAATAAATTGTACTTGGTTAATTTGGACATAATTAACTAAATTAATTTGGAATTATCCTGGACTTAACATCGAGTTTGGTCGGATCATTATTGGCAAATCTTAGCTCTATTAAGCAATTTGCTTAAGCCTCGGTACAGTAAGATCGCCGTTGCCTCACCCTGTTCCCCGGCGGAGCTGCCTGTCATAGGCTAATTGCTAAGTTCGCATTGCGCAAGAGAGCCTCTCTTAAAAGCTATCACTGCGAGCGCATTTATTCTTGCACTCATACTTAACCACAAAGTTGGTCGATCGACGTTGAATGCATCAGTGTGTTTTTAGCTAATGAGGCGAATGGACTTATGAGTAGGAACGGATAGGCATGGGCAAGTGTAGCGGATATTTTTCTCCGGACCAACATTATCATCTTTAACTTCTACCCAACTTTCGGGATTCATTACTGCAGCGGATATATAACATTAACATATAACATTATCGGCGATAACATAAAGTTTTCCTTTTTGTGTTCTTTGTTGAACAGTGCAAAATATTAATTTACGTGCAATGCTACATGCAGAAAAAACTGCCGTTATGAGCTTTTTTCACCGTTGTGCATGCGCGTGGGATGATGTATGTAAGTTGCTCTCTTTTGTTAAAAGTAAAACACAGTTTGATGTGAGCAGAAAAAAATGATTTAAGTCTCTCTTTACAACTGAGCAATTATTCACTGGGCTCTTAGAATATCAGCCACACTGCTCAGCAAACAAATAGTTTCGTGATGTGTATTTTTGTTTGTTTTTTTTTGTCATGATAGTAAGATGAAATAATTAATTATACCAATTATCAGATTTATATACATATCTTAGGATCATTTCATATTCAACAGTATTTATAATAATTCTTGGCCTTAGTACAGTAACCCGGCCTTACACTTGGAAAGTGAACAAATAAGTTTTTTGTTCGTGTTAAGTTTTACTAATATTTTTTTTATTATAAGCCTAAAATTACCTGCGGATGTTTGCATATCGATTTGATTTAGAAGGAAATTGTATATATTGGCATGCCCTAGTTGAATTGATGATGCATGTCAATACTGCTTGACAAGTTGCACAGAATAATTACACTGATCAACCGGCATTTAGGTTAATTATCAACCGGCATTTTTGGTTGAGTACCAGTATTAATTATATTTCCAATATTGTTCCTGATTCGGAACCAAATTTAATATATAACCCTCGCTTCCGTCTTTTGTCATTATATCTGTAAATTCTTAATTTAATGAATTTATCTACCGTTTACAAAATATGAAAAATATGAATTATATATGCCTTTCGTGGATTGAATTAGAAATGCATTGACTTCTCTTATTGTGTGGATGACATGTAACTCCTGATGGAGACAGGATAGCGGGCGTAGGGCTTCCAAAGGGATTCTGCTTTTTGCATAGGCCCGCAGAATCATGGTAGGGTGGGCGAGTGTACCAACATGGTAGCACCACAGAAAGGATGACCCTATAATTCGAGTTATTTGATCCCTCTATGGCTTGTCTTCTACCTTCCTTTAATGTTAAAATATGGTACGCTAATTATAAAATATAATAACTAATGCTAGGAAGCAATTTTAATTCGGCGGTTGTCCAACAATCACCCACCCCAATTGCCGGCGAGCTTCAGCCAAAGCAAGCGCGTACTCCGCACTATTTAATCGCACATCGGCTTCACGTTGTTCATTACAATATTCCGCTTAATAGAAACAGGAAAATCGATAACTACTAAAATAAATATTCCGAGACGCAACAAATCTTTATTGCACTAAACAAATTAAAAAGCATTCGTCTACAGTATTTTAACGATCTGTTGCCACATCATTCTTGGTATTATCTGTTTTGGTAATATCTATCTTATGCTCAGATGCTTCATCCTCTTTCAGCGGTGCTCCCTTCAGGGGCAGCTCCTCCAATTCCAGTTCTGGATTCAAATTCAGATATTTTTGCACGATTGGCGAGAAGTGTTTAGGATTTAGTTTCTCCTTCGCATCAGGTTTGCAGAAGTAGCTCATTATAACAGTCCAGACAATCGTTAGAGTAAAGCCCATTATTTTGTAAACGTAAAATGATATATCAAATATTGAAAATTCGCGATTACTGCCAAATGCACCAGTAATCAGTTGTGGCGATGCTGTGGTCGTTGAAATTGTTGAGTTGTTACTAAAAAAAGAGAGGTTCAAAATTAGTTTCTTATAATTTATGGCTTAAAGCTAAAATATTGCTCACATTGCATTTGCAATCGTCCTGAACTGAGGCGCCTCACATTGATCCAAGGTGTTGGGCAGACCATCGTATCTGATGAGACCCGCCTTGAAGTTCATTTGCGCCTTGGTAATGATCAACAGCATGACACACACACTAAATACAATACTCGAACCGACGACCTTGCTATTGGTACGAGGATAGAGCATGCCCAATAGGAATACACCCACAACGGCACCCGTATTTATCCCACTGATGCTATTCACAGTCTGCAAAAGGGAATTGAAATTCTGCACCACAAAACCACCAGCGATGCAATAGAAACCAATTCCAATAATGATCATCTTCATCGTAGCATTCGCTCTTGCCTCCGTGTGCCGAATGAAGGGTTTGATATAATCGAAATAAATCACACCAGCCAGGGAGTTGAGAGTGGCGGAAAGAGTGCTCAGCGAGGCACTGAAGACACATGAGATGAACAAACCCGGCAAGCCAGGCAGATTACCCATTATATCCTGTATGAAGAAGGGCATCATTTTATCCGGTTTGCTGACCAACTGAAAACCAAAGAAAATCACAAGTTGTAATCCCTGTAAATATCGAATAGGTGGAAAAACTTACACCTGCCAACATGGGATCACATCCAAAATATCGTGCAAACATTATAATGCCCGTAAAACACATAATACCCATGATCATGATAAAGCCAAAGCCCGAAAGGATTAGCGATCTATAAGATAGTAATAAAGATATAATTTTTAATAATTTAATACAAAATTCACTTTTACCTTTTGGCATGGGCTAACGATGGGAGCGAAACAATTCGTTGGACACAGCTCTGGTTTAGACCAATGTGTCCCGTCCACATAAAGAGTCCACCAAAGAATGCGTTCCACACTGTCATGCGAATGCGTGGATCCAATCTTAGACTACAAAATACTCAAAATGTTAGAGTTTTTCAATTTTGTTGGTAATTCGAAAACTTACTCAAAATTGAAACGACCTCCAGCACTGGCGTTCTCTATCACTGAACTCAGTCCGCCCGTTTGCATTATGCCAAGAACGCCCACCATCAATACTGAGATCAACATGGTACCTCCCTGGATGACATCCGTCCAAACCACGGCCTTAATGCCACCCAGCATTGTGTAGAAAACACAGATGGAGGAGACCATTGCATTAATGATATGAATATTCCAGCCGGTAACTGTGCGTGAAATATGAAAATCAGTCTAAAATATACTACGGATGTGTGTATATATATATAGTTTCGCAGAATAATATCATCCATCTGAATCATTCGTATATATAGATAACTGTATATAAGTATATTACCTTGTGAAAAGGCCAGAGAGGGTATGAACATAAACACTGGCAACATGAGGAACGAGTTCATCACAAAAGTGGCTGTCACCACTTTTCGAGTGAACTTATTGAAACGCATCTCCAAATACTGCCATAATTCAAAAAAATATATATAATTATAGATAAAATAGATAGTTTGGAAATATGTTGCATTCACCTCGTAACAATTGGAAACATTGTTTTCATAGAACACTGGCACAATAATATAAATCAGAACGGGTACAACAGCTATCATAGACATCACCATGAAGAAGTAGTTGAAGCCAAACATATAAGTCTCGGCAGGAACGGACATTATCGATAAACCGGATAGTTGACTGAAATAAAATATACACTATAAAAATAAACTAACCATTGGCGCCAAACGAATGGCAATTTACTAAGATTTAAAACAAGTTCAGACTTATCGATAACAATTCGATATACCTCGAAGTGTACATCGAAAACTTCTATTCATTAATTTGTAACGTTGTTGACTGACAGCCATTATCCAAGGTCAACACTGATATTAGAGTACTACGCGGTATGTCTGACGTCACTTGTTATCACTTCTAGAGTCACTTTCACAATTTTCAATTTCGATTGAAACGCACCTTGCCACTAAGGATATAGCAATGGGCAGTGTTTTCATTTTCCTGCCACCTCGCAGATATTCCTCTGTGGTGTTCTTGCCCTTGGCAAAGAACCCGAAATAAATTCCAATTGCTGCCGATGCACAGAGCATAACAGTAAAAACCGTATAATCCGTAGTGCCAAATCTAAGGGATTCAACAGCATCTGCAGTCGTAGCTGTAGCTGGCTCCGGCGTAGTTGAACTTGACATGTTTGCTGATAATAATAATCGACTTTTTACATTCTCCGTACAGCTCTGCTTGGCTGCTGGCAGCAGACTTGAGGCATGTCCGTCTAGGGTCGTTATTTATTGATGATCTTTTTTTTTGCGAACCTTATCTGTTTGTCTATCTACTATCTGCCTATCTCGCAAATTTCTTTAGTATGTCAAGTTGCTACCTTGGTGAGCTTCGAAGTGGTTTTTATCTACGCAAATTTATGAGGTGCATAATTACAAATAATCTTTCTATCGCAAACAGCTTCTGGAAAAAGCAAAAGTTCAAGCATCCAGTTTTTAATCTTTTTCCAGCCTCTCAAGTCAATCAGGAAGTTGTTTGTGTTGAAAATGATGTTAATTTACATTCAATGCAACCCTACATCCCTACATATGTTAAGTTCCTCATTAATGCGTACTAATTATGTTAAGCAACAAAAAGCTAGATGAAGATTGTGGAAGCCCCGTCTAGTTTGCCTCATAAAACCCTGAATACACCACTATATAACCCGACTTATTGCAGATTATATCCTTTATCCGTTGCTTGAAACCAGCACATTTGACGTGTACCACGTTATCACACAACCAACAACAGACGAAATCTGCCGTTGGGTTAGCCTGGCATTTGCAGGTTGCACTTGCTGCATACTGAATTTAGAAATTGATATGCTTGCAAAGAAGAGAAACTATACAAAGATTTGAAAGACTGAAACAACAACATGTGCAAACACAGTTATGAGAGCACACGAAAGTAGAGAGAGAGAGAGAGAGTAATAAAGCGCACACAAAAACCGCTATAACAACAACAATGCGAAGCGATCAAGCATGCATTGTGAAACAATGAGAGCAAGAGCACCAAGCGCACTCAAAAAAAAAAAGAAAACATAGCTGTAAACCGCGCACTTTATGTTTACGATAATAACAATTTTTGTGATTTGTAGCAAAATTACTAACAGTAAACCCAATTTACCAAAGCAATCACAGAAAAATGAAAGAGAACTAAATCACAGATATATTTCATATTAATCAAATTAAATGCACGAGTTAAAATTTAATAACAAGCACGAACTGGACACAGCACAGCAAAAAAAAATACCAGTGTTCAAAAATGAACACCCTGACCCAGGCAGGCCAGCCTTGTTCATCGCGGTACCTGCCGCTGAAGTTGGATGCGCAACTACCGTTATTTGCTGGCGACGGGTTGCCGGCAGCTCGCGGCGCGACGGTCGCCGCGATCCAGCTGCCTTCATCGACAGGCCCCGATCCAGCTGCCTTCATCGACAGGCACCGATCCAGCTGCATTTTACATACATTTAGACTAAGCATTTTTGTATAAATAGAGAGCCTGCTCATCAGAGCAGTCCAGTTCGATTTGACACGTCAACTTGGTTTAATCATTAAACACGAGTATTTGATTTATTTTAAGTGTGTATATTTTATGCTATTTTATAATAATCATAATTTATTAAACTCAAGTTATTTATTTGTGGGAATCCAAAGGTGTTAGGACAGAGCACCTTTGGATGTTGCTTGTCATCTTGACAGAGCTCAGACAAAATGCCCTCTTCAAATATTTGCACCATGGCGATAAGAGACCATATTTTATGAAGTTATAAAGCAGAATATTCATATTTTTGTGCGTCAACGTTAATGTAAGATAAGATCCTATAAGATCAACTATGACTATTGTTATTTGTGTTTGGTACGATTCGTAAAGCAATATATATGAAATCTGAATATACCGTCGCCTCGCACACTATGTGTTTATTTCATAATTCTAATTAAGTTAATGACCTTTTGGGAATAGCTCCGATTCTACACGGACAGTCTTCAATCCATCATTTTCTCCTTTTGCTCGTCGATTGTCAACTCGGGCAACTCCTCACCCGACGCCGGTGCGTAGTTGACAAATGGCTTTATTATCGGTGATAGAAGATGGGGATTCAGTTTGGTACCCGGCGCCGGTTTCAGGACATAACTTAAAGTTATGCCCACCACCCAGGTGATGGCAAAGCCAATCACACCAAACCAGTTGAAGGACA
Source organism: Drosophila percnosoma (assembly GCA_035043855.1). Lineage (NCBI taxonomy): Eukaryota > Metazoa > Arthropoda > Insecta > Diptera > Drosophilidae > Drosophila > Drosophila percnosoma. The sequence goes on from JAWNMQ010000651.1 coordinate 323,457, forward strand.
TGTCCAACAGATTGAAACTCGAATCTGGCAAAGAATCAACTTCGACTGGCGCATTAAACACTGAATAAGGTGTTGTTGTTGTTGTTGTCGTCATTGCTTGACTTGCATTTAGAGCCGGACAGTTGTCGATGCTTGTGGGCAGTGAGGGGTAATGATTACGCCCCCAACCGGCCACCGAAATGAAGGCCATGCAGACAATGCTCACCAGGATACTAGGCACAGCCGCCTGAAAAGAGCACAAATTTCAAATTCAATAATTAAGAAATACATATTTCTGATGCCAAAAGCCTTTCTAGTTTCAAGAAAAACCTTTTCTGACAGTAAGAAAAACGTTCTCATTTTGTTTTTCTGAGTGTATTAAACGTGGTTTGAATACGTACCCGACCATGTGCTCTGGGCACCAGCATGCCCAGCAAGAAGACGCCCATAACGGAGCCAAAAAAGATGCCTCCAATGGAGAAACAGATCTGCAAAATTGAGTTGAACTGCTCCACAAAAAGGCCGCCAAGGACGCAATAGATGCCCGTGAGGAATACGAATAGCTTCATAATGATATTGGCCTTGTGGTCCGTGTGTTTGATATGGGGTTTGATGTAGTCAAAGTAAACGATGCCACTGAGGGCATTAATGCTGGCCGAAAGTGTGCTGAGAGCAGCGCTAAAAACGCAGGAAATAAAAATGCCCGGCAATCCGGTCAAATGACCAACAATATCCTGTACAAAATATGGCACCATTTTATCCAGTTTGCTGACCAGGCCCAGCGTGAGAGGATCGCAATCATGGTAACGAGCATACATCACAATGCCCGTTAGGCAATTGAAACTCATGACGAACGCGAAACCCAAGCCAAACAACACCAGAGCTCTGTGAATTAAATTGGAATTGGTTTCTCGTAAGATCAAAGATAATGGAGTTGGGAGTATGACCTACCTTCGAGCATGTCCCAGTGAGGGAAGTGAAACGATGCGTTGCACACAGCTCTGATTGAGGCCCACATAGCCCGACCAAGCGATGATTGCCCCGCCGAACAAATTCCAGAATGTGTTGCGTGTTTTCAGGTCAAAGGTGTAACTGTAGGAACAAAAAAAAAGTATATTTATATATATATATATATATATATATAGTTACAGGTAGAATCGGAATATAAACACACTAGACGATCTCTCTTAAACAAATGCTACTTATATTTACACAGTTGAGATCAGAAGTCTGAGCTTCTCCAACGCGACGATCTCTATTGAATATTTATATATATCTGCATAGGATTTAAATCATTTATTTATTATTATTATTATTATTATTATTATTATTTCAACTTTCAAGTATAACGATTTTCTAAATTTCAGAGTGATTTTTTGGTTGTTTTGAATTTAATTGGAGTACAACTTACTCGATGTCGAATCGTCCACCTTCGTCAGCAATGCGTAAGACCTCGGACATGCCACCGACACGATAGGCACCCATAATGCCCACCATGATCACAGAGGTGACCATAACGCCTGCCTGAACCACATCTGTCCAAACAACGGCTTTAATGCCGCCCTAAAGATAAGTAGTGGAAGATATATATAATATATATTAAGACTAGAAAAAAATCGACTTACAATCATAGTGTAGAAAACGCAAATGCCGGAAACTATAGCATTGATAATATGCACATTGTAGCCGGTAACTGTGAGAGTATAGAAATATAGATCATTTTTTGCAGTGCATATTAAAGTTCTTCGAGCTAAACTTACCCTGTGCAAAAGCCAATGAGGGTAAAAATATAAAAATCGGCAGCATAAAAAACAAGTTGAGCACAAATGCAAAAGTTTGCAGCTTCCGCGTGGCGGCATTGAACCGCAATTCCAGATACTAAAAAACGATAAGCCAAACTAAAATATATACGGAATATATAATTAGATCAGACTTTGCACACCTCGTAACAGTTGGTAATGTTGTTGTTGTAGAAGACGGGTATTATGACATAGTTCAGAATCGGTATAACTAGAATCATGCTGACTATATGAAATGTCCAACTAATGCCATAGGCGTACATCTCTGCCGGCACTGTCATAATGGAAATGGCAGACAGTTGACTGGCCACCAGTGAAATGGCAATCGGTATAGTCTTCATCCGTTTGCCACCCATCAGATACTCCTCCGTGGTATCCGCACCCTTGTCAAAAAATCCGAAATAAACACCGATGCCAGCGGAAATGCTGAGCATAAAACAAAACACAATATAATCCGTGGTTTGGAACGTAAACTGCGAGGCGGCCTCAGCCGTGTCGTTAAGTAGAGCCGACATTTTCGAGAGTATATATATATATATAGAGGAACCGAGATATATTTCACATGCACTTTGCGGTAAGTAAATCACAATTGATCTCGTCCCGGTAGATGTGGGGCTCTTTTATATAAGAATTTTCCACTTGAACTTTATCTGTGATATGTTTGAGCTTACCTGGCTATCGAGTTGACTATATACGTTCTTATCTTAATTATGTCATTATCAATTTGAACAATCTCGTCTCGTCTGATAGGCGCGAGCGATGCTGCAACTCATTCATTGTTTTATGTGTCGTTAGACGTCTGAAAATGATATCGCAAATCACGCTGCTATAAAGAAGCGCCCGATTATAACTATACCTAACCCCGAAATAATCTTGCAGAAAAAAGAGACATATCAAATCTTATCCGGAATCTTAATAGACTTGATATTGTGTGCGACATAACACACACACACACACACTCCGCTCTCATCTCTGCGCATCTCTTGTGGCACTTACCACTTGTACTATTTGGATGTGCTCCCACATGTTACCATATTTGCGATGTTGCCACAGTTGCACGCAACTTGCATTAAATTGTAGACAACTTTGCCTTGTCGAAGCCAAAATACTCTACGTTGCTTATAACGTGACCATAGCAACGATATTAATCGACGTAGCGATATTAATCGTTGCCGTTAAAATTCAAACGTATTTCAACAGTAATAAATTAAATTCGACATCGTTGAAGGTAGAAACAATGAAAATAGTCTACAAAATATATATATATGCCTGAAAACTAACAGATGGACATATAAATCCATACTATAGACAATGTTTACATGGAAAAATGGATTCAATAAAAATCTTACAATCAAACTTTCTACATTCCAAAAGTGTTTTCAATTGAATAATAAAATATACATTCAGGAATTGTGTTACTATATTGATTATATTATATATTCTTTCTGAATTTAATAGCATTTTCTTCAGGTTTTTTCCACCGTAGTTAGCTATATTATCAAGTTATCAACATTAGGAAACTTGCGAAAGTCAAATAAAGGCACTGCGCCTAAGAAGAACAAATTTTCAGAAAACTGTTTCGAAAAGAAACATTATTGAAACTTTCAGATTGTTTTTGATTTATTTTGGGACCATTATCTTCTCCAGCCACTTATGCCAACAATGTTTCTAATCCTTTTGTTGAAAATTATGTTAATTTACATTCAATGCAACCGTGCATCCCTACATATGTTAAGTCCCTCATTATGTTAAGCAACAGAATTATGTTAAAAAATTTGCTTTCTAGGTGCATTTGCAGGTTGCACTTGCATACTGAATTTAGAAATTAATATGCTTGCAAAGAAGAGAAACTATACAAAGATTTGAAAGACTGAAACAACAACACGTGCAAACACAGTTATGAGAGCACACGAAAGTAGAGAGAGAGAGAGAGTAATAAAGCGCACACAAAAACCGCTATAACAACAACAATGCGAAGCGATCAAGCATGCATTGTGAAACAATGAGAGCAAGAGCACCAAGCGCACTCAAAAAAAAAAAAAACATAGCTGTAAACCGCGCACTTTATGTCTACGATAATAACAATTTTTGTGATTTGTAGCAAAATTACTAACAGTAAACCCAAATTACCAAAGCAATCACAGAAAAATGAAAGAGAACTAAATCACAGATATATTTCATATTAATCAAATTAAATGCACGAGTTAAAATTTAATAACAAGCACGAACTGGACACAGCACAGCAAAAAAAAATACCAGTGTTCAAAAATGAACACCCTGACCCAGGCAGGCCAGCCTTGTTCATCGCGGTACCTGCCGCTGAAGTTGGATGCGCAACTACCGTTATTTGCTGGCGACGGGTTGCCGGCAGCTCGCGGCGCGACGGTCGCCGCGATCCAGCTGCCTTCATCGACAGGCCCCGATCCAGCTGCCTTCATCGACAGGCACCGATCCAGCTGCATTTTACATACATTTAGACTAAGCATTTTTGTATAAATAGAGAGCCTGCTCATCAGAGCAGTCCAGTTCGATTTGACACGTCAACTTGGTTTAATCATTAAACACGAGTATTTGATTTATTTTAAGTGTGTATATTTTATGCTATTTTATAATAATCATAATTTATTAAACTCAAGTTATTTATTTGTGGGAATCCAAAGGTGTTAGGACAGAGCACCTTTGGATGTTGCTTGTCATCTTGACAGACCTCAGACAAAATGCCCTCTTCAAATATTTGCACCACGGCGATAAGAGGCCATATTTTGAGAAGTTATATAGCAGAATATTCATATTTTTGTGCGTCAACGTTAATGTAAGATAAGATCCTATAAGATCAACTATGACTATTGTTATTTGTGTTTGGTACGATTCGTAAAGCGATATATATGAAATCTGAATATACCGTCGCCTCGCACATTATGTGTTTATTTCATAATTCTAATTAAGTTAATGACCTTTTGGGAATAGCTCCGATTCTACACGGACAGTCTTCAATCCATCATTTTCTCCTTTTGCTCGTCGATTGTCAACTCGGGCAACTCCTCACCCGACGCCGGTGCGTAGTTGACAAATGGCTTTATTATCGGTGATAGAAGATGGGGATTCAGTTTGGTACCCGGCGCCGGTTTCAGGACATAACTTAAAGTTATGCCCACCACCCAGGTGATGGCAAAGCCAATCACACTAAACCAGTTGAAGGACATGTCCAACAGATTGAAACTCGAATCTGGCAAAGAATCAACTTCGACTGGCGCATTAAACACTGAATAAGGTGTTGTTGTTGTTGTTGTCGTCATTGCTTGACTTGCATTTAGAGCCGGACAGTTGTCGATGCTTGTGGGCAGTGAGGGGTAATGATTACGCCCCCAACCGGCCACCGAAATGAAGGCTATGCAGACAATGCTCACCAGGATACTAGGCACAGCCGCCTGAAAAGAGCACAAATTTCAAATTCAATAATTAAGAAATACATATTTCTGATGCCAAAAGCCTTTCTAGTTTCAAGAAAAACCTTTTCTGACAGTAAGAAAAACGTTCTCATTTTGTTTTTCTGAGTGTATTAAACGTGGTTTGAATACGTACCCGACCATGTGCTCTGGGCACCAGCATACCCAGCAAGAAGACGCCGATAACGGAGCCATAAAAGGTGCTTTCAATGGAGAAGCAGATCTGCAAAATGGAGTTGAACTGCTCCACAAAAAATCCGCCAAGGACGCAATAGATGCCCGTGAGGAATACGAATAGCTTCATAATGATATTGGCCTTGTGGTCCGTGTGTTTGATATGGGGTTTGATGTAGTCAAAGTAAACGATGCCACTGAGGGCATTAATGCTGGCCGAAAGTGTGCTGAGAGCAGCGCTAAAAACGCAGGAAATAAAAATGCCCGGCAATCCGGTCAAATGACCAACAATATCCTGTACAAAATATGGCACCATTTTATCCAGTTTGCTGACCAGGCCCAGCGTGAGGGGATCGCAATCATGGTAACGAGCATACATCACAATGCCCGTTAGGCAATTGAAACTCATGACGAACGCGAAACCCAAGCCAAACAACACCAGAGCTCTATGAATTAAATTGGAATTGGTTTCTCGTAAGATCAAAGATAATGGAGTTGGGATTATGACCTACCTTCGAGCATGTCCCAGTGAGGGAAGTGAAACGATGCGTTGCACACAGCTCTGATTGAGGCCCACATAGCTCGACCAAGCGATGATTGCCGTGCCGAACAAATTCCAGAATGTGTTGCGTGTTTTCAGGTCAAAGGTGTAACTGTAGGAACAAAAAAAAGTATATATATATATAAATATATATATATATATATATATAGTTACAGGTAGAATCGGAATATAATCACACTAGACGATCTCTCTTAAACAAATGCTACTTATATTTACACAGTTGAGATCAGAAGTCTGAGCTTCTCCAACGCGACGATCTCTATTGAATATTTATATATATCTGCATAGGATTTAAATCGAAGTTATTTCAACTTTCAAGTATATCGATTTTCTAAATTTCAGAGTGATTTTTTGGTTGTTTTGAATTTAATTGGAGTACAACTTACTCGATGTCGAATCGTCCACCTTCGTCAGCAATGCGTAAGACCTCGGACATGCCACCGACACGATAGGCACCCATAATGCCCACCATGATCACAGAGGTGACCATAACGCCTGCCTGAACCACATCTGTCCAAACAACGGCTTTAATGCCGCCCTAAAGATAAGTAGTGGAAGATATATATAATATATATTAAGACTAGAAAAAAATCGACTTACAATCATAGTGTAGAAAACGCAAATGCCGGAAACTATAGCATTGATAATATGCACATTGTAGCCGGTAACTGTGAGAGTATAGAAATATAGATCATTTTTTGCAGTGCATATTAAAGTTCTTCGAGCTAAACTTACCCTGTGCAAAAGCCAATGAGGGTAAAAATATAAAAATCGGCAGCATAAAAAACAAGTTGAGCACAAATGCAAAAGTTTGCAGCTTCCGCGTGGCGGCATTGAACCGCAATTCCAGATACTAAAAAACAATAAGCCAAACTAAAATATATACGGAATATATAATTAGATCAGACTTTGCACACCTCGTAACAGTTGGTAATGTTGTTGTTGTAGAAGACGGGTATTATGACATAGTTCAGAACCGGTATAACTAGAATCATGCTGACTATATGAAATGCCCAACTAATGCCATAGGCGTATATCTCTGCCGGCACTGTCATAATGGAAATGGCAGACAGTTGACTGGCCACCAGTGAAATGGCAATCGGTATAGTCTTCATCCGTTTGCCACCCATCAGATACTCCTCCGTGGTATCCGCACCCTTGTCAAAAAATCCGAAATAAACACCGATGCCAGCGGAAATGCTATATATACCGAGATATATTTCACATGCACTTTGCGGTAAGTAAATCACAATTGATCTCGTCCCGGCAGATGTGGGGCTCTTTTATATCAGAATTTTCCACTTAAACTTTATTATTATGTCATTATCAATTTGAACAATCTCGTCTCGTCTGATAAGCGCGAGCGATGCTGACTCGACCCCTATTGCTGCAACTCATTCATTGTTTCGCTGCAATTAAGAGGCGCCCGATTATAACTATACCTAACCCTGAAATAACCTTGCAAAAAAAGAGACATATCAAATCTTATCCGGAATCTTAATAGGCTTGATATTGTGTGTGACAAAACACACACTCACACACACACACACACACACACAAATGCTACTTTATTGTTTTTGTTGAAAATTATGTTAATTTTACATTCAATGTAACCGTGCATCCCTACTTGACTTGATATCCGCAGCTACGAACTCGGATGTGTTAAAAGAACAAATCGGAAGTTAAGTGTGTGTAAATGTAAATTGCGTCGCAGAAATAGAAAAATGCTTGACGAAAAGAATTATGATTCTTGGAGCATACAGATGCGAAGCGTGTTGGTGCATGCAGATCTATGGCAAGTTGCGTCGAGTTGGAACATCAATAGTTGACGAGCTCAAGGTCATTATTTGGCTTTCCAACCAAAACGGTGAAATAAAAAGCGGACAGCAGAATCACAGCAAACTGAACGCATTGCATGCAAGCAGTTCCAAGATTTTCGGATGGTGCTTGGACAGTGGAGCAACAAGTCATATGTTTTGTGATAAACAAACGTTTTCAACTTTTGAGACGCATAACGAAACGGTCGTTTTGGCGGACGCCGGCTTCTTGCAAGCAGAAGGCAGAGGCGAAGTTAAATTGAAAACGGATTTGTGTACACTGGTGCTAGACAACGTATTGTACCTGCCAATGCTGACAGGCAATATCATGTCCGTGGGACAAACCGTAGCAATGAAGAGCATTGTAAATTTTGATGCAACGAGTGCCTAGTGTTTAAAGGCGGCAAATGTATACTCAAGGCCAAACGAGTAGATTCCCTATACGTTTGAAAGTCATCGTAACAGATGTTATGCTGCTGTTAAGTCAAACGGCGAGTTGTGGCATAACAGATATGGTCATCTGAATTATGACAGTTTGCGTGAAATGGCAAACAAGACGCTGATGCGAGGAATGGAAAATGTTGACGTGTTGCAACGGTTATCGTGCAAGACGTGCATGCTGAACAAGGTTCACATGCAGCCATTTCCAGGATCGACGGAAAGCCGAGCGCAGGAACAGTGCACACTGATGTATTTGGCCCTTTCGAAACGAAGTCTCTTGGCGGCTCTAAGTATTTTCTCACATTCATTGATGACAAATCAAGGCGGATTTTTGTGTATTTCCTGAAAGGCAAGGACGAGGTCTTTCGATGTATTTACGCAACCGTGCAGTCACAAAGGCACTGATCGGGATGACTCCAATGGAAGCGTGGACTGGTAAGAAACCAATGATAGGTCATCTACAATTTTTTGGTTCCATTGCAGTGGCACTGGACAAAGGTCGCCATAAGGGCAAGTTTAAGCCAAAGGGGAAAGAATATCACATGATTGGTTACTCAATGCAGGCTAAAGGCTATCGGCTCTACGATGCAGAATCCAAGACAGTGGTTGACAAACGAGATGATCTGTTTGACGAGGCCAGCTGTTTGGAGCAAGCAAAGGGCGAAGCAGTAACATTTGATATGTCGAATGTGGGGCATCGAGTTGAGCAAGTTGATGATGAAGATGATGATGAGATTGACTCCAGCGACAAAGACATCACATCTCGCGCAGGTGCAACTGATCAAAGTAGTGCGGATGAATCTTTGGAAAGTGACAAAGATGACGAAAAGCTGGAAGAAGAGCAGATCCCTCGTATTGGACCTGGAAGACCGAAATTGCTAAGGACGGGCAGACCGAGGAAGCAATTTAATATACTTAGCGCAATGGTTACAAGTGATGTACCCATTCCAGCAACCTACGAGGAGGCTACATTTTGGCAAGAAGCGATGCAAAAGGAGTATGAGGCATTGATTACGAATCAAACCTGGCAGCTGGTAGATTTACCGAAAGGTCATCGTGCAATTGGCTGCAAGTGGGTCTACAATTTGAAACGGGATGCTCACGGCCAAATACAACGGTTTAAGGCACAACTGGTGGCAAAAGGGTGCGCACAGCAGTATCGTAACTACGGCGAAACGTTTTCACCGGTTTGCAGGCTGGAGAGCGTGCGATTTATTTTGGCATTAGCGGCAGAGTTGCAGTTGTACCTACACCAGATGGATGTTTGTACTGCATACCTGAACAGCGATCTAAGAGATACTGTTTACATGAAGCAACCGCAAGGATATGCTGACGGCAATCAGGCGGGCAAAGTGTTGCTGCTAAAAAAGGCGATATATGGATTGAAGCAATCTGGAAGGGAGTGGAACTCCAAGCTCGACAGCGTCTTGTGTGGAATTGGCTTCATCGCATGCGACAATGAGCCCTGTCTTTATAAGCGAAAGGGAGGTAATTTGGCACTAATCCTAGTTTACGTTGATGATCATTATAGCTTGTCAATCGAAATCGGACTTGGTCAGCATAAAAGCTGATATCATGAAGTCGTTTGAATGCGTTGACAAGGGGCCACTAGAACTGTTTCTTGGCATGGAAATCCAACGTGAGGGTGAACTTGGAGAGATCACTCTGGGCCATACGCAATACATCAAGGATCTTTTGCGTAACCATGGCATGGAAAGTTGCAGACCAGCAGCTACGCCATTGGTTGCTGGGTACCAGACGGCTTGTAACGGCAGCCAATGTCAAAAGGTGAATAAGACATCGTACCAAGCACAAGTGGGAGAGCTAATGTGGCTGGCTCTGACAACGAGACCGGATATTTTGCACTCGGTTGCAAAATTGGCTCAACGGAACATGGATCCGCATAGCGAACACCTTGCAAGCGTGAATCATGTCCTGCGGTATTTAGCGTCTACAGTGGACCTAAAGATACACTACAAAAAGTGTGGAAGGGCGTTCGAGGGCTTTGCTGATGCCGATTGGGCTGGCGATCAGGTTGATCGTAAATCGTATACTGGCTATGTATACTTTCTTGCTGGCGGACCGATATCATGGAAATCGGAGAAACAACGCAGCGTAGCACTCAGCAGCACAGAAGCTGAGTATATGGCTTTGTCGACAGCGTGCAAAGAAGCTATCGCCATGCGCAGGCTGATAATCGCAGTTGGTTGTGGCACTGAAACTACCCAGACGGTGTTGTACGGAGACAACTTGAGTGCACAACAATTGGCGAAGAATCCTGTACATCACGGTAGAACTAAGCACATAGATATAAGATATCATTTTGTCCGTGAAGCAGTAAATGAGGGTCATATTATTTTGAAATATGCTCCATCAAATGTAATGATAGCAGGCGTGTTAACCAAAAACTTGTCGAAAAGAAAACATGATGAATTAAGGAAAATGTTAAATTTGAATTAACTTTTTGAAAGCATGTTTGCATTGTGGAAGTGTGTTGAAAATTATGTTAATTTTACATTCAATGCAACCGTGCATCCCTACATATGTTAAGTTTCCTCTATAACGCGTACCAATTATGTCAAGCAACACTTTATGTTAAGCATCTGATTTAGTCTATAATAAACGTTGCCCAACGACACAACACAATCGTATCCAGGCATTCCCTGACCCGGGGAAACTTCTGTCCAACAGTTTTCCGCTCTCATCTCTGCGCATCTCTTGTGGCACTTACCACTTGTACTATTTGGATGTGCTCCCACATGTTACCATATTTGCGATGTTGCCACAGTTGCACGCAACTTGCATTAAATTGTAGACAACTTTGCCTTGTCGAAGCCAAAATACTCTACGTTGCTTAAACCGTGACCATAGCAACGATATTAATCGACGTAGCGATATTAATCGTTGCCGTTAAAATTCAAACGTATTTCAACAGTAATAAATTAAATTCGACATCGTTGAAGGCAGAAACAATAAAAATAGTCTACAAAATATATATATGCCTCAAAACTAACAGATAAATATATATATCCATACTATAGACAACGTTTACATCGAAAAATGGATTATCAAGTTATCAACATTAGGAGTAATCTTTTTATACCCACTTTCAAAAAAGTAGAGCCAAGTTGCGAAACTCAAATAAAGGCACTGCGCCTAAGAAGAACAAATGTTCAGAAAACAGTTTCGAAATGAAACATTATTGAAACTTTCAGATTGTTTTTGATTTATTTTGGGACCATTATCTTCTCCAATGTTTCTAATCCTACCATTTACTAGATGTAAGTCTGCAAAATAAAAATCCTTCTTCCTTAACCATTCAAGATCAGCCAGTGACTCATAGATATATATATATATATATATATACATATGCATATTTTAAATGCTTTTGTTACAGTGTATTTTACTCATCAGTAATGCCATCCATCGGTGCATTGCACACACATTTGAGTACTTAAGATAGCTCAAAAATGTATACTGATGCTGAAATCTTGATGTGAAGTCATTGCGCTGCTTGTTACGATACACTTAAAAAAAAAGAAAGGAAAAACGCTCAGAAAATAATAAAATCGTCGTAAATTGAAAATTACTGTAATTAAGAAATCAAAAATTCGGTTTTTTTTTTAAATATACTTCCTGAATAATATAGTGAGCTACATCTGACGACATAAGCAAAGTAATTTTCTTACTCGTATGGTATTTTTTCTCTAAGTGTAGCCACAGTTGTTTCTCACCGTATACCATTGGCAATAGTATGTGGTTAATGGTCAGCGGCAGCTGGCGCCGCATTGTGGCCCAATCCCCAAAACCCCAGGTCCAATCTCCTCAGCTGCAACTGACGCAATCGACTCATTAATGAGCGCCTCACTTGAGACTCGAGATTTGAGTTTTTGAGGCGCATCTCCGTTTTGGCTGATCTTTAATATGTATGAGAGAGCTCTACAAGTCAGCTTGTTTGACTTGTGAAAAAGTGAAAGGATTTTTCAAGTTGAACGTTTGTATGCCACATGAAGTCATGCAACAGCAATGAGAATTTGGCGTTGAACATTTATTTAATGTCATATGAGCAGATGAACCGTATTTAGAATGTTGCTTTAGCTGATTAGTGGGTCAATTAGCCAATAACTCCAAAATATAGAAGTAATGTGTACTAAAAAATCAATAAAGAAATACATTACTGTTGAAAATTATGTTTATTTACATGCAATGCAACCGTGCATCCCTACATATGTTAAGTCCCTCATTGATGCGTACTAATTATGTTAAGCAACAGAGTTATGTTAAGCAGCAGTATTATGTTAAGCAACTGAATCATGTTAAGCAGCACAATCATGTTAAGCAGCATAATTATGTTAAGCAACAGAATTATGCTAAGCAGCACAATTATGTTAAGTAACATAGTTATGTTAAGCAGCACAATTATGTTAAGCAACTGATTTTAGTCCCGAATAAACTTTGCTTGAGTACACAGCGACGGTAGTACTTGGGTTTCTTATCTTATCCAGGCATTCCCTGACGCGGGGAAACTTCGCTCCAACTTATCACTTCTGTTATTTATTTTGTTTGTTTAAGCTGTAAACATTCCTCTGTAGAATTATTCTATTATTTATTGATTTTTTTTAAGTTTAATACTTTTACTTTTAATATTTTGTTTTTTTTATTGTTTTGAATAAATAATTGAAGTAATATTTCTAAACTATTTTTTTCTAGCAAAGACTACTTCTGTAATAGCAGAAGAATACTTTTCCAATTGCTTTTTTTGTGGATTTCAATCCATTTCTGTTGTCAAATGAAAAACACAAGTATTTTTTTAACGGTGACAAAATTTACTATTTTTTTTATTATTTTCATATTTTTTTTGTTGTTTCTTTGTTTGTTTCATAAAAATAAAAACACTTATAAGCTAATAATGCGTTATAACACTGTTTTTTTTTTGTTTTGGGGGGGGGGAGGGGGAGGTGTTTTATGTTCTTGTTTCGAAAACTATGTACAAAAAACAAAAACAGTAATTTCAGTTCGAAAAAGTGAGAAGATAGAAGAGGGTTTTTTGAGAAATTACAGTCACTGAGTCTGGAGAGCAGGGGGGCAGAGAGGGTTGGGGTAGATTAGGCTCATGCCACAAGTCACACAAGTCTCGAACTCAGAATTGGGATTTGGGAGCATCCCAAGTTTCCATCCTTTTGATATGGACAAATTCCATCAAAATTCTTGTCTCGATTTCAGTTAATTGTTGTTGTTGTTCTTCTTCTTTTTGTTGTTATCGTCAGTTCAGATTGGTATTTTTTTTGTTGTCCTCTTTTTGTTTTGGCAGCACAAAATTTGTTGGCTTAGAAGGCCGCACCGTAGCTGCCACTGGGCCGCGATGGAGCACCATATGAACCAGATGGGGAACTGGGATAGCCACCGCCTCCACCACCCTGCTGTGTGCTCTGCTGGGCGAATTGTGCTACTTGGATGGCCTGACGCACACCCTCCAAATCGATGCCAACAACACGTCCACCGCCGCCACCAAAACCAGGCGCACCATAGCTTGTCGAGGGTGCGCCGTAGCTGGAGGAGGGTCCACTGGGGTAGCCACCGCCGCCTCCACCACCGCCGCCTCCTCCTCCACCGCCGCCCAGTTTGCTCTCCTCATTGAGCAAGATCTGACGCACTTGCTCCAGCAGCTGAGGATCTACATTTTGACCCTCCGACGTCTGGAAGCCCCCGCTGACGGCCTGGAAGCCACCGCCGCCGCCACCGCCACCGCCGAAGCCACCGCCATGGCCGCCGCCACCGCCGAAGCCACCGCCGAAACCACCGCCGCCGCCACCGCCGCTTTGATAATTATAGCCAGATGGTGGCTCAGCTGCGGCCAAAGCAGCCAATGCAAATACCAAGAACTGTATGGAGAAGGGGGGAGAGAGAGTGGGAAGGTGGAGAGAGAGAGAGGGGGTAGAGGGGGTTGTAATCCACTGATTTATCCACTGTAATCCTTGTTGTAGTTTAACTTACCACTGAGAAGGAGTTCATTGCCGTATTTGTGTGTGTGCTTGTGTGTATGTGTGTGGTGTGTGGGGAAAAGAAGTAATAAAAATTTGAAAAAAATATAAGGTAAATAAGATTTAGTTGCTTTCGAGTGGGGAGCCAGCGACTGAATGCATTCCGAAATGCACAACAGGCCCTCTTTATACTCCTCGGCAACACGACGAAAACTATTTCCCTCTCACTCCTCTCCCTCCCTCTCTATCGCTCTTTCTCACTCACTGTTCACTATGGGCAGCGTTTGCAGTGACTGCGTCGAGCTAAACATCATTATTGGCAACTCTTCGTCTTCTTTTCAGCTAAAGTACGATGTCTAGCCTCCCCCCTCTCCCTGCCCATCAACTTTCCTCATTCGCTGCTAACTATCAGCGTCGTTTACAGCGACATCGTCGGGTTAAACATCATTATCGTCAAGTCTTCGCCTTCTCTTTATGCTCCCCAGCAACACTACGATGTCTACCCTCTCTCCCTTTCTCAATCATACCTTCCCACTCCTTCCGTCCGTCTCTTCCTTCTCACCCACCGTCGGTTTCAATGCCTTCTGCCCGCTGTCTCCCTCTTCAACGACGACAGTTACAGTGACTTCGTCGTACCAAACATCATTATCGGCAACTCTGTATCTTCTCTTTATGCGCACTAACGTTACCGTTGTACGCTAACGATCATCCGCAGCACTCACACACACACACACACACACACATACATACATAAGCATACGCTTAGTTGGTGTTATTGTTGTATTTGTACCTTCATCTTCAGTGAAGACTCGTTTTTGGCGGACGACCTGCGGCCATCGTACAACATCCACAACTCCAATTGCAAGCGTCGCCTCACGTTTCCCACCATAAAGAAAAAAAAACAAAAACAAAAAAACGAAGACATATAAGAGTGCTATAGTAGACTACTGTATACCTTGCAGACAGCTGTTCAAAATTCCCTTTTTTCGAAAGTTAATTTTTAATATTTTATTTATTATTTTTCCGTAAAATTTACTATAGAAGAAGATATATATAAATATAACCCCATAAGGGTTGGAGTTGGTTGGAGTTGCATTCTTCTGCTTGTTTCCACAGATACATTATACCCTACTTACCCAATGGATAAAAAGACAAAAATAAATACAAAATCAAAAGAAAAAAAAACTAAGAAAAATAAAAATGTCGCTAACAATTTTAGCTGCATTCGAATAGAAAAAAAATTTCTTTGCCACTTTCCTCGATTCACGTTTTGTTTCGACATTTTCGCGATTGACCAGGAAGTCATTTTGGCCAAACATTCGATTTTCAAACGAAAAGGCAATGGACAAATGTCAGATGAGCAAATATTCAAATACAAACAGTGAAGAAAAATTGAAACTTTAATATTTAATATTTCTTTAATTAAGCAGTATTTTGTTGTATTTCGTGTGACGAACTCAACGAGTTTTTATGGTCCATAAAACAAGCCAAGTGAAGGCAGAAACGAGCGCCACTATTTCGCACCTTGGGCATGGATTAAGAAATTCGGTAGCTGGAAAAGAGCTAAAATCACATACCTACACACAGTTTGTTCATAAAGTAGTTGGACAAAAGAAATTATTTAACTTTTCTCATTTTGCATAAAAAATTAATTAATTAATTAAAAATTTAATAATTATTTTGTTTTAACGAGAGAAAAGCTGCATTTTTTGGCATGTCAAAAGACTTTCTTGACAAACTGTAGCAATTTGAGTTTTTTTACATACATATATAATTTCCATGTGGAGCAGTAGGGCGCGCTGTCAGATATATTTCAGACAGACGTATAATCAAATTTGGCCGATTTCCCAAGGAGTTGCAATTAAGTTCAAATTATTTAAATTCCCATACGACGGCAAAAGGTGCGAGTAAAAGTTGTAATTGTTAAACGAAAGAAGCAACAAAGCACAATAGCGATACACATGCACACACACACACATACAAACATACACACATGCATATATATAAATACATATGTATGTCTGTCTGTCTGTCCGTCGTAATTCAAGCATTTGTTTCACTTCACGTTCGTACTCCCAATTTGCCTCTTTATGTCTCATTTTTCAGTTTCTTTCACATTGCTTCGGGTCTTCCCTTGGTGACATAACACGCCAGCGGGTGTTGGACAATGACTCATTGTTATTAATATATACGTAAGTCCCTCTCTCTGTACTTACAGTGTTTGCACTGTTGCAGCATTCGGCAGCCACGAGAATAAATACATATTTTATTTTATGAGAATTGCATTAGGTTTGTGCGGACTAATTTAATCTTAATGACAGGTCATTGTGCGATTTCATCAAATACAGCTTTATTTTCTGATTTATTGGCCAGAGTTGCGAAACTTTTGTCGGTCTCCCGGCGATAAGCGTATAAGATCAAGCGTGAAGCTTCTTAAGTGGCATATTAATTGTTTGGGATAACAATTGAGTGGAGACCCAAGCCACTGAGCATACAATACTTTTAGTAGAACTAGAAGCAGAAGTATTGATATCTAACTGGTTCGCGTCTCCGTTCTTTTCCTATCCATTTAATTATTCCATATGTATTGTATGTTTGGTGGTTCGGGTCTCCGCTCGCGAGCTCATAGATATTTTATGCAGTCAGTTTTTAGTCGATTTGATTTTAGATATTGCACTTTGTCAACGCATAGATCACACTTTTAGGTAAAAGTAATGATTGCTTAGCTCAACTCCTTATACTCGAACATTCGGATAAACAAATGTTAATGATTAAATTCCCCATTTCTATCAAAAACTATCTTTCATCTGCAGCTGCCTTTGGAATAGGTTTGTTGCCGTACTAAAGAAAATGTTTTCCAAGTTAAGTTGCCTATGACTTAAAGTAAAATATAGATGGTGGCAAGGTCAACACCCAAGCTGTCCGCAGTTTAAAAAAAATCACTTTTTTCCACATGATATAGTTTTTTCTTATATATTTAACAGCGTAAATTTCCAATATTTGTTTATTTGTATTAAGAAATGAGTTTCATAAACAATGCATAATGCATCATAATAATAAACAGATTTTTCCATATTTTTTTCTTTTCATTTTTGTACGTATTTTTCACAGAGTGGGCTGAGTAGGCGTATACGTAATGTGGCATTATTGATGGTTGTCTGCTGGTGGAGTTGTGCGTATTATGTCAACAGCAAAAAGAAACATGATTTTGAAGTGGTCTCTCGCAAGCAAGCGGGCAAAAGAAACAAAATCGAAAGCAACAAAAAAGTCGAACAACAGCTGAAAATGAAACCGAATCCCAATCGAAGCTGCCACAAGTGCCCCCTAAATTGTGGTAAATGGGCTTTACTTAAAGTTTTTCGGGCTACATCACTCATCACACAGTTCGACTTTCGCAAAGTGCAACAAGGCTGATTGTGTTTGGGTTGGGGTTTGACGCTGGGCAATATTCCGAATTGGAAACCTTCACGCTTCAAAGTGAAGGACTTTTGCGGCTGGCTGCGTGCCGCGTTGCGTGGCGGGCAATGACAACAGCGGCACGATTCCGACCCCAAACACACTCTTGCATCTTGGTGGCAACAAGAGATGAAAGTCAACACTCGACACCAACAGCAGCAGCAACGAGAGGTGCAGAGCGGAAGGCAGCTTCAACTTAACTCGATTCGGACTACAATGACAATGCATTAAATCAGTTTTTATTTTCGCTATACCCTATAAGGCGGGTATTACAATTTCGAGATGAGCTGCGACTTCATAAGGTATTTTATATAGTATATATATAATATTGACAAGCATCTATGGTTATATCTAAACTATGTCCAAGTACTGAAATATTCAGTTTGCAAGGGTGTATAATATTCGGCTTAAGCAACTTGGATGTTCTGACTCGTTTCTTTGTGTCTGGGCCCGTCGCTGTGTCTTAACTTATTTTGATCAGTTAGTGTGTTGTTGCCACAGCTGCTGCTGCTGCTGCCACTGTCACTTTGGCGTTTAATTTGGTTTATTGTGGCCGACTTGGCTCAAGAGATGCCTCGTGAAGGTCTCTCTCTCAATTACAATTTCGTAATTGTCTTCATTTCTGCCTTTTGCATTTTTTCTGTCTTTTGTTTTTTTACTTGCAACGTGTAATTGGAGTAGTAGTTATAGGGTCAGGCATCCAATCAGGTGCATATACATATATATATCATAATAATAATTAGTTTATTTTTTATTCTAAATTGCTGGCTTTTGGCCAGCAGATTGGCATTGAGTGCCTTTTTAGCTGTTTTTTAAGCTCCTTTTTAGCTCTTTTTCTGTTTTTTTATAGTTCTCTTTTTATTTCTTTTTTTATCTTCTTTTTTTAGCTTCTTTTTTTAGCTTCTTTTTTCACGCTTTTTTGTTAAAGCGTTTTTTTTTTATTTTTGAGCATTCGTTTCGCTTGTTTTTTTTGCAACTTTAAGTTTTTTTTTTTATTTTTTTAATGAAATGCTTTATTGCACGCCACAGTGTGCTTATGTATGCTGCGTTGTGTTGTGCTTATATCTGGTCAAATCCATCATTAACACGTCCACTAGGTCATCGTAGCCGCATTATGACTTACATTTGGCTATAAACCATTTTTGTTGTTGTTGTTTTTGTTTCTGCTATTTTCTCGGCTTAATGGCGGCCTAAGTAGTTGTCCATTAACTATGTGTGCGTGTGCGTGTCTATTTGTGTGCGAGTGTGTGTGTGTGTGTGTGTGTGAGTGCGTTGGTAATTGTTATGACACTTTAATTGGGGCAGATGGTGGAAACAATAAATAAAACAAAAAGCAAAAAAAAAACACATGCAATGAAAACAAAAACAATGTTGGCAACGCTGAGCCAAAACGCGCCAAAACGCGCTTAAATTTGTCTTTCTTTGCCAATTGATGCATCGAATTGATAAAGCTTTTCTTGCAAAACATATTTTTGGGACGACGCCCACGTCAATCAAAGATCAAATCAAATTTAATGCTATTTGATTATTATTATTATTGATGTACTGCAAGGTTTAGCTAATGAAGTTATTTGTTGCTCATTAATCGAGCCATAATTAGAAGTCGAACGCATATATTGAGGCATATGCATATTTGGCAACACCATTTTAAATGTGTGTTGGCAACGCTGAGCCAAACCGCGCTTAAATTTGTCTTTCTTTGCCAATTGATGCATCGAATTGATAAGGCTTTTCTTGCAAAATGATCAATGATCAAGTCAAATTTAATGCTATTTGATTATTATTATTGTTGATGTACTGCAAGGCTTAGCTAATGAAGTTATTTGTTGCTCATTAATCGAGCCATAATTAGAAGTCGAACGCATATATTGAGGCATATGCATATTTGGCAACATCACTTCAAATGTGAGTTTTTTACGATTTCCCATCAAATTTAATTTCATGGCTTATGACGAAATTTTCAAGCGCAGCCAGCTTAATGTTGCCAGATCGCTGAAGTTACAAATCTGGCAATGAAATGGCCATTGCAATTATTTGCTCATTTTGAACTTTTTTTACTGACAGCCTAATGACAGCCTAATGCACTCTTGCAATAATTTACAATGCTGCCAGATCTTCGAAGTAACAAATATATGCACTTTGTGAACGGTTTTTTTTACGGTTATTACAAATAAATAACGTATTTTTTATTTAAATTAGCTCCATTCAATTATCTTTAAATATAATGACACAGCTGATAAGCTGCAGACTAATTTACTGCTGCTCACAAAAAATCACAGAAAAAACTATTTATTCAAGCGCTTAAATGGAAACAACAAATAATATGTGACAAATGCCGAGAATATCGCAAGATGTAATTGCCGCTGATGAAGATGAATGCGCTGAAAATTGCAGACGCTCGATTACATAAGGCGCCAACGCAGAAGAGACAACCCCCTTCCCCCTGTGTGGCAGCAGTGTGTGTTGCAGTAGCAACAACCTCGACAAACGTCTTCCTCAAAAAGAGACAAGAAAACAAGTTTTTATTCATCGCTCTTTATGTAAGTCAAGCGTGGCAACTGGCAACTGGCAACCGGCAACTGCAGGCAGATGAGTTGTTTGTCTGTTTGTTGTTTTTGCTGTCCATGTTGCAGTCAGTTTGCAACCAGCAGCAACAAGAAACATTGATGCCAAGGGGGAAGGTAGGTGGGTGGGTCGGTGGCTGGTTCAACCTGTGGCAAGTGAAATTGCATATGCAATGCAAACCAAAACTAGGCAAAAAAATAAACATAGAGAAAAAAGGAAAGAGGTCTCTAGGCGGGGATGAGCGACTAGGAAATACTCTGCAAAAAGAAACTTTATTTCCTGTAGAAGAGCAATACATTTTATCGTTCATTAGAAAAATATAGAGTTCTCTGGAAGTTTTTGACTAACTAGACACAACCTAAGAGAGATATGAGCATATGAAAATGAAATTTACTTTAAATTTTATAATTTAATATCATTTTATTTATATATTTTTACTAACATATTTCCATAATAACTGACAAAATATGGAATATGCAACCTCGCCTATACATTTTAAATGTGTACAGGGTATATACCCAAAAAAAAAATACAAATAATAATGCTGTGAAAATCAAAGGTGCATAGAAATGCTGAAATTGTTTGGGAAATTGCCGCGACACGTTTTGCCATGTCTGCGACTGTATCTTTGGCTATTTGGCTATTTGACTGGAACCGGCCTTTGTCAGTCTCTCTGTCTGTCTGTCTGTGTGCTTGTCTGGTATTCCAGCGGCAAGACATGTCCACCGGTTGGGGGTTCTGCGCACTGTGTGCAAACTTTAGCCTTTGGATGCCAACATATTTACTCAGCTCAGCTTATGCAAAGCAAAGCACAGCACAGCATGACAGATGTTTCGCACTTGCGCAATAATCAGGCAGGCAAGCAGCTAGTGTGCATAGCCATATGGACAAAATGTGGAGATTCTCAAGGCGTCGCAAAAAAGTAAAAGTTCAAAACGGGTTAAAACACACAACTAAAAACACTAATCGACCAGAGACACCCTGCCGGGCGCAGCAGGCATCTCTTAATACTCAACTCGTGATTAGAAGCGTCGTTTTACATTGCTTTAATTATAGCCAATTTTGACCAGCTCATTCGATAATCACAGCCTAAGGCAGCAGACCTTTTAGCAAATGTCTGTCTAAAGTAAAATAATTCCAAATTCAACTTTCCCTTTAATGGGCTAAAATTTTCTTTTACATGTGCAAAAATTTAAATTCAAATTTAAATTCGATAAGTCGAGCATTTCATCGATTACTAATCGTTTTTACTGCGCTGCATACTCTTAGGCGAGTCGAGTAGTGAAAATAATGGCGCGCGCTCAGGTGTTGCAAAATACCCCTCAAATTTGTTTTTTGCACGCAATAAATAAGCATACACATCTGAACTGCCTCATATTTTTAAATTCAAGTGCATACAATTACCAAGCGCAGTAGCCCATCTTATTCGATCAAACTAAATCGAAATGTCAGCCGAAAAAAACCAATTTGATTGAGTACTTAGTCATTCCAATGCTACACACACTCTGGTCATATTGAATTTGGCCGAACAGCTGATTGTGCGGTGCACGACAAACCTGTGAATGGTCGGACGCCATTACGTTACGTGCTGACGACTTCGTGTACGTGTACAATAAAAAACAGGCGAAAAAAGAACGAAACGAACACATTTATATGTATATATATACATATATATATATATTTATTTATATATATATGTAAGATACACAGGGCGAGAATTGTAAAAAAAAAAATAAATAACCGTGTCGATGTCGCTACGTGAATAGGTCAAACAAGGCAATCCACTAATAAAAAACCAAAATACAAAACAAAAACAAAAACTGGACGCAAGAGGGTTATAAAAAGAAGAATTCAAGATTA
The DNA here is from genome assembly GCA_035043855.1 of Drosophila percnosoma. NCBI lineage: Eukaryota > Metazoa > Arthropoda > Insecta > Diptera > Drosophilidae > Drosophila > Drosophila percnosoma. Next base: position 345,537 of record JAWNMQ010000651.1, read on the forward strand.
ATATATTTCTGGAGTCGATCAGCCAATTGGCTGGCAGTGCTTCCAACAATATGCAGCTGGTAATTTCGACAGTTTGCCTGGCGCTAACCAGCGCCGTAATTGGCAACGCCTATCTGCAAAAGCAACAATTCTATCCAGCCGTCGTCTACATCACCAAATCCAATGCGTCCATGGCAGTAAGCTTAACCAAAAAAATACAAATATTGCACTCAAAATGTAATTGCATTTTTCTAGGTAATCTACATACAATTCTTTGTGATAGTCTTCATGTTTGGCAAACTATTGCGCAAGGTATTTCATTTACAGTGAAGTTGTGAAAACTTATCTTTCATTTGTACAGATTGCTAATTGTACTTGTACTTACAGATATTTTTGGGAACGCTGCGCGCCGCTGAATTTGAGCATTTGCTGGAGCGCTTCTGGTATGCTTTGACGGAGACGTGTTTGGCATTTACCGTATTCCGCGATGACTTCAATCCGCGATTCGTTGCACTCTTCACCGTGCTGCTATTCCTCAAATCATTCCATTGGCTCGCCGAGGAACGCGTCGACTTTGTAAGTGGCTCAAGTAATCGAGTACAATTTAGGATTTTTCAACAGCTAGGAATCATGTTTACTACATATCTGTGTGGAACGATCCGCTTTTTATTTATATATTTACTATTTTTATTCATTTCAGAATATTACATTTAATTTTTGTTATATATGATATATGATTCATCTTGTAGGCAGTTAATGTTTATATATGCGTCTTGTTAGAGGATATAACTTTTAGATCATACATCTCATAGGTGACATCGGTATTGAGGTGCTTAGTGCACTGTTAGGCCTTCTCAGGCTTCAGAGCTCTCCTCCATCAATCCTACCAAGCGTCTTCTTCGGCTTCAGACTAAATGCTCCGAGCTTAAAAAATGTTTCCCAAAGGTATACAAAATCTTTTTCCAGCAGTCTGCGCTGCTCTGAATTTTTGAGAATTCGATTTTATTATCGGAAATTGAGATTGGTTCGCTGCGGACTATATATAGTTTTCTAGTTTGAAGTGTCCTGTCCAGGGATCGTTGAATATGGCGAGTGTTTTCCTTCCCATTCTTCTTCTTCTTTAATAGTTATAACATTCACAAAGGTCAGCCATTCTGCTCGCAGCATTATCTTATCTATGCCACAAAAATCATCTACACTCAACAAAAATAGTACCTATTTTATTTTTTAGAGTGTGTGATATGGCATTCCATAGATACATTTATGGCAGGCAGTAAATATTTATATATATATTATATGGTGTTAGCTTGGTTGCATACAACAACTTCCATATATTGGCTCACTTGATTTAGCTCCTATATATATATAGCTGCTCGTAGCCATATCTTATCTGCCTCTTAGAGGCAAGTTTATCTACATTGCTTTCCTTCTGCTCCGTATGCTGAATTAATCAATGTCTTCTGTTTTGCGCAGATGGAGCGTTCTCCTGTGCTTGGCTGGCTGTTTCACATCCGCGTTGGCAGTCTGCTGACCATGCTGGGCATCCTCGACTATGTGCTCCTCATGCACGCCTACAATTCGACGCTGGTGCGTGGTCCGACCGTGCAATTGGTGTTTGGCTTTGAGTATGCGATTCTGTTGACTGTGATTGCGAGCACAACCATTAAATATGTGCTGCATGCGGCCGAGATGCGAACGGACACGCCGTGGGAGAACAAGGCCGTATTCCTGCTCTACACGGAGTTGGTAATTGGGCTGATTAAGGTCGTGTTGTATCTGCTGTTTGTTGTGATTATGGCCAAGATTTATGCGCTGCCCATGTTCGTCTTCCGGCCCATGTTCTTCACAATCCGCAACTTCCGCAAGGCGCTCAACGATGTGATCATGTCGAGACGCGCCATCCGCAATATGAACACCTTGTATCCGGATGCAACGCCGGAGGAGTTGCGGCAATCTGATAATATTTGCATCATTTGCCGCGAGGATATGGTCAATCACTCGAAAAAGCTGCCCTGCGGGCACATCTTCCACACGACGTGTCTGCGCTCTTGGTTCCAGCGCCAGCAGACGTGTCCCACATGTCGCCTGAATATCCTGCGCACGCCTGCCATCAATTCGATGGCCATGCCGCGTGCGGATGACGCAGCAAATCCGGGTGGAGCCGGTGTGGGAGCAGTGCCAGCAGGAGCAGCTGTACCTGGAGCAGCTGGAGTAGCACCTGGAGCAGCTGTACCCGGAGCAGCGCCTGGTGAAGCTGTGGCAACTGCAGCGGGCGCAACTGGAGCAGCTACAGCACCTGGCTTGGATCCACATCTGGCGCGTCCAAATGGCGCCGTTGCACGCAATGCTGGACTTCCCAATTTTGCGAACATCTTCGGCGATGCCGGTAATTACTAGTTATTTAACCCATCCGCTACTCAGCTGGCTTATCCAGTAATGTGTATTCCTCTCATATTTGATGTCTTTTTCCACTTTGCAGCTGGCTTACCCAATCTGGCTGGGTTGCCTCCGCCGCCGCAAATGCTATCACCATTTATGATGCAATCCCCATTTGGTTATTTTACGCCTCCAGTGGTGCCGCCACCACCCATGCCACTGGATCTGACCAGGTTCAACGAGCAGGAACTGCTCACTATGGAGGGCAATCTGCGACGGCATGTTGAGGAACGCCTAAAGGTAGCTATCATTTACCCCAACTAAATGCAATTTTGGCAAATATTAATCCATTTTATATTCTCAGATGCTGAGTAATATATCGCTAATGGTGGACTCGGCCAATCTGCTGATGCAGCAATATCAGCAGCTGGTGGCCAGATTGCCTCCGCCAGTATCAGTAACAATAACAGGTCTTTCATCAGCAGCAGCAGCAGCAGCAGCAGTCGCAACAGCAGTTCCAGTGAATTCCAATCCAAATCCTGTCTATGATGAGCCAAGCACATCAAGAGCAGCTGCAGCAAAAGTGGAGCAGACGGCGCATCATCAGCTCAGTGCTGCTGCTCCAGCTCCGAGTGGTGTTGTCTCTGAGCAAGTTACTATCGAGGATCTGGGCGCTGAGGATGATGATGAAGTGGATGTGGAAGTGGATGTTATGGCATCCACAGAAGGCAACTGCGTCAATGTGGACAACGAGGAGAGCACGGAGCTGAGTGAGTTGCGAAAGAGACGCTTGAAATTTCTCGAGGAGCGCAACAGTTCACCAACAACAACAACAACAACCACAACAGCAGCAACAACAACAACAACTACGAGTAGCGATACAACAGATCATAATTTGTGGAACTGAATTGAAAACAATAGCAAAAGAAAATAAAAAGCTGCCCAGCTCATCTGCATCCGCATCCGCATCCTCCCCAGCAATCAAACTAAACTCGATGTGTATTCTATGAATGGATATCCTAGCTATGTATGATGTATGATCACGATTATATATCTACATATACCTGTAGAGAGAGAGACAGAGAGAGAGAGGGCGTGTGGCGTGCAAGAAATCGATATATATATATACCCAATCTCAAGTTATATATATATTGTGTAAAAATTAATTTAGATATGGGGATAAACTGAAAGATTTATATTTAAAATATTATTATATGTGTATAATTAATGTGAAATATAATTAAAGCGAAAAACAGACGATGACGACATTGATTGATGGAGTTTGATTACAGATATATATATATATATGGGGGTAAATAATTTAAACATTTATATTATATTATTACTATTATTACTGCGACTACACATAGATAACAACTGTGGAACGCCGAGCGCCGCGTGCATGAAAGATCTGCATCTGCACATTGCCGGATCAAATGCGCGACTCGATCTCGCGGAACTCGCCCGGATCGGTGAACCGCACAGTCAATATATAGAAGAGCGACGGGAATGGCACCAAACACAGCAACGCGTAATGATAATTCAACGAGCAGATGCCAAAGGCCAGCAGCAGCCAGTGAACAGCTAAAAAATTGTTGCAATTATTGATCCGCAATATATATTCGACTATATATATATATAATTCTTGATGTAACTTACAAATGATGACCACATTCTTGACATCCCACACGGAGGAGAGAAGCAGCGCCTTTTGAGTCTGATCCAGCTTCAGGGAGTAGTGTATTGCATTGGCCACCATCGACATGGCAATGCTCAAATATGGAAATGAATAATCTGAAAAAAATACATTCATTAATTTAACTGCGCTGGGATAAAATATTGATTACAATATGATTTTTTCCAAGTGTAATTGACTCACAAATGAGGCCGCAGCAGGTGCCGTGAATCAAGGTGAGCAGTGGCAGAAAATAGAGAGCGGAATACATCGGCGCCTTGCCGCGCACATCCAGCATGGAGCTGATCACGGGACGAATAATGAACATGTTGAGCAGACACAAAAAGTAATAAACCAAGACAATTGTTTGACTGCAATAAAGGTATATAAATAAATGTGCCAAATTATGTATAAATATTTGTTACACACAGCGGATAGACGGCTTCCTGGGTGCAATGATATACGGATTCATAGTTGGGATTGGGATTGTAGAAGAGTGTGTACCAGTCGGTCAGCTTGCGCACCTCGCAGGCAAACAGGCGCAGCTCCCACAACGGTTCCATGAAAAGCGTTGCCAAAATTGCAGCCATGGCAACTTCAACAAATGCGCTCGCTGTCAAAATTAATTGTTTGCGTGAAAATTTGCGATCCTTGGCATCCATGTCGATGAAGAAGCAGTGCATCATCAGTGGCAGCATTGTCATGAATCCCAAATATAGCCACGAATAGGTGCTCAACTCATCCCGACATGGCATGCAAGCAAAACTCGCATTCACCTGAAAGAAAAACATTTAAATTTCAAATAAAACAAGTTGGGAATAAATTTCGAAATTACCCGTGATCCTCGTGGGCAAACGCCGCAGCTGCTCCAGCTGCCATTTTCGTGCAGCGATCGTCCACAGTAAATGCCGGGGCAGCGATCCAAATAATTGTACATATTTTTATGCCACAGCGCTATTTATTTATTTATTTATTGTTGTTATTGTTCTCTGGCCACAATCTCAATCACCGCAAATGCTTAACCAACACTAATATGCTACAGCTCTGGGCACCCCGAAAACTTAAACATTTGCTGTAATTTATCAAAAGCGCGAACTTATGGTTGTTATTTTGCAATTTAAATTAAAATTTTATTTGCTTAAAAGTAAAAAAAAAAACAATTCGTATCAGCTTAACAGTCCCACTCTTAACTAATAATATAATCATTATGTCAGTTAACAGAGTCCCAACAAAGGAATAACAAACAGCTGTGACTTAACATTAAGTATTGACTATTTCATGCATAACAATCAGATCGGAAGAGCAGAACTATTGTTCTACACACCCCCATCCCTATGACCATAATCGACATTCAAGTAAAAACACCTTATCTACATATGGCATCGATAAGCTTAACGAATAACAAACACGATAGAAAGTGGTGGTCGTACGATAGTTGCCAGGGGTGCAAGGTGTTTTTCTGTGTGATATCGATATTAAATTTAGGCAGGTCGTTCATCGGCCGGCTACCAAATTCTGTCGGTCGTCACAAGTTGAAATATTAATTAACACCAATATTACTATTGGAAGTCGCGAAGGAAACCAAAAAAAATAAGAAAAACATAACTCTATACTAACTGAATAGGCAATACGCCAATAATCCAACAACAAGAACAACAACAACAATTGCAAATATTGACCACCACCAACGGAGACGCCATTTTGGCTATCGGCCGGCTGATTTGTGAAGCTTAGGAGAGCCAGCCAGCAAAAATAAAAATTGCAAGAAAGAAATATATAAATATATATTCATAATTAGTTTAAAAATTTTGTGCTACGACAACAACTACAACTATGATATGCCCTTAACGTGTGTGAGTGCAACAATGTAAATTAATGCGTAAATTAATAAAAAAAACGCAGTGTTTTTAGGGCGGATGCACAAAATGGTGAGTTGTGCAAAACCAAAGCGATTTGTGTGCGTGTGTGTGTATAGCTGCGCGTATACTCATGTGTGCGCGTCTGTGTGTATTGGATGTGAAAAATGTAGCCAGAAAAAGAATAGAAAACTTCAAAATGTTCTCTCAAAATGCAAGTAACATCTAAAATGTTAACATAAAATACATATTTCAACATTTAGTACAATCTTTCGTCATTCTGATTACACGCATTCAAAATTTTGACCGCAGTCATCGCTGCACTTGCCCTGCCCCCTCCCTCCTTTCCACCCCACAAACTGCGCTGCAAAGTTTATGTACAAACACATATACATATACATATGAACATATACATATACAGTGTTGACAACGAACAATATTCGTCGCCTTTTTTATTTGCACGTCAGTGTTGCCCGTTTATTTAAAATAAGACCTAAAAAAAGGAACGAACGAAGAAGAACAAGTGCGGAAAAAGGAGCAGGCATAATAAGGATAAGAATAAGTGTTTTTTTACTTTTTGCTTTTTGCCCGGCGTGATGTAATTTTTATTTCTTTTTCGGCTATAAGCAAAAATCTTCTTTGTTTGTCTTTAAAAAAAAAAAACAAAATAAATAAATATAAGCATGTGAAAAAGAACAACGTAAAACGATAACAACAACGACAACAACATTAAATTAAATTCACGGGAGAGGCGTGTATATGTATATGTATCTGTGTGTGAGTATGTGCTCACACATACATTTAACAGCGGCTCCTCAGCGCCTGCCTTTGGCCCCCCTCCACCGTCTCTTCTATTAAATAATATTGATTTTTCATATTCTCAACACTGCTCGCGTCGCTCTTTTTTTTTTCGTTAGCTATGCGTGCGCCTCTGTGTGTGTGTGTGTGCTTATGTGTGTGTATTTTTTCGGTCTCCTTTTCTCGTGTATTCATTTTGCCATTTCTTTTCTCTCTTTCGTTGCAGTTTATAGATTTTTGCAATTGTGTCCCGTTGAGGAGAAGTAATGTAAACTAAATGCATGGCGCCGCTAACAGCAGAGCAACAGCAGCAAAAACAAAATTAACAGCAGCAAGAACTAATTTTTGTTGGAATAACATTCATCGTTTCCAGTGAGAAACAAATCAAAAGGAAAAGGTAACCAACACACACACAGACAGAGAGAGGTCGACACAAGAAGAAGAGGAGGAAGGAGACGAAGCCGACGACCAACAGTGCCTCAAATGTACATTTGGCTACAAAATCAAACATAATTAATTCATTTAACAACATTAACAACAACAGCAACGGTGGAAACAGAACAAGAAGAAGTGCATCACTGCTCTCTTTGTTTCTCTCTCTCCTAGGACTGCCATAGCCAATAGTCAAAATAGTGAAAAGCCAAAGCCGCCCAGCGTAGACACTTTCTATTCAATTACTGTTAAAACGCAAACAGCTGATAAGACAACAAGCAGAGAAGACGAAACAATAACGGCGCTTCGGATTTCTGAGTTGAACGCTGGTGCTGCAGTCAAGGGGCGCAACCACAACAACAACAACAATGACATTCGATACGCGCCGGGCACAGGGCAACACAGGCACAGGCCAAGCCACAACCAACAACAGCAGCAACAACAGTAATAATCCAGCTGCAACCACGGGCATAACGAGCACAGCTCAGACGGGAACAGGAACAGTCACGGGATCGGTCACTGTGCCAGCAACAGCAGTCACAATAACAACTACATCAACAACAACAGCAGCAATAACCACAGCAGCAACAACGAACATGATGTCCACTGGCATTGGTGGCGACTCCAACAATAGCTCCACCAACAGTCAGGAGCACATCCAAGCTGCGGAGGCGACAACAGCAACAGCTGCAGCAATCGTGGAAAGCAGCGAGACGATTGTGTAAGTATTCAATATTATTATTATTATCAATGCAAACATGTTTCCCTGGGGAAAACACACCTTATTTTGAGCTATTTTGAATATTTTCAAAATTCGAAAATGCTGAAATCGATTCAAATTAATGTTTCTGTTCTCAAAATTGTTCCGTTTACATCTGCCCCTTTTCTCTTAATCACTTTACCACATATACATATAACAAGTGCGACTTGTGCCGTATAAATTGACATTTATGTAAAATTAAATGAAATTTATTAAGTGAAAAATTCAATTTTAGTTTTTATGATTTAGATTAACTCAAAACTTCAAAATCAATGCAGCCTCAGCTGAATAGCATCAGCTTTTGGAATATTTTTAGTAGTGATAACCTCAAACCTTGAACTATTTTAAAAATTATTTATTTATATTTAAGCTCCAACACTTTCAATGTGATCCACAGAAGTAGATTCGATATCAGATATGATATCAGAGCCACCCGAAGTTAGTGGCGCCGCTTTCAATGCACTCAATTTATCAATTTAAATTGATTGTTCAAATATTGCTATGACGAAATTTGTCTATAATATAGACTACAGAAATCATAAGATCGATAAAGTACATATTATATATATGTTCATTATATATTTGAATAATAATAAGAATAAGAACTAGCAATAATGGCATTATATTTGTCTTGCGACTAATTATTGTCGCAACGAGCCCAATTAATTGTGATTCGATTCGAAGTTTGTTGGCTTTATCCTTATCCAGCTATTTATTGCCAATTGTTTATGGTTTTAGCCATTAAAGTATTGCTTGAACTCAATTCAATTAGTGCCCTTTTGGGGATAATAATTAAAGTGTGTTTCCCTTGAGTCACAGAGAGTAATTCAAATCACGAGTTTTCTTGTGTGTGTGCGTGTGTGTTGTGAGTGTTTGTGTTTGTGTTAGTAGGTGATGTGCAATCTAAATAATAATTATAAACACGAACAGCGACGATAATAAAAACAAAAGAAAAAAAGCAGGCAGAATTCTCGCTTATCTACTTACGTTAAGCAAGTGTGTGGATCACGCACACTCGCACACCCCAAAAATACACTCGAAGAAAAAATGCAATCTGAAACTAAGAAAATCGCTATATTTTCGAAAAAGCCAACCCAAAGCAAAATAATACATTTGTTGCAAACACAATCAAACCAATTTAGAAATTTTTTCAATTTTTATATATATATTTTTGTTTATACATTTTGTCTTGTGTATAGGTCACCGGAAAAGCTGATAGCGTCATTTCCAACGACAAAACTGCGCTCGCTAACGCAGAAGATATCGAATCCGCGCTGGGTGGTGCCCGTGCTGCCCGAACAGGAGCTGGAGGTGCTGCTGAATGCCGCCATCGAATTGGCCCAAGCAGGTAATTAAATTGCCTTGTTGTGCATCAACTATATGAATAATGAAACTCACCACGTCTTTCAGGTGCCGATCATGACTGTGAGCCTTGCGTGGAATTTTATCGCAATGGTCTGACGACATCGTTTGCCAAAATCCTCACCGATGAGGCGGTCAATTCGTGGAAATACAATATCCATCATTGCATTTTGGTGTCGTGTGGCAAATTGTTGCATCTGATTGCGATACACATGCAACGGGATAATCCCTATTTGCTTGATCTGCTGGCGATTGTCTTCGATCCGGAAAATAAGTTCAATACGTTTAATGGCGCCCGTCAGCCGGAATGTTTTGCGGCGCCCGAATGCATTTGGGGTGTGCTCGATAGCAATAAGATGTTTGCCAAATCGCCGGCAGAACCAAAACCGCCGCGTGGCTGGCTCGTCGATCTCATTAATCGCTTCGGACAGTTGGGCGGCTTCGACAATCTACTCGAGCGTTTCAATAGCGGGTTGGAGTTGCTAAGGCGCAATCAATCCTCAGCCACAAATAAGGTGAAGGTGGAGACGGAGATTACCGGTGGACAGGATAATCGTTTAACGTTGGCGTTGATACACAGCCTGCTGCGTCCATTTGGTCAGTGCTATGAGCTCTTAACGCCAGCTACGATTGCCAAGTACTTTATGCCCACTTGGAATGTGGTCTTGGATCTGCTCGACAGTTTCACGGATGAGGAGCTGAAGCGGGAGGTGAAACCCGAGGGACGCAACGATTATATCAATGGTATTGTAAAGTCGGCCCGCTTCCTCGCCAGCCGTTTGTCCGGCCAAGAGGAATTGATACGTGATCTGGAAATGTTTCGACTGAAGATGATATTGCGTCTGCTGCAAGTGTCCAGTTTCAATGGCAAAATGAATGCTCTGAATGAGATTAATAAAGTGCTCTCCTCCGTCTCTTACTATTCGCATCGATCGCAACCGGTGCCTCACAATCTGCCTGAGGATGAAGTGGATTGGTTGACAGCGGATCGCATGGCCCAATGGATCAAGTCATCCGATGTGTTGGGAATTGTGCTTAAGGACTCACTGCATCAGCCCCAGTATGTGGAGAAGCTGGAGAAGATAATACGTTTCCTGATCAAGGAGCAGGCGCTAACGCTCGACGATTTGGATGCGGTGTGGCGTGCACAGGCGGGCAAACATGAGGCAATCGTTAAGAATATGCACGATCTGTTGGCCAAGTTGGCCTGGGATTTTACGCCCGAACAGCTCGATCATCTCTTCGAGGCATTTCAGGTGAGACGAGGAATGCAATTTGATCTCTATTATCTTTATTAATCCCTTCTCCAAAATGCAGGCCAGCATGACGACGGCGAATAAGCGTCAGCGGGAGCGTTTGCTGGAGCTAATACGTCGTCTCGCCGAGGACGATAAGAATGGCGTGATGGCGCAGAAGGTGCTGAAGCTCTTTTGGACGCTCGCCCACTCGCAGGAGGTGCCGCCCGAGGTGCTCGATCAGGCGTTGGGCGCCCATGTCAAAATACTCGACTACAGTTGTTCGCAGGAGCGAGATGCCCAGAAGACCATTTGGTTGGACAAGTGCGTCGGTGAACTGAAATCCGGAGATTCTTGGGTTTTGCCCGCTTTGCGTTTAATTCGCGATATTTGTTGTTTGTACGATACGACACCGAATCATGCGCCACGCACTCAGACGGGCATCAATCGTCTCCAGGTCATCGAACGACTCCAAAATGATTATTCGTTGGTGATCCTCGTCACAAATAGTTTGACGGCGTATATGGAAAAGGTGCGCGCCTTGGTCAACGAGACGCCCACTTTGGATGCGGCGACAATTCTGATCGATGGCCGTTTTCCGCATCATGCACAGATTGCCGAACGTTTGGAGTTCCTGAAATTTCTGCTAAAGGATGGTCAGCTCTGGCTCTGTGCCGATCAGGTGCGTTATCCCCGTTACTTATTTGTTATTATTTCTAACGTATTTGTTTCAGGCGAAACAAATCTGGCATTGTTTGGCTGTGAATGCCGTTTTTACGGCAGATCGCGAGGAATGTTTCCGCTGGTTCGGCAAACTGATGGGCGAGGAACCGGATCTTGATCCCGGCATCAATAAGGATTTCTTTGAGAATAACATCCTCCAATTGGATCCACATTTGCTCACCGAGAGTGGCATCAAGTGTTTTGAGCGTTTCTTTAAGGCTGTCAATTCAAAGGAGGACAAACTGAAGGCCATTCATCGTGGCTATATATTGGATAATGAGGACTTGATTGGGAAGGATTATTTGTGGCGTGTCATAACCACCGGTGGCGAAGAGATTGCAAATAAGGCCATTGATCTGCTCAAAGAGGTTTCCACGGCGTTGGGACCACGTTTGCAGGAACATATCACCGAATTCCATGAGATGTTCATTGGCGAATGTTGTTCCCGTTTGCGCACCCATTATAGCAATATCCTGATCTTGGGCAAAACAATGCTGGTCGAGGATAATGCCGAGAATAATGCGGCTAATGATGAGTCTAAGGATAGTAAAATGCGTTACATTGAGGCGGAGAAAATGTGCCGCATTCTCAAGGTGCTGCAGGAATACATCAAGGAGTGTGACCGTTCCTTTAGCGGTGATCGCATCCATTTACCCCTGAGTCGTGTAACGCGTGGCAAGAACACTAGTCTCTACATACGTTTCCAGACGCCTGGACGACCCATCGATGACCTCGAGATTGTGACGCATAGCAATGAAACAATGGCGGCGTTCAAGCGTAATCTTCTCAAGCGCATCAAGGGCAACAACAGTTCCTCCTCATCGACGACCAACTCCAATGCGACGACCAACATCAAAGTGGATCTCTTCTATACGAATGGTGAACTCATCGAAATCACCGATGAAATAAATCCACTCTATCAATACACCATACGGGACAAGATGATATTGACGGCGAAGTTGACACCAGTGGGCATTGGCCTCGCCAGCAGTCCCGATTCCTCGAGTGATTCGAGCACTGGTTCTCCACCCAGACCCTGTCCGGATATGCAACGTGTCGAATCGGAGTCGACGCTGCCCGGTGTGATTATCTCCCAGAACTATCAGTACACCGAATTCTTTCTCAAACTCTATCAGCTGGGCAGTGATTTGGAGCATGGTCGTCTGCGAGATAGCGCCAAGGTGCTGTTGCATCTTTTGCCCTGCGATCGTCATACGATGCGACAGCTGCAACTTATGTGTCGTGTGCCCAAGTCGACCGCCAGCACGGGCGATGGACCCAAGGAGCCGGAGGATGTCGGTGGTGATGCTGCTCTCAACGCTGATGATTGTACGCCGGAGCAAATGTTTCTTCACCCGGCGCCGGCCCAGGTGCTCTACAATTTGAGTGTGCTCCATGGCCTGCTAATACCCGCTTTGGATCCCCTCGGGGAGGCAGCACTCCAAGTGCAATCTTCGTGGATGCACTCGGGCTGTGCGCACTTTGTGCTTGAATTGCTGACGAAAAACAATTTTCTGCCCAATGCCGATATGCATACTAAGCGTGCCTCGTTCCAGGGTGTGCTGCGACTGGCCAAACTATTCCTGTACATTGTGGGCAGTGTGTTGTCGCGTGTAGGGGATGAGCCCATGATTTGTGACTATGATAATGGTGCCCGGTCTCAGGTGGATATACTCAAACAGAACTTTTCCACAATGCCGAATAATGCGCAGGGTACGTTGCGTGCTATTTCCGCTAAGCTGGCGGAGATCCTCGCCACCGAGATGCTCTCCGCGAGTCACGAGGGTGAACGTTGTCGTGCCTTGTTTAGTTCAACGTTGCAATGGTCATGTCCAGATATTAGCACCATTAAAGCGGTCGTCCAATTGGCCTGGGCCTCATCGTGTGGCAACTTGCAGGCGCTGGGCAGCTGCAGCAATAATAGCAACAAAAACGCAGATTTCGAGGATGATGCCATTGTGCCAGATGGTCAGGATTTTAGCATGTGCAAGGAAGCACTCGAAGTGATGACCATTTCCTTCATACTCAATCCCAGTGCAAATGAGGCGCTGAGCAACGATGCCAACTGGCCCAAGTTTATTACATCCATTGTGCTGAAGAATCCGATGCGACATGTGCGGCAAGTTGCCTCCGAACAATTATTTTTGGCCTCCACCTATTGTGCCGGGGATCGTCGTCCCTTTGTCTATATGGTCAATTTGTTGGTGAGTGCGTTGAAAACATTGGTGCCACAGTATGAGGCAACGTGTGCGGAATTCTTTTCGGTGCTGTGTCGCACTTTGTCCTACGGCTGCATCTACAATTGGCCACTGCAAATTGGCGAACATTTGCTCGGTGATGAGATCAAATGGTTGCGCAAGATACGCGAGAATGTCAAAATCACTGGGGATACTCAGGTCCACGAGGAGTTGCTTGAGGGTCACCTTTGTTTGGCCAAAGAGCTGATGTTCTTCCTCATGCCCGATTCGAAGGCACAGTTAAATGAACTCATCCATGAGCTCATCGATGATTTTCTGTTTACGGCCTCGCGCGAATATCTGCATTTACGCAAGCACGGCAGTCTGCGAATGGACACCGTGCCACCTCCCGTCTGCCGCAGTCCGCATACAATTGCGGCCGCTTGTGATCTCCTCATCGCTCTGTGCCAGCTCTGTGTTCCTAATATGAAGCTACTCACCAATACACTCATCGATTTCGTTTGCACGGGTAAGTCACACATAATAGTACTAATAATACTTAAACAAATTGCATAAGATGATGGAGAGGGGGAAGACCTCATTAATATTTATTCGTGTTCAGTCTGAAGAGTGCTCCATCGTTATATATCCGTCTTTCTGCTTGACTGCATCAAGCAAAGCACTAGACCCATTGGAAGTAAAAAAAAAAATCGAAGGTTATACTGAAGTATCAACAATCGAGTTGATTCAGCAAGCTGATCCCAGAGAAGAGAGCTAGAGAGAGAGCCAAGCACTCTTCTTAATCACCGATCAATTACTGTACAATTTATATACCGATCTCTTCTTAGTCAGCTTTCAATATCTGTACAATCTATTAATTACGTATTAATATTAATATATTTACCATTTTAGATACGGATCCGTTGCGCGAATGGGATTATTGGCCGCCGGTTGGTGCACGGGCAGCAAAAGGTTTCTGTGGCCTGAAGAATGCGGGTGCCACGTGCTACATGAACTCGGTGCTGCAACAGCTGTACATGGTTCCCGCTGTGCGTGTGGGCATCCTAAAGGCGCACGGTGCCGCCACCAATGACAACGAGGACTTTAGCGGCGACTCTGAATTGAACAACAGCGGCAACAGTGGCGCCAGTCTCGGCCCCTCGTTCTTTGGACCCGCCCCAATGTCCTCGCTTGCATCGACATCATCGGCGGTATCGACTTCCCTGGATGACGCCAGTGGTGGTTCCGCCGATGTGCGCAAAAACTACCACGTGGTCATCTTGAAGCATGTACAGGCAATATTCGCCCACTTGGGGCACAGTGCATTGCAGTTTTATGTGCCACGCGGCCTCTGGACGCACTTCAAGTGAGTTCCACTGAATTCGAATCCCCTCTCATAACTATTTATTCTTTCTGTTAATCATTGCCGCCTGCTTCATAAACCTTACCTTCTTACCTGGATTTGTATATCTGAGTCTCTGAATAATAGAACTCGAAAGGTTGTCTTCAAGACAAATTCAACACATCACTTTCTAGGGCTATCCTTGTAAACTCTGGCCTCTACCCCAGTAGTCTTTACCATGCCATCAATTCAAAGATCTCTCTTTCTATCATCATAGATTACAAGGCGAGCCAGTGAATTTGCGCGAACAACAGGATGCCGTTGAGTTCTTCATGTCGCTGTTCGAGAGCCTCGATGAGGGTCTGAAGGCGTTGGGCTACACGCAACTGATGAATGCAACGTTGGGCGGCTCGTTTAGCGATCAGAAGATATGCCAAGAGTGCCCACATCGCTACTCCAAAGAGGAACCATTTAGCGTATTTAGTGTTGATATTAGGAATCATAGCTCATTAACCGAATCTCTGGAGCAGTATGTCAAGGGAGAGCTGCTCGAGGGAGCTGATGCATACCATTGTGATAAATGTGATAAAAAAGTGAGTCCCAATAGTTAATCATTCCATTCGAAATTCTAATAATCTTTATATCTCTTTCCCGTTTCCCCCCAGGTAGTTACCATTAAGCGGCTATGTGTGAAGAAACTGCCGCCCGTGTTAGCCATACAATTGAAACGCTTTGAATACGACTACGAGCGCGTTTGTGCGATTAAGTTTAATGATTATTTTGAATTTCCGCGTATACTCGATATGGAGCCCTACACAGGTGAGCTTTATGGCACTTGCCAAAAGTAATATCGCTATTGTCGAGGGCAAACAAATATCACTGTTCGTGTTCTAAGTAGAAATACGTATTTAACCTTCTCAGCAGCGAATTGTGATGCCGTCATATCCAAATCCAATCGAAAATCGAATATTGATTTTTTATAACTATTTTGTATTTTAGTTTCCGGCCTAGCTAAGCTAGAGGGCGAAGTTGTGGAAGTGGGTGATAATTGTCAAACAAGTGTTGAAACAACAAAATACGAACTGACCGGCATTGTGGTGCACAGCGGACAGGCATCCGGTGGCCATTACTTCAGCTACATAGTCTCCAAGTAAGCATTGGCTAATACCCTATTCTCAATATGTGGTTATTACTTCATTGATTCCCTTTGCAGAAATCCAGCGAATGGCAAGTGTCAGTGGTACAAGTTCGATGATGGCGAGGTAACCGAGTGCAAAATGCACGAGGATGAGGAAATGAAATTGCAATGCTTCGGCGGCGACTATATGGGCGAGATCTACGACAACAATCTGAAGCGGATGCAGTATCGCCGCCAGAAGCGCTGGTGGAATGCCTATATGCTATTTTATACGCGCTGCGATCAAAATCCCAAACAATTTGAGACCAGCGTCGAGCAGTTGTCGCTAACCGAGAGCCGAAATGTGGTGCTGCCGCTACCAAAGCCAATCGAGCGCAGCGTTAGGTGCGTAATATTTATATAATGTATATATATTGTCGATTTACTATAATCTCTTTAACTCCATCGCTTGCAGACATCAGAATATTCGTTTTCTGCATTCGCGCAGCATTTTCTCGGTGGAGTTTTTCAATTTCATTAAAAAGCTAGTCAGTTGCAGTATTCCCTCGACGCGCAGCGATAAGATTGTAAGTTGTGCACAAAACTAATACACTCAGAAAAAAGTCGACCTTATATATTAATTAACACAATTCTTTTGATTGCCCTGCCAGACACCCGCTGCTGAGGAGCTGTCGCTGCTGGGCGTGCAATTGGCATCACAGTTTCTGTTCCACACTGGATTTCGCACAAGGAAATCGCTGCGTGGGCCCGTCATCGAATGGTGAGTTGTGGCATCTGTATCTATGGCTTAAGTTGTGATTACTATGATCAAATTATTTTCGTATGTGTAGGTATGACACGCTCTCACATCATATACGTTCCTCGTCGCTGGTGCGCAAATGGTTTGCGAATCATGCGCTGCTCTCGCCCCCATCACGCTTGGGCGAGTATATATTGATGGCACCATCGCCAGAGGTGCGCACCGTGTTCGTCAAGCTGGTTGTGTTCTTTTGCCATTTTGCCATCAATGATGAACCGCTCGTTGGCTACGAGGGCAGCAATCTGTGCGAACAAGTCCTGATCAGTGTGCTCCGTCTGCTCAAATCCGAGGCGGCTGACTATGGCAAGCATTTACCGCACTACTTTAGCCTCTTCAGCATGTATGTGGGCCTGGGCACACGCGAGAAGCAGCAGCTACTCAAGGTAGTCTCTAATCTCCGTAATCATATTTCTATTGTATATAATTCAATGCCTTCTCTTGCTGCTCCAGCTGAACGTGCCCGTCCAGTTTATGCAGGTGGCCATGGATGATGGACCCGGTCCATCGATTAAGTATCAGTATCCCGAGTTCAGTAAGCTGCATCAGGTTGTCTCGCATCTGGTGCGTTGCAGCGATGTCAGCGATAAATGCCAGAGCTCCAATCAGAATGGACGACCACTGCCCAATCCTTACAAGGATGCGAGCATCGCCCAGGAGGAGATGACGCCGCTGTCCAGTGAGTGCATGGATATACTCTTCAATCGTACCAGGTAAGTCCTAACTTGCCATCCACAGTCGCTATAATATTTATAAATGATTAAGAACATTTTTTACGGAATGTTAAGCAAATGAATGACTAATGTATGATATCAGAAGCTATTAATGAACTCGTTCATATATATATATATATATATATATATATATATATATATATATTTATGAAGCAACATTATTAATATTTATACCTCCGCAAAAGTAGCTGATTAACTTGTGCTTCTTCTTTTTACTCGCTTGCAGCTACATCAAAAAGGTGATTGAGGACACCAATGTGGGCGATGAGGGATTGAAACTGTTGCAGTATTGCAGCTGGGAGAATCCGCATTTCTCACGCGCGGTGCTCACCGAATTGCTGTGGCAATGTGGTTATGCCTATTGCCACGATATGCGGCACCACACAGATTTGCTGTTGAATATACTGTTGATTGAGGATTCGTGGCAACACCATCGCATCCACAATGCACTCAATGGTGTCGCGGAGGAGCGCGAGGGTCTGTTGGACACGATACAGCGGGCGAAGACGCATTATCAAAAGCGTGCCTATCAAATAATCAAATGTTTGACGCAACTGTTCCACAAGTCACCGATAGCGTTGCAGATGCTTAATACCAATCCGACAATTAGTCGTCATTGGAGTGTGGCCGTTGAATGGCTGCAGGATGAGCTGGAGCGACAACGTGGCATTGGCTGCCAATACAACTCATATTCGTGGTCACCGCCCGCGCAGAGCAATGATAATACCAATGGCTATATGCTGGAACGTTCGCAATCGGCCAAGAACACATGGTCGATGGCCTACGAACTGTGCCCGGAGGAGGTGAGCGAGAAACCAACGTCGACGGTGCCTATTAAAAAAATAAAAATAAAAAAACTTACAACTCACAAATAAACATAATAATTAACAATTAACTTTCCTTCTCTCTTGTTGCCCAGCAGGATCAGGAGGAGAACAACGAGTCCGATTTGGAGTCCAATGATGATAACAAACAGCAAACGGAACAGCAAGCAACTGCAGCAACAACGACAGCTGCAACTGCAATGGGCACTGACGCAACTACGCTCAATGAGCAGCCGGATAATAAACTAACAACGACGATCATCCCAACAATTGGCGGCTGGCCGGGACCGGTACCCAGCTCATCAACGTCAACCACACCGTCAACGCTGCCAGCGGGCACCTGCTCCACCTCCACCTCTTCTTCGGATGTTGTTGGTGGCAGTGGCAAGGCGAGACTATCGCGTCAATTGTTCAGCGCTTATACCTCGACGGGTGGTGGTAACGTGGCAACAACAAGCGCCGGTGGCAGCGGCGGCAACAGTGAAACCGAGAGCAGTACCCAGGAGACGGGCGGCAACAACACGGAGTCCAACATAAATGGACTGACCAATAGCTTGGATCACATTAAAATCTCCATGGAAAAGGTAGATTTGAGCTCAGTTAAGGTTAAGGTTTAGTTTAAGTTTGTATTTTAGTTGGTAGTAGTTCTCCCGGTTAGAAGAGTTCCTCTTACAAAACAAAACTACACTTTGACAATTTTTACACTTGACAACAGACAACATGTGGTAAAAATAATGGTGTAACTGTATAAAGTTGGTGACATGACAATTGTGCCTCTCATTTTGTGAGCCATCAAACTTGACTTGAGTTGTTAAGGCTCAATTTGATCGAGAAGAACGATTTTTATACCCTGTGATTGAAAATAGTTAAATGCGAATTTCGCAAGCATTTTTTTTAAACAGTTATCAGTGCCCTTGTGAAGGGAAGTTTATGCAATGGAACTAAAATATTTTTATCAGCTGAGTGCAGGGTATATCTTAGTCGAGCATTCTTACTTGTTTTTTTCCCGACAGTTGCTTTTGTTTATATATTTTATTTGAATAGTTGAAATTGAAAGATTGTAGAATGTGTATGTATTATTAAATATTTATTGCTTCAAGTTGAATTTGCAGTCCCTCCACCAATTGCTGTCGAAACAAATTATGTGCCACCATCCGTTGCGCACTCGGCAAAGCACATCTATTAAATTGTCATCTCATCATGTCGTCTCTTTGGCGCTCGCTCTTAAGACTGGCACCTCAGAATGTCACCACTTTTATATATTTACACCATGTGGTAAACAAATTTGTTCTAATTTCTTTCTTTCTCTCTGTATTTCAACTATGCGAATGAAACTCTTCTTCTCCACCTCTTCTTCGATGTTCCGTTGTTTCATTTTTGTTGCCCCCCTCCCTCCTTTCCCCTTATACTCATGCTTCTGTGCGCAGGGCAGCCGAAATCGTGTGAATCGTGGAGGTAAATTGCCGCCGGCAGCGGAGCTTTTAATGCCGCCACTGCAACAACAAGTGCAACAACAACAACAGCAACCGAAACAACTACAAAAACATCAACTACAGCTACAGCTACAACCAAAACAACAACAACAGCAGCAGCAGCAGCATCAACAACAACAACAACGTGGTGATATTAGCAACAACAGTTCGAACAGCCGCTTAATTTGATTTGCCGCCAAGTTAGTTAGAGTTGTTCAATTTTTAATTCGTTTTGAACCCAACAACGACCACAATTGTATATTTTGTTCCTTTTTTTTTTGTTGTAAAACAAATATATATAAATATGTATATATAAATCACATATATATATATATTACTATATAGATTTTGACACGTTATGCGCCACATTTAATACTAGTTTTCTAGCTTTTTTCCAGCTAAAATTGCTTCAGGCAAACAACACTGACACACACACACACACACACACATAACTGTACATATATCTAGCTACGCACACAGTTGTTTTCTGCTTACAAAAGCGCACTCAAAAGTGTTGCGCGCGCCTCGTTTACGTTTCTATCCTCTAAAACAAATTAAGGAACAAATAATTAACTCTTATTGTTCATTTGTTTGGTCTTGTTCTTTTCATTTAATAGCAGTCGTCGCATCGGAAAGAGCGAAGAAGGTCATTGAAGAAAAAGATTGTGTTTGGAAATGCGGAAGAGGAGGAGGAGGAGGTGGTGGAAGCAGCCGACGAAATGTTAACAACAACAGAGGCAACAACAACTACAACAGCGCCAACAACAGTGTCTAGCGTCACAACAGCAACAACAGCAGCGGTAACACCTGCCGTTGACTCCACAACAACAGCTCTAATAACGATAACAGACACAACAACAACTGCAGCCAATAACATAACAGCAGCGACAACATCCACAGCAGCAACAACAACGGGAGCGGCTGAGCTCAACTCAACAGTGGAGAAAAACTTAATTTAAAAGAAGAAGAAAAACAAGCATAGAAAAACCAACTGAAAAGTTTTTTGCAATAAAAAAATAAAATACTAATCGCAAAAATTAATAACAATATTAACAACAACAATAACAACTTTTGAGCAACCAACAAGTGGTTTTTAGTGGGGCAACAAATATTTAAAAACAGAGACTTAAACTTAAACAAAATTAACATTTAACAGCCACAAAAGCGCTTAGAACAGCAAAAACGATGAGCGATAAACGATAACCGATAATCGATCAACTAAGACGAAGTCAGAGGCGGGCAGAGCAAGAGGAAGAGAAGAAAGTAAGGGAAAAATATATAGAAAATATTAAGTGAACAGAAATGGTGTTTAAATAGTTATTGTACTTTATAATTAACTAAAAACTAAAATTACAAGCATTGACTCACAAAAAAAACATTACCCCCCCTCCCCCTTGTTTAAGTTGCACGAGATATGATATGATTGTATTTATATATAGTATATATAAATGATGTATTACGCATTGAAAGCGAGCAATCTAAACAAATGGAACTAACAAAAATAATATTAAAAAAACTACACATACAAACAAACATAAATACATACATACAAACAAACATATTTAGGTAACAAAGTAAACAAATTCGGCTATTTTGTTGTCTGAAAGAAGGCTTAGCTGGAAACCACTTTTGATTAAGGCAAGCGAAATAAATGAACAAACCAAATTGTATCTACTCATGCCACATGCCACAAGTGTCGCCCCTCAAAAAAGCGTTTCCCCAAAAATCCGTTAAAATACGAAAAAAAATATATATATATATAAAATTAAAAAAAAAAGTAAAAAACAGTATAAAAATTTCAGAGATGATAGACAAATGTGGACTATATAAAAAAAAGAAGAAAAAACGAGAGAGCATAAAGTAAACTTGATTATGTTTATACTAAGTATATATATATATTTTTAATTATTTAGTGTTTTTTGTATTAAGTGAAATTTGTTAAACATTTATTAAATTATTATGTTTTAAGTTGCAAAATAAAAGCGAAATGTAAGCAAATAATTATCCATTCATTATTGTTTTTTATCACACCAACAACAACAACAACAATAGAACAATTTGGAAAATTTAAGAACAAAAAAAACCTGTTACTGTAATTTAGTTTACATATTTACATATGTATGCCTGTGAAGTGATTGATGAACGCATTAATTGAATAAATCAAAACTACTTTTTTTTTTCTAATTTTTATCAAATTTTTAAATATATATGTGAGATATGTTTTGGGAGGTTTTTTTTATTTATATGGCATAAACTGGGCATGATTCGTGGGCTCTCGAAAATTGTGACATTTTAAAGCATACCCTCGGGCGGCATAATTAAATATTTCTTGCGGACAATCTAAAATGATGTAGCATACTCTTGGGCTTAGACAGGGACATTTTATTTTCAAGAAAAATACCTGCAACGCATTGCAAAATTTTAAAGCATACTCTTAGGCGGAACTATTAAATCTGCAGTGCAATTGAATCAAAAATGCAAAAACATGCTTTTACGTTTAATCAAAGACGCGGAAAATTGATTTTGTATGTTACCTCTAACTTGGCCAAAACTTTGCAGATTTTGATAAGCTCTATCTATTGACGTTTAAGGTCAAGGGTGTCTAAGATCCAAGATTATAGCAGAATTTCATTCCGAATCCGCATGGAAGCGGGCCAAAAACAAAAGCCTTGACCAACCACCTTGCGTAAGGTATTTTTTAGATTAGACAAAGATAAAACGCATTTCTTTTAATGTCAAAGGACAAGTTACAGAAAACAAAACAATGTTCCATTAAATGGAAATATTTACGCTTAAAACTAATAAATGCACATTGTTAAAACTTAATTCTGATCAAGGATCAATTAAAGGCACAGTATGAAATGCAAAACAATTCAAGAGCTATGCATAAATGCAACAAATGTTCCAATATCTCCAGTCGAATCACTTTTACTCCTTTGGTTCCTCATCAACAAATGTGATGACAGCTGCTCCCTTCGCCAAATTATCGCCTTCGGCGCCACCAACAGACTTGACAATTGCATCCTTGGGCGCCTTCAAAATGTGCTCCATTTTCATGGCTAACAAATAAAGCTGTTTAGCTTACAAATCCGGTTATATTATTATCTTTATCATACCTATAAGCACAGCGAGGCTGTCGCCCTTCTTAACAGCATCGCCTGGCTTAACCAAGAGCTTCTCCAGGACACCAGGCATGGGTGCAATCACTCGGGAGCCACCGCTACCCAACTGATCAGACTGGGCGCTCAGGAACTTGGGCTGCACCAACTCTAAATCCAATTTGCCATTCTAAGCGAGAGATTTGACAAACATAAGTTTAATAAACAAGAGTTTCTCGTAAGGAAGCTTACCTCCAGGAAGAGCGTCAGATTTGCGCCATCAATGTTGGCATTGTATGTCGAAATATTATTATCAATATTGGCACGGATTTTCAAGCGTTTTCCTTGCTCAACACGCTCGGCTTTAACCAGTTGCCAAGAGCCATCATCGACTCGAATTTCGATTTCGCCATTATCATATTTTACTTCCACCGCGTAAACTAAAATGAATCAGAGAATGAGCATCCAAATATAATCAGCGTGATTTGAATACCTTTCTCATTTGTCTTCAAATTGTATCTGCGAATTAGCGCGTAATTCAGACGCATATTTGTGGCAGCCGCAAAGGGATCCTGACTGCCACTTGCATTGCTGCTGGCAGCCTGCAACTCATTAAAGATGAGGGCGAGTGCAGCTTGACTCAGTTGCTGCTCCTTGACGACAATTGGTGGAAAGAGTGTGTCGAAGTGCTCATCAATGAAACCCGTGTGCACATTGGCTTGCTGGAACTCCGGATGCGAGGCCAGGTCGATGAGAAAGTTGATGTTCGTGTCGAGACCAGAAATCTGCGAAAGACAAATATAGTTGTTGTTTTTTTTAGATATACTGGAATTGATGGAAGAGTCATAAGCTCAGAATCATACTCACATGATACTCGCCCAGGCGAGCAACTAAAGAGTTGAGCGCCTGCGTGCGATTCTCGCCCCAGACAACCAGTTTGGCAATCATGGGATCGTAGTGAACAGAGACTTCATCGCCCTCTCGGACGCCCGTCTCCACACGGACATCAGCACTGGGCTCGGGGGTGCTCAAATAGCGCAGTGGTCCAGCGCCGGGCAGGAAACCACCACGTGGATTCTCCGCATAGATACGTGCCTCGAAAGCGTGTCCTCGTCGCAAGATCTGCGATTGCGTCAGTGGCAATGGTTCACCAGCAGCCACACGAATTTGCCACTCAACCAGATCGGTGCCGGTTATCATCTCGGAGATGGGATGCTCCACTTGGAGGCGCGTGTTCATCTCCATAAAGTGAAAGGAGAGATCCTCCTTGTCCAGTATAAACTCAACGGTGCCGGCGCCCACATAGCCCACAGCTTTGGCAGCGCGCACAGCAGCCTCGCCCAGCTCACGACGCAGCTCCTCCGACAGACCAGGCTGCAAAGGGATACAGTAAAGTTAGAAAAAATGTAATCGTTCTATTATTTTGATGTTCATATATATGGATAAAGACGACTTACCGCTGGAGCCTCCTCGATGATTTTCTGATGACGCCGCTGCACGGAACAATCGCGTTCCCACAGATAAACCGCATCCCCATACTGATCCGCAAAGACCTGAACCTCAACGTGGCGTGGTGAGCGCACATAGCGCTCCAGCAGCACAGAACTGTCACCGAAGGACTTTAAGGATTCGGTGCGTGCTGAATTCAAAGCGCCGAGAAAATCTTCCGGTTTCTCAGCGATTCTCATGCCCTTGCCGCCACCGCCGCGCACCGCTTTTATCATCAGCGGGAAACCAATAATTTTGGCCTCTGCTTGGAGACACTCATCCGACTGATCGTCACCATGATAGCCATTAATGATGGGCACACCGGCCGCAGCCATAATCGCTTTGCTGGTGCTCTTGATACCCATGTCCCGTATGGCTGAACTTGGGGGTCCCATAAAGATGACACCCTCTCTTTGGCACAGCTCTGCGAATTCCACGGACTCCGAGAGGAAACCATAGCCGGGATGTATGGCTTGGGCGCCAGATCTCTTTGCAATCTCCAAGATGCGTTCGCCCCGCAAATAAGATGAATTCGAAGCGGCTTCTCCCACGCGATAAGCTTCATCGGCCATTTCTGTGTGCAGACTGTGCTCATCCGGATCAGAATACACGGCAACGGTGCGCACACCCAGCTTGCGTGCTGTGCGTATTACCCGACATGCTATCTCTCCACGATTCGATATCACTATTTTATTAATTGGTTGCACTTTTGGCGAGGCTGTTGTTGCCAGGCATCTGCAAAGTATACAAAATGTTTACGTAACACTTGACAACAAAGTACAAGCACATGTTCGCTCTGGAGAAATTTTTTTTGTGTTTATTACCTGACACCGGTGCTGAAATGCTGCAAAAGTCTTGTATACATTTTATTACTGTTAAATGCAATTAATTAAAGAAATTCACTTTACTGTCAGCCGCTTTATCAGCAGCCCTCACGATCAGTGCGATTTACACCTGTTTTTGGCTTATCAATATAATAATCGATAGTTTAATCAGCTGTTGTTTGTTGAGTTTGTTCGATTGAGCAGGTTGGCAGCTTTTATATTTAAATTCAAGCAGCTGGAATTAATGTATGTATTTTAATCAATATAAACCGTATCTGGTAATAAAATACGATTAGCAAATATGCAAATTAATATTGTGCATAACTCTCCTATATATTTTACAACTGTTAAATGAAAATATTATATGTATTATTTTAATATATTGTCAGCCGCCTTACAAGCAGTTGTCAAGATCAGTGTGATGTGCTTATCAAATTAATAATCGAAAGTTCAAAGAACTGTTGTTGGTGTTCAAAATCCATTTGGCGGCTTACTATGTTAAATAAATAAATAATAAATTACGCTTAGAAAATATGTAAAGTATTTTTGTGTAATCGATAGAAAGCAGCTGCGTCGTTTAATGAGTTTGATGCAGCGGGTTGGTAGCTCTTAAATTCAAGTTCTATTCACATTGGCGTCTTAGTATGTTAATTGATTATGCTTCAATTAATGTATATATATTTAAGAATATATAAGGTATTTGGTACTAAATTATGCTTAGTAATTATGAAAACTAATATAGTGTAATTCTTAAAAGTGTGTCGGTTAAATGAACCAGTAGCTGGCAGTTCGCTCAACGAACCA
This sequence comes from Drosophila percnosoma, assembly GCA_035043855.1. Taxonomy (NCBI): domain Eukaryota; kingdom Metazoa; phylum Arthropoda; class Insecta; order Diptera; family Drosophilidae; genus Drosophila; species Drosophila percnosoma. Next base: position 371,430 of record JAWNMQ010000651.1, read on the forward strand.
ACTCCCAGCGATATTCGATATACGATATACGATTAAACTTTCATAAACAGTGACCGGCATAATTTTGGCTAACAAATTGCATTATTTGGGAAATCGTTTCTCTTTCGTTTTCTGGAGCAAGTAAAGTTTGAGGTGACACTGACAGCAATGTTAACATTTGCTCAAATTGAAAATTAAATATATTTCTAAACATAATGCTACCTTAAATAGGGCTTCGCTGAGAGCGACGACGACGACGCTAAGCTGAGTTTTGTTTCTTGTTGGAAATTGGGAAAATGGAGAAACGCGTCACAATTTTGCTGCCGAATGGTCGGCGGCAGAATGTCTGTGTTAAGCCTGACATGACACTGCTGGAGATCCTGGAGACGGCGAGCGTCAAGCATGGCTTCGACAGCGACGAACATTGCCTGAAATTCCACAACAAGGAGCTTAGTTTGACGCTACAATTCCGTTTTAGCGGACTGCCCAACAATTGTGTGCTGGAAATGGAGACGACGGAGAAACGACGTATTCTGAGCAACGTTCTCGTCTGCGTCCAGTTGACGGACGGTGCACGCAAACAGGGTGAATTTGAACCCGGCAGCAGCGTTTGGCATGTGGTGCAACATTTGTGCTCGGAACAGATTGCGGGCTACGCGAGTCCCATTATCATCTATATGCGCAGCGAGGTGGTGGGTGTGGAGCGTATGCAACAGACGACACTTAAGTCGCTTGGAATCATCGAGGGACGCGCCATTATGCGACTGGTTGACAAGAAACCGGAGGAGCTAAAGACTCAGGCCAATGTTTATAAGCCACCTGCAGAAGCGAAACCGAAGGCAGCTGATAATGACGATCAGCCCAGCACTTCGCGCTCTGCCATGGGTGGTGCTGGTGGTGGTGGTTTTTCCCTCACCAATGATATGTTGAAATCGCTGAAGCGTTCAGCTCCCACCGAGAAATCATCTGGAGAGACAACAGCTGTTGCAGCAGAGGCAGAGAAAAGCGCTGAAGTCGAGCCGCCCAAATATGATTGGGGCAGCAATTCGGGTTACACACTGCAGCCCAAAAAGAGTAATCAAAACGAGGACGACGACGATGAGGATGAGGAGGAGAATGCTGGGCGACCACCACCAGTAGTCAATATAATTGGAGCGCGAAATGCCATACTCTTCTCGTTGGATGCCGCCAATCGGCACAATGATGATTTGCCCGATTCATTTTTCGATTTGACCGTCAACGATTTGAAGATGGTGTTGCGAGATTTAAAGCGCACCGCATCTGGGAACGAGGATGCCCCGCTGCTCACAGCGAATCTGCGTGAATTGAATCGTCAGACGGCGATGTTGGCCAAACTGAATCAGTACAAGGATTGTGTGCTGCGCATACAGTTCCCAGATCGCTATGTGCTCCAGGGCATTTTCAAGCCACATGAATTCCTTGCCAAGGTGGAGGAATTTGTCCGTGATTTTCTGGCAAAGCCCAGCGAAGAGTTTCAATTGTTCACCATACCGCCGAAAAAGGTGTTGCCGCCGACAGAAACACTGCTGGAGCTGAATTGTGTGCCAAATGCGGTTTTACATTTTGCATTTGTTGAGGATCAGCTAAATGCGGAGACGAATTGTTTCCTGCAGGACAAATACCTGACACAGCTGACTTCGGAGGAGGGCGCTCTGTTTGCGGTGCAAAAGTATCGCATCCACAAGGCCAGCATCAGTTCCAGTTAGTTCACTTGTTGTCGTCTAAGTTAAGCCAACGCTTTGCATGATATTAAACAGATTCGCATTATTCTATAAACTGTTGCTTATTTTTTGGCAAGGGTTTGAGAGCGGGCTTAAAATAAATCTGAACTCGGTCAAAAAGCCATTCAATTAGCAATTGGAGAGATGAGGAAATCGACTTAGAGACCAACTTGATAACAGTCAGCGGTCTTATCAGTTGAAGTCAGTTATTTTCAAATGTAGCCAGTGTTGCAAAGTGTTGCAGTGGCACACATGACCACATGTGAGAGAGAACAAAACAGAGAGAGAGAGAGAGAGCGAGCGAGCGCACGCGCAAAGTCGTCGCTTTCGAAACCGAGCCAAAACCCCAAAGAGGCCAAGTTGAGCTTGGCTTGGCTTGCTGGATTTTGGTAATTGAGTGTGTGTTTGCTTGGTTAGCCACCAGCCACAAGCCACAACAATTTCTGATTCATATTCATAGAGTTTTCAGTCTCTGCTCAGCCGTTGGAGTGACAAGTTTTATTCGCGCTTTATCAGTTTGTCAGCTTCGCTCGAGACACGATTTTGAATCGGATTCGAATGCGGTAAAGGCGAGACTTGAGACTCGAAACTCAATACTCAAACAAAACGATCGCTATTCACATATGTGTATTCATGTATTGAAACACACAAAAAAAAAGAATGCGTGCCAATGTGAAAAAGTGAAATACATTTAGCGTCTATATCGGGGCTAGATAGATGTGTGTGTGTGTGTGTGTGTGTGTGTGTGTGTGCGAGGCCAATAGTTTAATAACTATTTATTGTGGTCGACAGGCGAAGAGTGTGAATTTGTTAATGTTTTTCTAGAGCAAACAGCAATAACTGTGCTTATTTAAATTAAACCGAGTCGAATTGAATAACGAAAACACTGCGAGAAATAAAAGCGTATCGCAAACAACTTTTACCTATGATTTTGATCTTCACGAGTTTTAAGCGCACGTTGTTCGCTTTACGTCCGGACGTGCTGACATCTAGTTTTTGGGGGGGCGTGGCAAGCTAAATTATGGCGCGAGCGCCAAGAAACTGAAAACCGAAAACCGAAACCGAACCAAACCGATTGGAAAGTGTTCGCCCCGTTACGCTCAAGAAAACGCTGCACAGTTATTTACAGCAGGCATTTAATCATAATATTACTGCAAACAAACATGGCCATATTTTGGCTATTGGTTTTTCAAATTTTAACATCGATGGGAAACGCCAGCCCACACTTGGTGTGGCTCGGTAGTTGTCGTCGCTGCCGATCTGTAGATGGGCATCTTCACTTTTACTTTAAACGGAAAGAGAGAGTGTTTCTGTGTGAGTCCAGCTCATTTGCGTTTCTGCGTTTTTTTTACCGGTTTTTCAATTTACGCGCATTTCTTGGCAAACAGCAATTGCTAGCCGTATATACACATATTTATTTGGCTTTTTGGCTAAGCCCAGCATAACAGCGCGTATAATTGTAATAGCTTCATTAAATTTGATGAAAGGCAACTACTTCCGAGTCAGAGTGCCTCATCTCCGCTGGCACGAGTAATGCATAAAGTTTTCGGCATTTTTTTCATAATAAACGTTTGTTTTCCACAGCCAAAAGAAAAAAAGTTGGTTTCTGTGCGTGTGTTTTTGTTGTTCAATCAGGAAACTGGTAGCCAAAAGTTATACGAACCCAACCAAATAACTGCAAATAAAAATTACAACGCTTGCAACCCGAATTATAAGCAACATAAAGCGCTGCACAAAGTGGCAACAATGAATTTCTTCGTTATCGGATTCCTGATCATGCAGGCGGCAAGTGAGTAAAATTCGTTTGTCTTAACGTCTTTTTTTTTGTTGACAAAGCATTTCGTGTCGCTGGAGCTTAGCACCATCATTTATGCATGTTTTGTTGGTGTAATGTGTGAAAAATCTTAACTAGCTTAACAAATATCTGTGCATTATAAAATTTAATACTTCATTCATAAAATTACGAGTTGATTGCATTTAAGACCTAACCATTTGTAAGATAGTAAACATTTTTACAACATTGCAGAAGTTATTGCATTGATGAAATCATTGTCGAACCCACAAGATGTACATATGTACTCTGATCTGTTCCTGGCCATCTATACCTATTTCGAACCCATAAGATGTACATGTATACTCATTCGTCATCTGTTCCTATCCATCTATGCCTATTTGAATTGCTATCGGAATTCGATATATATCGATATCCGAGAAAAGGGGGAACGTTATCGATGCTGTTTGTGTATGTTTAAAGGGAAGTATTCAGCACATAAACTGGTCCTTTGTTGCGCACAGTAAGTGCGATGGTAGAAATGAATAAAGACGTCTGAATATACTGAGGCTATGAAGAACCCCGACTTTATTGAATAAAATGCGTGGCTTATATACAAAATTCTTAAACTATAATGTTCCAGTATGAAAATGAGAAATGCTCACAGCTCTTGAGGCTAGCTTGAGTGGGTCAAACTATTTAGGAAGGTTAGAGGAGATGTCGCCTTACAAACGGCTGCGCTATGCGATGTACATATATACTCTTTAGTGATCTGTATACCTATTTCGAACCCATAAGATGTTTATATATACTCTGATCTGTTCCTATCCATCTATGCCTATTTGCACTGTTTCTGTCAGAAAGTTCAATTGACGAAACTTGGATAACTTTTTCCCGTCGAATTTGAACTCTGTTTATCATTCAAATACGTATTTAACTGTTGCCAAATCCAGCGTTTTCAAATGATTCAGAATCAATGACATACCTCAAGAGTATCATGTTCGCTACCTGGGTATGTATCTGGATAGGAAACTTACCTGGCGCAAACACATACAGATCACCGCAGCAGCGTGTAGATCCAAAGGGAGAAACTCAACTGGTTGCTGAAGTCATCCAGCAAACTCAGCTTGAGCAACTAGCTGCTGGTGTACACATGGACATATGGGATTCCATTTTGGGGCAAAATCTTGGGTTAACCACATTCAAGTTCTGCAGAACAAGGTCCTAAGAGATATCTCTGGTGCTCCATCATCAATGACACATATTTTTGAGTTTTACTATTTTGTTTTGCACATAAAATTGAATGAATTTTGTGCATTGCTAACGACTCAGTTAAGAGCTTTTTTACTATTTCTTTTTATTGCATTAATAATGGATTGAAAATATATATATAATAGTAAAATTTGATGCATTGATAATGACTCGCATTAAAATATTTGAGCTGCAATCAGCTGAATGCATATCTAAGACTTTTCACCTTTATTTCTGCATATTGCAAAATTACTTTAAGTATTTGGTTTTCACATCAAGTTTGTGTCTTAAGTCTTTCGTTTTGGCCGACTTGTCACGCATGACATTAGTTATTAAACAGCTTACCAAACCATTCGGTTGTTAACCCCAAAAGAATTCTTTTGCATCACATTTGAGTGACGAGCACGCATTAAGCAGACGACCGGCTGAAAAACAGTTAATAGTTGCTATACATATGTACATACGTATGTACATATACATATATATATGTATGTATGTATTTGGCTTGTAATACAACTGGTTATGCACACTCTGTTGACTGAATTCAAATGTTTTGCATCTGGGTTGACTTCAAATTGAGATGAGCCTCACATTAAGTTCGAGTCACCTGAGCATGTGCAGCTTGCCCACCTGTGTTTACAAAAGCGCGCCAAAACAGAGCTCAAAGCAACACAAACAACACAAACAACAACAATGCAATCGAACAAACAACCGCACAACAATTGGCTGCTGTTGTGAGCACATTCAACCAATTATTTAGCTAACGCTCACTTCAAAACTCGACTATTGCCGTTTTTCGATAGTTTCTAGCCTGCATGCATATACCCTGTGTCAAAATAATGCCAATGGGTATGTTCATTCGGACGTATTGAGCTCAGCAGCTCTGCGAGCTTAAGACATGAAAGCATTGCAAGTAAAGCTAGAAAAAAATCGAACTGAAGTCTTGAAGTCAAGGATAGCTTTATTTATTATTCAGAAAGCATATTTCTAAGGATATACTTTTCTAAAAAAAAGGACTCTACTATATCCGAAGGTATATAATGCCCTCAAAGTGGACAGATTATTAATGGAACGGATGATGTCACCGCCACCGATTTATGCGAATTTGGGCAGCAGAGCTCGCAACTGGAACTCGGTCATGGAGTTCCTCACAATTGGCGTTGCCAATCAGGATGCCAGCCAGGTGTTTGGCTCTTTCCAGAACAAGCTGAATGACTGTAATTATGGTATTACACTCACCAAAGGCTGGAATACCACTAATCAGTTCTCTGGCGAGATCAAACAACGCGACAAATTCGCTGAGGGTTTAATGCTCAAATTGGAGCGCTCCACTCGCAGCAAGGATGGAGCATTTTCAGCTCGTTATGAGGGTCAAGATCACACCACATTGTGCAAAATAGAGCTTAAGAATAATCCTGTGTTGAGCCTGTTGCTGGTGTTGCGAGACAATGAATTTCTGGGCGGTGTAGCCTGACAGCGGGGGAATGTCCTTGAAAGTGGCTTTGGGTTGGTCGGATGCTTGAACATCGCTCCACGTCGAACTGCTAAGGTTAGAGCCTTTTATGCCCACTCATTCACAAGTTCAGATCGACAATGCATCTGATGGGCGCCATCTGAATATGGACTTGGGCATGACCTATCAATTGGCAGGTAATGCCTTGATCCGTGCCAAGATCAATAATAAAAACGAAATTGGCTTAGGCTACGAAAATCAACTGCGACCGGGCATAACCTGGTCAATTGCGAGCGTACTCGGTGGCTAGAATCTCAATGATGGTAATCGCAAGTTTGGCGTTGGCCCATCCTAGGCGTTGGTCCATCCTTGGGGTTGGTCCATCCTTGGCGTTGGCCCATCCTTGGCGTTGGTCCATCCTTGGCGTTGGTCCATCCTTGGCATTGGTCCATCCTTGGCGTTGGTCCATCATTGGCGTTGGTCCATCCTTGGCGTTGGTCCATCATTGGCGTTGGTCCATCCTTGGGGTTGGTCCATCCTTGGCGTTGGCCCATCCTTGGCGTTGGTCCATCCTTGGGGTTGGTCCATCCTTGGCGTTGGCCCATCCTTGGCGTTGGTCCATCCTTGGCGTTGGTCCATCCTTGGCATTGGTCCATCCTTGGCGTTGGTCCATCATTGGCGTTGGTCCATCCTTGGCGTTGGTCCATCCTGGGCGTGTTAGGAGTGGTATTTATTAAATCTGTCTTCAATTGTTTCCCTGTTTTCAACTACTATTCTAAAGACTTTGCTTGAAACGCTGTTCGTTACAGGGTATTTCCAGATCGTAGACTTTCAATTCTGTTCGATTTTTGCATTGTTTTTCGGCTTGCAGCTTTTTGTTTGGCACTCGCGTTTAACCTGATTACTTTTGGCTAGCTTCTTTGGTTTTTAGGCATGGTTAAAATGTTTTTTTTTTTGTGATTAGTTTTTCAATGCAAACCAGCTTGAGCATTTAAAAACTTGCTAATGTAAATGAACAGATAAAAACAAGTCTTGATATCTGTGGCATGACTGGCAGTAAAATAAAAACGTTTTGTTCTTTATGATTGATTAACGAGCTGATGAAAACTGTGGACAGCATACGGATGCTGGTCTGTGGACTGCTCCTAAACATCTCATTAAGCACTAAGCATTAGGCATAGATGTAGTTCTAGAGAAGTTGGCGATGTTTGAAGAGAGTGCTTGTGAAATAGTAGTGCTGCTTGACTCAAGTCATTATGGTCGTCATTCAGGGCCGCAATTTGGCAGGTGTTGCGATTCGGTTATCGATTTGCTTGGCGTTACCATAATTTCGCATGCAAATTAAAATACGAATTAAAATCGCGCAACCTTCGCACTGCAATTTAGTCAAAGCAACTTGGCCAAAACCCAACAAAATTTGAATTTTTCAAGTGCAAAATCTTTGACATTGAGAGTGTTATGGATAGCAGAATAGAAGTAGAGCAGCGGCTATCGGTGTCAATTGCCATTTTGGGTTGGTTTCGAAATGTGTATTATTATAATTGGGGATAGTTAGCACTGCGATCTATAAGGTCTATTGTGCCCCCTTCTGAGCCTACAGCTCTTTCCTCAATCCCAACTCCTGCACGAATGCCAGGATCTTTGTTGGGTTGAGGGTGTCTATGTCCTTGGGCCTCATGATATGCTGCATTAGGATGCTGCATCTTTTCCTGGTTAAGGCGACGCATTCTGTTAGGATGTGCCTAATTTGGTTAGGTGTCTTCTCAGTCTACAGTGTCCTGTCAATAGACCAGTGAGTATTCTGAGTCTGTTCTTTCCCATGGCTATCATTTGCTTAAATCGCTTTTGATTGTAGCCACCTAGGAGACTTCTGGCTTGTCGGAGTCCTGGTGTCTCTGCCCAGCTCCGTTCCCGCATCTGTCTTTCTTCGTCCCTGATATCTAGCCGTATTGTGTGTCTTCCTACACCACAATACGGTTCAGGGTCCATTTGATATATGTATATAGCAGAACCGTCGACCAATCTGCATATGCCACACGCGCTTCATTTGAATTTTTACCTGGGCTCTGCTCTGCTCGTAATTTTGATCTGCTTTGGCACGGAATGCCAATAGCCAATAGCACGCCCAGATTTTGCAAGCTCTCTCTGTATTACACTCAGAAAAAAAGTAGCATTGGATATGTGGAAATCAGCATACTTTTGGTGCTAAAGATAAATGGTCTAATTATTCAGAAAGCATATTTCTGAAAGGCAATTAAATTTCATTAGATGTTTGTGTGATGTTTTTTCAAGTGTAGGGCGCTACTTGCATGTGTCTGTGTGGTCTAATGGTCAGTGATGCTGTGACGTCTCTATAAAAACCCAAGCAGGCAGTCAGGTCGGCTGGTCGGGCTGGTTCAATGATTCATCAATTCGAAGCCAATCAGCTTTTGTGGTCGAGATGTGTCTTAAGCCTAAGCTGCGACTGTTTCCCTTTTCTTTTCTTTTCTTTCTTTGCTTTGTCAGTCTTTTGTTTTGCAGTGAGTGACGCAGCGCTTTGTCATCGCTTCTCTCTCTCTCTCTCTCTCTCTTGCGCACTTTTGAGCTGTCGTCTTTTATATAACCCACATTTTTGGCAGACTGCTTTATGCAACTTCTTGATCAAGATGAAAGAAATAATAAGAAAGGGCTAACAGCACTTGTTGCTGAAGTTGTTGCTGCAGTTGTTGCCTCTTGAGGCAGACCCAAAACGCCGTGTCGAAGCAACCAATAATGCCCCTTGTCAAACGAAACGTTTACCGTTAATTGCCGCAAACTTTCAAATAGCAATTAGCAGACAGGTTCTTTTTTCCCTTGCTGCAAGATCCAGCAACTTGCAACAAAGGTCCAAAAATAAATGAAATGACACAAAAAAGTAACTGCAAAAATGCATTGTCACATTGATGGATTTGAGGGGGAAACGGGGAAACTAAATAAGAAGAAAAAACAACAGTTAAGTGAGCAATGAGTGAGCAATGAGTGAGCAACAAGTGAAAGGCGCAGTGCTTGGCTCAGGCAATTAAGAAAATTGTCCTTCAGGTACACTCCGCGTCATACAAATAAGACACCCCCTGTCTGAATCACGTATAGTGTGAAATCAAACAAGCTGAGACGACGTTTAGAATCGAACTGCCCGCTCTGACGAGCAGGCTCTTTACTTATATAAAATGCTTACACCTAAGTACATTTAATATGCAGCCGCCGCTGGTAGTATTGGTATGCAGCTGTGTGTAAGGCGACTTCTTGCTCCTAACAGCGGCTGGGTAACGGTGATTGTCGCGAAGGGATCCGCATCGGCGCCTAACAGCGACCGTCGCAACGCTAGCTGCCGGCAACCCGTCGCCAGCAAATAACGGTAGTTGCGAATCATCATAGGCAGGCACAACGATGAACAAGGCTGGCTTGCATGGGCCAGCTATCATCATCTCACTGCGTCACATGTTCGTACTCGAACATGTATTGTGAAATGTAGTGTTGCTAATTCATAAGTGTTGGAGCGAAGTTGCCCCGCGTCAGGGAATGCCTGGATAAGATAATGAAACCCAAGTACCACCGTCGCTGCGTACTCAAGCAAAGTTTATTCGGGACTAAAATCAGTTGCTTAACATGATTCTGTTGCTTAACATGATTCTGTTGCTTAACATAATTAGTGCGCATTAATGAGGGACTTAACATATGTAGGGATGCAAATTAACATAATTTTCAACAGTTAGCTGTATTTGAGATCGTGCTTTGTCGCCTTTAGTTTTCCCAAGCCATAAATTGTATTTATACTTTTACTTAATGTTTTTGATTACGGCATTTCACTTGCAATTCTTGGCCCATTCGCAGTGACCCAAAGCACAGAGACGTAATTGGCTGGCAAGCAGCGCACTTTTTGTTAACAATTAACAATAAATTTAAACATAATTATCTCATCTTCACAGCCAGCAGCAGCATGCAAGACTCCCCAGTTAACAATACAACTAGTCCGCATACAAATACCTATACACATGAATACCTACATACATACATAAATACCTACATAACGCGATCTGTGTGTCTGCCACAGTTTACTATTACTACTCTTTTGTGTGTGTGTGTGTGTGTATAAGTGTGTGTTTGGCAGGCTGGCGGCTACTTTGGCTCGCTCACGCAACCCGCTCGCTCACGTAAGACCTTCAAAGGTCACGCACGCCGACTCGAACTCCAACTCCAACTCCAACCCAGACTTTGATCTCCGGCTACGTCAGCCTGAGCTGTAGACTCATTTGTTCACCCGGCGCTGCATCGCTTCTGGCCGTCTTTGTTGCCTTTTGTTATTGTCTCGCGGCATTTTTTATTGCCCTAACACGAGAGTTGTGCATATTAGTTATGGAGATTTGACTAAAGATCGAAAATTAGCACTGAAAGATAAACTACAAAAATTTGAAATTTATGCTCCACAAGCTAAGCTGATGTTCATGCTGCACTCCAAATAAACCATGATTAATACACTTCAAATTTTGAATGAAAATACTTATAATAATAACTTGAAATAAAAATGTTGCAAAATGTTTTAGATTTTGGCTAAGACTGCTGTCACCAATTTGTTGAAAATTGCAACAATGCAACTGCGCATCCCTACACATGTTAAGTCCTTCATTAATGCGTACCAATTATGTTAAGCAACAGAGTTATGTTAAGTAACAGAATCATGTTAAGCAACTGATTTTAGTCCCGAATAAACTTTGCCTGAGTGCACAGCGACGGTGGTACTTGGGTTTCATTATCTTATCCAGGCATTCCCTGACGCGGGGAAACTTCGCTCCAACATAATTAATAAACTGAACATTTCAAATATACATAATTACTGGGGATATTTGCTCTGCTCTGCAAACTAAGCTGATTTTCATTCTGAATATTTTCTGATTGATATTTTTTAGACTTTGATTTGATTTGGTTTTATTTTTGCAGAATTTGGTTAACAATGAATCTTTCAAATTTAAATACCAGTTTGTCGTCCACAAGCTAAGCCGATTTTCTTGCTGAATATTTTATTTATTTTATGCAAGTTAGCTTATGTTAAAAAGTTGATTTTCAAGCTGAAAACATTTTTGGGTTGAGATATATTTGGTTTGGTAGTAATGTAGGTTTTTCTAGCCAATGTTTTGCATTTTATATGAAGATGTCCTGGTTTGACCATTATTATTCTTTTATTCCTACACTTAAGTACAATTGTTCAACTTGTTCAACGATTTTCATTGAAGGGTGATTTTCTGAATAATATAGCAGTGGAGAGAGGACATTTTAATACTATTTCTGAGTTTCACAAGGGATATTTTATGGGGGAGTTTTATAAGGGATTTTTAATAAATGAATTTCTTAATATAAGATCCTACTCTCAAGTATCTTAAATTTAAAATTAAATAAAACATTTTTGGCTTGATCAACTTTTCTAGGACTTGAAGTCGTGTAAGAGCATCTCAGACTTGCCATACCGCAATCAATTATTTGTAGTTTTGCTTTGTGGTTGTTTCTTGCATATATGCCACACACACACAGCCACACACACAGCCACACACACACAGAGAGACAAGTAAACACATGAAACAAATGGTGGCTCAAATTGCAATTTAATTCGAAACATTTTTGTTAGATCTTGAAGTGGCCAAAACATTTGGTTTTTGGGTGTTTTGTTTTGTTCGGGCCGGGCCATATCACTCACTGTCACGACCATCATTCAATTAACATAATTAACTGACAAACCGAATTAGCATGCAGATTGGCAGCCGACCACAAACACTGCGTTGTTGTTTTTGTTGCTGTATTGCTCTTTCTTGGGCTGGCTTCTAAATTGGCACTTGTCCATCTCGTGGCTCAAACACTTCAAACTTTGAAGGTCAACTTTACAGCCGTATATTCTAGTTCCGCTCAATAAAGATTTTTCCTACAGCAGCCAGCGAATGGATTCTGCTGTGGCAAATGGGATATTTTATGGGGGATTTTTATAAGGGATTTTTAATAAATGCCAGCGAATGGATTCTGCTGTGGGAAATTGAGACCCAAGTAAACCAAGCAGCGAGGTCAAGTTTCAATATTTTGTACTGAAAGCGAAAGGAATTCTTGAGATTAAATGGCTTATTTGAATCTCAAAGCTGTTTCCTTTTACACCTTTGTCGTATTTCTTTTCTGGCCCTTGGAATGCAGTTTTTTTGAAACAATGCTCAGCTTGACAATGAAGACAAAAACGCTGGCACACAATGCAAACTGAAGCTGAGCATTCGGATACATCTATAGATATATATGTATACATAAAAGATAGCATAAAAGAGCGCCGCTGAGGTTAAGGCCTGCAGAGACTCTTACCACCAAATTTAACGCTGTGAACCCAGATGCTCATCCGATGGGCCCATAATTCATGCGCAATATTTGCATTTATCATCAAATTCAATTAATGCCAAAGCAGCAACACGAAAAAAAACATTCCGCAAGACCTTAATATCAATTAATATCTTTAAATTAAATAATTGACAAAGCTTAATACCAATTAATATCAATGTTTGGTAGTTTCTTTTTTTTAATATATTTTGTTGACCCACTTTCGCGGCGAGGTGCTAACTGCGTGGGCCAACTGGCTGGGAGAAGGCAACTGCTGTCTGGTTGGGGAAAAGTGCACAGGCTGAAACTTAAAGTAACTAAGCCAAGTTAGTTGCTAGTTGTGTTTGGTCAATGCCAAATACACTCAGAGAAAACATTGACCCGAATTGTTATTCATATTCATACTGTGGAATTTTTTTTAAATTTAAAAAAAAATATGTCAACATTTTCAGGCTGTTTTTTTCATATGTTTTCTTATTTTAGATTTTTTAACTACTTTTATTAATAAACATTTGTATTTTAAGATTTCATAAACACACAAATTTTACCCGTCTTGTATATTTTAAATAGTTTATTATTTAATTTGAAAAAACTTACGATTTTATGGGAATAATATAGCAGTGGAGAGAGGACATTTTAATACTGTTTCTGAATTTCACAAGGGATATTTTATGGGGCATTTTTATAAGGGATTTTTAATAAATGCATTACTTAATGTAAGATCAAAAAAAGTACCATATTTTTGCATTTCTAATTTTAGAAAAATGTGTTTTTTAATATCTTACATTTTTTAAGAAATGTTTTTTTTTATTTCTAAAATTATTTAAAAAACACAGGATAAACTTTATAGTTTTCATGGCGATTTTCATTGAAGGGCGATTTTCTGCATAATATAGCAGTGGAGAGAGGACATTTTAATACAATTTCTGAATTTCAAAAGGGATATTTGATGGGGGATTTTTATAAGGGAATAAATGATTAATAAATGCGTTTCTTAATATAAGATAAAAAAGTACAATTTTTTTGCATTTCTAATTTTAAGAATTTAAGGTCGATTTTTTTTTGCTGAGTGTGAATAGGTGGATGTATTGATGGATCGCCGGCTGGTTACCCGGCAATATACCGACTGCATATTTATGGTTCATTATTTGTTCAGTTTAAGTTTCAGTTTCAGTTTCTATTTGTCATAGGCAAGCAGCCAAGCAAGCGAGCAATTCATACAGACGCCGCACGAGTCTCGAGATGATGACGGGTGAAAGCTGTCTGTGACTAACTGACTAACTGAGTTGACGTTTCACGCTGTTATTGTAACAGTGGTTGTTGTTGTTGTTGTAACAGTTGTTGTTGTAACCGTTGTTGTTTTTGCAGTTAGTTTAGTTGTTGTCTTTGGCATTGCGCCGGTCAATTAGGCGGCTATTGCTCTGCCCCGCCCGCTGTAGCAGTCTCAAGCACTGCACAATTTGATTTTGGTTTTTCTTTCGCTAATTTTTGTGTTTTCTTTTTGTTTTCTTTGTTAATTGTTCTGCTGAGGAGTTCATCAGCATTTTGCATTGCCAATTTCACCCCAAAACTCAATCTATTTTAATGTCTTTGTTAACCCGTCCCAGTCCGTTGACGTTTTGTTTTATCTTCTTTCTGACCAATTCGGGGCGTAATTAAAATTTCTGCTCGCCTCAAAGTAAAACCCACGCGGCGCATACGTAATGCTGATTCACATATATATATTTTGTATTTAGATTTTCCTGTGGCCATAATTTGGGTAAAAGCGCAATTATGTTGGTCTAAATTAAAGTGAAGCCATTAAAATATTTGAACTGACTTTGACAAATGAAAGTTTTTCGACTGCAACTACAATGCAAATGTGAAAGAAATGTTTCAATGGAGAAGCTATATCTACAGAATCTCGATCTAGCACATTTAAGAAGGAAAACAAAGTTCAAGTTTGAGTTGCGAATATATGTCAAGTTGAGATCAAGTTCCGATCGAGTATTCTCAGTCAGTTTTGCCAAGTGAGGCTTACAAATATGTTAAGTAATTGCACTCGAAGCATTCAATTGACTTGCACCGATTTCGTAATTGTTTTGACTTTGAAAATAAACCACTTTTATAGCGAGTAGAATACACAATTATATATCCATCTGATCTTGTGTCTTGTGAGTCTTAAAATCTTTTCTGTACCATGAACCAAGTTAAAAAGTTAAGCAACCTCGACTGGAGCATTCTAACTTGTTTTGTGTTAGGCGCATATGCTTCTGGCCATAATCTATGTTGGCAGATGTTAATGATAATGTTGCCTTGCCACGCTGACTTCTCATTTGTTGGGTATTCAACCATTAATGGCACCTCTCCAAGTTGCCACCAGTAACCTCAACTGAACCGCAAATACTCGTTAATCCAAATGAAAACGAACCAAATTGGCCCTCGCCGATGGCAAAGTTCGCATTTTTGCTGTTAAAACACGCTCCATTTTCCTTGAACCAGCGAACAGCTTTGGTTTTAGCTTTTAGCACAGACAGCTGTTAATTGGCCAGAGCCAACAAGCCACATCTATTAACCACATTTGATATCAATGCTCGGACAAATAGTTTAAACTTCAAGTGCGCATTACTTACGGGTAATCTACTCTAGAGTCTAGAACCCAAGAAAACATTCTTTATTTTAGCAATCCTCCGAAACTAGAGGAACATATTTCTAGGATTGTCAATTTAAGGCAAGCTTTTCTAAATATTATCTTATGCGTAACAAATATTACTCAATCAAAGGAAAACTTTCGAATTTGTATCGCGATTTTCCAAACCTTTTCAAAGTGTACCTTAGGTTAGACAGACAAACAGGACTTAATCCATAATTCCTGTAGACAGGTTCAATCCCTCAGCAGCAGAAAGACAAACATTTTTGGGGTTTCCATTTCAGACGTGTCTCAAGCTATCTGATTTGGCTTTGTGGATGCAACGTGGAGCCTGCAAATTTGTTATGCACAATCTAAGCCATGTGTAATTGTTGCAATGCAACCGTGCTTCCCTACATATGTTAAGTCCCTCATTCGGGGAACGAAGAGGCCGATAAGCAAGCAAGAATGGTTGCAGAGAGACCCTTGATGAGCCCTGAACCGTATTGTGGCGTAGGAAGACACACAATACGGCTACAAATCAGGGACGCAGAAAGACAGATGCGGGAACGGAGCTGGGCAGAGACACCAGGACTCCGACAAGCCAGAAGTCTCCTAGGTGGCTACAGTCAAAAGCGACTTAAGCAAATGATATCCATGGGGAAGGTTAGACTCAGAATACTGAGAAGTCACCTAACCAGGTTAGGTATCTATGGCCGCGAGGTATGCAGGTTTTGCGGATACGAGGAGGAATCCTCGACATCCTCCTAACAGAATGCGTCGCCTTAACCAGGAAAAGATGCGGCATCCTAGGGCAGCATATAATGAGGCCCAAGGACATAGAAACCCTCAACCCAACAAAGATCCGGGCATTCGTGCAGGAGTTGGGATTCATGGAAGAGCTGTAGGCTCAGAAGGGGGCACAATAGACCTTATAGGTCGCAGTGCTAACTATCCCCAATTATAATAATAATAATAACTGATTTTAGTCCCGAGTAAACTTTGCTTGAGTACGCAGCGACGGTGGTACTTGGGTTTCATTATCTTTTCCAGGCATTCCCCGACGCGGGAAAACTTCGCTGCAACAGTTGTATTATCATTGGTATGTTGCAAGAATGCACTCGAGGCTCGTTTCATGTGCCACTTGACATGCTAACAATTTAATTTGAACTCAAGACGCAAGTTGCAATTTTGGCTCACTTTGTTGCACTGCGTTTGCTTTGGGTCGTCGTCGTTGATCTTTATGGCCTGAAATATATTGGCTAACAAACTGGCACACTTTAACTGCCTACTTAAGTATTTAAGCTGGTTTATTTTCAGTGCTGGCTTGTCATATTTTACGTTAAACTGTCAAAAAAACAAAACAACATAAGTTGGTCCATAAGGAAGTTATGTTCAAATATTTATGGCTAACGCACTTAAGATATTGAGTTCTTTTTGGCCTTTTTTGGGCGGGGTTGGTAATTATTATCTTTGGCTAAAGAGCATGTCAGCAATGTGGCCCTCTGGCATTTGATCTCCGTTAATAGATAAAAACAGTAATGGTTTCCGGCGTAGACTGCCACTTAAAAGCCTTTTGTTCGACTTGACACCTTGATATGGTTATAGCCGTGGCTTTATCTGATGCCAGAGACACATCAATCAAATTTTTTAGCCTACGCCTTTTGAATGTAATGCGGGCCATCTTTTTTTATTGCTTTTATTCCGTTGTTTATTTATTAAAAAGGTTTTGTTGTGGCAAAAAACAGTGCCACGGACAGTCACGGCTGTGTCGAGATCTGTATAATTGGATTGTAATGTTGGGCCCAACCCTAAACAACCCACTCAGAAGCACAAACACGATTTCATAGCCTGTTTGGTAAATGTTTTACAATGGCTAATTCCCACATAACACACACTAACACTGCTAACACGGCTAACACTCTTACTACCACTACCACAACTGACTAACCAATGTCATTGCTTTGTGTACTAACTAAGTATCATATACCTTTTGTATCATATTGAAGAACTTTCCTATCGTGTGTATGCGTTCTCTATTTACTTATAGGATTGGCTTGCGGGACGTGCGTTTTTATGTCCGAATACGGTTTCACACTCGATTGTAACTTCAAAAAGTCTGGACTGTTTCGTGTGCGAAATTTGGGTGGCGTCAAGGCGCATTTCGGTTTAGGTAAATCCAACGTATCAACAGATCTATAACCCATCCCTCCCCTCCCCCTCCCCCTCCCTCCTCATCTATCTAGCTCTAATCATAAATTGTACATACGAATCGTAAGAGTGTAAATAGTCTCAACTCGAATGTTAATCGAGCAGAAGAAAAAATCTGCATTTAAGGCCATCAGCAATGGATTGATGCCAATGCCAATGCCAGTGCTGGTGTTGGTGGCAATATCCAGTTTAGAGTGGATCAAATAGCGAGACAAAGACACGGTTCAATATCCGTAGCATTGACCATTGACCATTGGCTATTTGTTCGTAACCCTAATTCACAATCTGATCTGTACATACAAGAAGAACAAAAAGCGATTAATTATCGACGAGATTGCTGCGATTTGATTGATGAAGTCTCGGCCACATTCATTATGGTGCAACACTAACAACATTTGCTTCCAGGTCTCAGTGTGGGCGATGAGCTAGGCTTCAAGGAGTCGTTGAGCATTGTGGAGAGCGATCGCCGCCGTGCAATTAACTACCGGAACGGAGCACCCGAGCTGGTGGGCGTGTTGCCCTCTTCGCGACAAAAAGAGGTGAGCGTTGTTAACACTCGTACACTCAGAGAAAATAGGTTGTTCTCACTTAAAGTACAACTGCGCTTGAAAGATAGAACAATCTAACTTGGCATTCTCCGAATGCGTTTTATATTTGGGAATTTTGGATTGGTTAGCGCAGTTTTTGTTTCGTACAAATTTAGTACTTGAATTTTTTCTGAGTGCATGGGCTGCTAACGAAAAGTCAACCAAATTCCACAGGCAACGGCGCAGCAAGCACTGCCCGACAAGCGCATCACATCCCGTTCCTCCGGACCCGGATCCTACAATCTGCAGCTGCTGCAGCAGGCGGCCAAGGTGGCGAAGAGTCAACCACAACAGCCACAACAGGGCCAACTCATGACAGAGGCACGTCCGCTGCCAATGGGCGTGCCCATCTTCAAACCCATACCACAAAAGCCCGGGGGCAACAGCGAGCCACAGCCAACGCCAGTTGGGGCACAGCGTCGCATAGCCGTGGATACCACACAGCCCCGCGTCAGTGTCAACAACAAACTTGTGGATGGAAATGCCAAACCTGTGAGCAGAAACAACAAAGACTTCAATAAGCCAATAAATTATTACTTTTATTAACTATTACTAACTGATTTCAGCACTCGAATCGAACATTCCATGCCGACAATCAGATGGTGGCACAACCAAAGCAATCGCTGCCGCAGGCTGTGCCCGTTTTCCAAGCGATGCCAGACTCCATTTCGCGGATTGCCAATGTGGGCAAGACGGAGATGGTGTCGCCTCCGGTAGCGGAGCAGCGCACACTCGGCAAACATCCCAATTATCTGCAGTTCGAGGAGCCCAAGTTTGATCTGCGGGATGTGACAGTTGAGGAGCTTGCGGCGGCGGCCAATGTCACCGTGGACACCATCAAGCACGCCATCTATGTGCGGGAACAGCAACTGAAGGCCGAGCATCGAGCCATGCTCGCATCCAAATTGAGGCAGGAATTCATGCGCACATCCACAGTGAAGACCACAACAACAACGACGACGACAACGACACCAAAGCCAACCCAACAGGCCGAACACAAAGTGTCAAAGGTGAGCATTTTGTAACATTTTGTAACTGTAAATGTGTGATACTCGTACAGTGTGTAGTCAACACGATGAGACGACGTTTAGAATCGAACTGCGTGCTCTGACGAGCAGGCATATACAGTGGCTCACAGTTCAAGTGGATCACATGTAAGACTGCTCGAAATAAGCAGTAAGCAAAAAATAGGGTACTTTTTTACATAATCCTACCTAGCAGGTGGGTGGGGGTCATATATCCATTTTGCTGGTTAATATATGTACCTATTATCGGTCTTTGGAATTTTTGAAAAATAAATAATTATCTTATGGCAGGCAATTACTTTTGTTCTTTGACACTGCTTTCTTTGAACTGTGAGCCACTGTATAATATTATGCAGCCGTAGCGGCAAACGATTGAAAATAACGGCGAACGTGCGGAGGAAGCGGAAGGATAACGGCAACTGTCGCGACGCCAGCTGCCAGCAAATTGTCGCCAGCAAAAACGGTAGTTGTGAAATTGAACAAGCAGAGACAGGCACAACGATGAACGAAGGCGAAGGAGAATAAGGCAAAGGCGCATTATCGACAGCTATATTCCAATTGGATAATAATGTGCTGAACAAGGCTGGCTTGCATGCGCCAGCTATCAGCATTTCGCATGTTCATGCTTGAACACATATACTACATTTGCCTTAACTAGTTTCTAAGTTTCAAGAGGATTTATTTTTTTCAGTGTATATATGATTGTGCAATTGGAAATTCATGCTTAGGGAAATGAAGATTCATTTTTCACTTTCTTATTGCAGGTCATGAATGCACCCAAGGAGTACTATCCAGTGGGCTATGATAAGAACTTCGATGACAACTTCAAGTCAAAGGTCGACTTGCCGCCAACGAGTTTCTCCTGCGCGAAGCAAAAGCATTTTCCGGGCCTCTACGCCGACACCGATCTGGGCTGCATGGTGAGTTCTTGATTACAGAAAACTTATCTAGAATTTAACTGGTAAAATTGAACTCCCTCTTAGGTATTTCACGTGTGTGCTCTGACGGATGATGGAATGGTGCGCAAGTCGTTCCTGTGTCCAGAGAATACGTTGTTCGACCAGACCATACTGAAGTGCAACTGGTGGTTCTATGTGGATTGCAGTGCCAGCAAGAGTGTCTACGATTCGAATATACCCATCTCGAAGAGCTATCAGCTGATGAAATCGCTCACCTATTTCTCCAAGTACAACAGCCAGAAGAGCGATCAGGATGGCGATAAGGATGAAAATGCCGTTGACATCGATTCGCTGAGGGAGTCCATGGAGGGTGTCTCCCGTCGCCTGGAGCAGGCCAAGACTACCCAGGCACAGCTCCAAGAGCTCAAGGCAGGGGAGGAGGGACAGCAGCAGCAGCAGCAGTTGTCCAATTAGTTTTAGTCATATAGTTGCTATCTGAGATCTAGTTTAAGTTAAGTTCATGATCGAGCGTCTCTGGTCGATTTGCCGTACATAGTCAATGTCTTGCGAAAGGCGACAACAAACAATTGTTGCCTCTGCTGCTGTTTGTCTGTTGCCTGTTGTCTGTTGTCTCTGGCCAATCAATACAAAAACACCCATAATTTCCTATGGCATTTCCTAGCTGTAGTTAAGTGGATCATCTCTATGTATAGTTGTAGCTATATGCATAAATACTACCTAATCTAGTGCAATTGTAAGTGAGTGTTGCGGTTAATATTATATATATTTCATATTGCTATTTATTTATTATATTCTTCGACAAAATAAAATACTACGTGTTACCCAAATCACTCCAATTGTGTCTCAATATTCTGGATTTGGTTAGCGACTTCAAAGTCGCACATTGGATAAAGATATTAGCTTTCTGCTCTGTAAATTTACATATGTAGGCCTTTTCATTTGATGGATCTTACGATAAGGACTACTAAGTAGAAAAAAAATATACAATACAAGGCACTTTTGGAGGTGACTTTTTATGTTTTAAGTATGTAGGCAAAGGATATTCTAATCCAATGCTGAATTCACTCATTGCGACTTCAAGGATCACTTTTGATGGTGATCTTTAAGATACAAAATATTTGTGTTGAATTAGTAGGACAAGTGGGTTAAATCGGTTATCGAGAATTGTTCTATGTAAAATTGAATATCTTAAATTCAGAATTGCAATTTCAAACACATTTCTGCAATCCTTAACTTAGAAATTCAATCTTAAAAATATTAAAGAAAATATACATTTTCATGGCTTACGAACTTATCTGCCCCGTTTGCACAAGTAGGTAGCATCTCTGCCACTAAATATATATATTTTTGAACAGGATCAAGATTTGGACATATCTATCTGTTCACCTTTATGAACTGATCTCAGAAGAGACTACAAATGAAATGAAATTTTAATGCTCGTATCAGATCCAGGTTAAGTTTATTTCAATTTATCGATAACTGAATTCGTTTAACGAATATCGATACAAATCGATCACCGATATCACTAAAACACATCACTATAAAGATGAAGACTTCCAATTCATATATAAGATGTCCTGTCATATTACTGAACAACTGTAAAAAGTTCATTATGATCGGATAAGAAACGCCAGACTAAAGCCAAGTCTACTCTGAATACTATATCTATACTATATCCATATAGATATATGTATATATCTCCACAGTCTGTGTTCCAGTGAACTGAACAGTATCTGCTACTCGAGCTGAGTCAGCTAGGCACTCCAACTTGTTTTTCTCGAATTGATAAGGATCAATCAACATATCAACTTACCTGGTTTGATTCCACTCCCTTTGACTCAATGATGCTCATAACGCATGCTCATAAATAAATAAATCAAACAAATAAAATTCCAAATAAAAAGTTTTATTTTTTATTAAGCAAAGTCAAAGTCAAAGACAAAGACAGAGACGAAGAGACAATAAATAATGGAGTTGAACTTAACGAGTGATCGCAGTAGCTGAGCTGACCTCTTTCGGCTGTGTGCTGGCCATGGCCGAGAGGTGCAACGATGTTGGCATTAATGCCGCTGCTTGTGGTTACGGGGAGACGTAGGCGGATTCGGGGGCGGAGACTTGTCCACATTGCGATCGCTCTTGTCGTGAATGTGAACCGCTTCGCTGAGCTCCACATTGGCATGCAACGCGGCATCGTTGGCATTCAGTTGCGCCTCCTGGGCAGACAGCGTTGCCTTCTCCGCCGCGTCGCGTGTCTCCTCGTAGTCCAAGCGTGCCGCATACGCCTGCGACTCGATGTGCTCCAACTTGCCTTTGGCCTGGGCAACCATATCGATTTGTGATGACAGCTCAGCGGCGGCTTCAGCAGCTGCCTTCTGGGCCAGCTCCGAGGCGGATTGGGCATTGTTGAGGGCGGCAGTTAAGACACTGACATGATTGATGGCCTGCTGGGCGGAATATTGAGCCGCTTTCGCCGAGCGCTTGGCCTGCTGCAACTGGGTCAGTTCTCCTTCGACGGATTTGTGCGCCTCGACGCTCTGCTCCTCGAGTCGGCGCATTATCAGCTCCTTGCCCTTGAGCACGGCAACCACTGTGCCGGCTGCCTGAGCCGCGGCCTGGGCCAAAGTGCTCTTGGCCACGTAGGAGGCCTGTTTGCCGGCTGCATTTTGACTGGCCGCAGCGGAAAGTGCCTGATCCGCCGAGCCCTTGGCAATGTTACGCAAACCATTGTCGGAGAGATAACCCCCACCTCCAACTCCACTGCTGCTGCTGCTGCTGCTGTGCCCACTGTGACTACTATGCCCACTGTGCACAAAATCGATATGCTCGTAATGCGGACTCAGGTGGTGAGTATTGGGCGCAGTAAACTCATCATGATTGATGGCCTCGAAGACGAACGGCGGCACCTCGTGATCTATGAGCACTGCATCGCCATGTGATGGTCCCGGATGTGGTGGTCCCGGATGCGCTGGCCCATGATGTGGTGGCCCGTGATGTGGTGGTGGTGGCACATTTAAAAGATAATGCGCATCCTTGCGCTTCACCTTGCGTCCGAATGCCGGCACCTCACCTAAAACCAGCCGGAAGCGATTGTATTTATGAGTACACTTGGCAAAAAAATTGCAGTCAATTTGAACTAGGAAGTTTTTTTCCGAGTGTATGTGTATAAAATAAATCGTGAGCTGAAGCAAAACTTACCACACAGCAGCAGCAACAACAGCAACAAGTGCAACATCATCGGTGACATCTCTCTGTGTCGTGAGTTTCTGTTTATGCAACAAGACAAAGGAAAAGTTTCATTTTATGCAATTGGTTGGCGGACAGGAAGCACTCGTTGCATGTGCACGCTGTTCCTGTGGCGTGCCAATTGATGGCTGATCATGGCATCAAAGGTGGTGGGTGCGCAGGCTGAACAAGCAACTACAGCTGCCACAACTGCCACTACCACAACCGGTCGAGCCAACGGCAATATCAATTTATTGATCCTTCTTCAAAATACTCTTTGATCTTTACGAGTCTTTGCTTGGATTTCCCCTTTCGCTTTCATAGGTCAAAGGTTGTAAATGAAGTTGGAAAAAAGACAGGAAACAGAAATCAAAATTCCAATGTACACTGAAAGCTATATCAAATTGGAATCTGATGTTGATCATTTATTGTCTTGGTAAAGGTAAAGTATCTCAACTCTGATCTATATGATAAGAAAAGGTTATCCGATATCACTAAAGTTGAGTCAAAAAGTGAGAAGCATATTAAATCGTACAACTTGTAAGTTTGGTCTGAATTTCTTGCTAAACAAAAACTTATATTTCGATTAAAGATCTGATCAAATAGTTTCAAAATGACATCTTCCATACAGAGGGACTAATTTGCATGCAAAGATAGCTGCACAGATTTGCATGGCTATATCGACTTGTGACAATATTATAATGCCCTCTTTAGGGTTATAATATTACAATCCATACTCTACTCTGAATTTTAAAGCCCAAATCGCTCGTTCTTTAGTTTAGGCTAGTTCTTTCAATCTAATCAGTTACGGTATTGTCGAAAATGGGCTCAGCATTGGTGCTCTCTGTCTATAGCAGCGAGGTATGCAGGTTTTGCGGATACGAGGAGGAATCCTCGACGCACATCCTAGCAGAATGCGTCGCCTTAACCAGGATAGCTGCAGCATCCTAGGGCAGCATATCATGAGGCCCAAGGACATAGAAACCCTCAACCCAACAAAGATCCTGGCATTCGTGAAGGAGTTGGGATTGAGGGAAGAACTGTAGGCTCAGTAAGGGGGCACAATAGACCTTATAGGTCGCAGTGCTAACTTTTTCCCCAATCATAATAATATAAATTATAATAATTCCATTCTACTTTCTCGCTAAATCTTTAATCTGGCCATAATAAATTCCATCAACAGTTAAGTTCCAAATTGCGCAGATTCTTCCAACTTGAACTCTTTATCCGCATCCAGAGAAACTTCAGAATCTGTGCTCAGTGATTAAGTGTGTCAGTCAGTTGGTTGGCAGCGATGCGAAGAGCAGAACCAGTTTACCTTTATGGCCGGGACCAACTTGCAACACACACACACACATACGAGAAACTGGGCAGTGGCAAGAGTCAACTTTTCCAAAAGACAGTAATCACTCACTTTGACAGATATGCCACACAAGTTTTACACACTTGCAACAAAAAAAAAACGATTTTTTCAACGATTTGTTTTTTTTTTTTGGGGGGTGTTGCGCGTTGTCAAAGTGGACACGTCCTGTGTGGTGCGCAGGCGAAACGTTTCTAATGCACAAATGAGCGAATGAGTGCCACAAGAGTCACTTGGTTCAGAGTCGATCGGCGGGTTCGGGTTTGCTGGAAAACGCTTTTACTTTCTTGCAACGGAAATGCCTCGAAAGCTCTGCGTGCAAATCCGGTAAACACACGTTGCCAATTGCCAGCCACCGCCTGGAAGTCGAAAGCATTTATAAGCCAAGTGGTTCGCTGCCTGGGGAGCGTCTCCACACTCAGAAAAATACCTACTTCAAAGGAAAATCGAACTGAATACTCAAAAATCAGTCTGGAAACTGGACATATTTCCTGGAATATTTAGAAAAACCTCGCCAGGAATTGGACTCAGAAAACAGCTGACTTTTGGCAGCTCTTCAGCAATATGCCTTACGCTTAATAAGTTGAGCTAAACTTGAGGACAAAAGTGTCGTGATTTTATGAATTTCAGGTCTGATTTTTTTCTCTGAGTGCAGCTGTGCCGCTGCCCCGCCCCAGATGAGGTCGTGTGCAATGAAAGTGCAAACCCGTTGGCCGTTTGCTTTATGAGTTTGCAATGCAACGCAAATTGCTCCGCTTTGTTGTTGCTGTTGTTGTTGTCGAGCAAACAACAACAGCAATAGCAACAACAACAACAACAACAGAGCAACAACAACAACAACAACAGAGCAACAACAGCAACATACAGTAAACAACACCTGGCAGCTGGGTCAATGCTTTCTTGGATAATTTGAAGAAAGGAGGCGCCTCTCTTAATCGCTGTGCAGCGATTTAAGTGGCAGCAAACACCAAAAACTGTGAATTGTGAATTGAACATGACAAGTACACACATTTTGTAACAGTGTGTGCAACAGCAACTCGTGGCCCCATTTATGATCTCAGCATATGTTTGCTTGCTTCCCTATTTGAATATTGTATTATACATGCAACTACAGCCAAGAGCTGCAGATGCAACTGGCTGCTGCTGCAACTGGCTGCTGCTGCAACTGGCTGCTGCTGCTGCTGCTGTTTACAGTTCAATCTGGAGATTCTTTGGCATCAGTCAGCTTATTTAGTTGCCTGTCCATGAGCTTAGCCCCTTTCCCAATGATGCATGATAAATCCTTCCCAGACTCAAATGCAAAACACACTTAAGCAGAATATCATATACCCTTACGGAGTCCACTTTTTCATATTTAAACTTCATTTAGTCGAGACAGTCGAGACTAGCAGATACTCTGTATATATAATTGGCTTGCTAATGAAATGAAATTTGTAGAAGACACACAATACGGCTACAAATCAGGGACGAAGAAAGACAGATGCGGGAACGGAGCTGGGCAGAGACACCAGGACTCCGACAAGCCAGAAGTCTCCTAGGTGGCTACAGTCAAAAGCGATTTAAACAAATGATATCCATAGGGAAGAACAGACTCGGAATACTCACGGGTCTATTGACAGGACACTGTAGACTGAGAAGTCACCTAAACAGGCTAGGTATGTGCATGTTTTGCGGATACGAGTAGGAATCCTCAATGCACATCCTAACAGAATGCGTAGCCTTAACCAGGAAAAGATGCAGCATCCTAGGGCAGCATATCATGAGGCCCAAGGACATAGTAACCCTCAACCCAACAAAGATTCCAGCATTCGTGCAGGAGTTGGGATTGATGGAAGAGCTGTGGGCTCAGTAAGGGGGCACCATAGACCTTATAGGTCGCAGTGCTAACTATCCCCAATCATAATAACAATGGCAGATAGAAGATATAGTGTTCCATCAGAAAACGACATTGTTGTTGTTGGTTTTCTCCTTGAGTGCAGTCTTGAAACAAGTTCATTTCAAATATTTCAAGCGGCTAACTCGGAATTTATTTGAATATATTTGATAACTTAATAATTTTGCCTAGGCATACATATATAACTTATTTTATAGTTGAACTGAATAAACATTCAAGTTGTGATTGCATATTTAGGTATCTTTATGTTTCCAATTATAAACCCTCGAAAATGTTATGCTTGGCAAGCTGCTGATAAAATCAAAGTCAACATTTTGTTTGCCTGGCAGTCAGCTAAATTCGAGACTCCAGTTTTGTTAGCTTTGTTTAAAGTAAACATATATATATATATATATATATATATATATATATATTTGTTTGCAATGAGAAATTGAATACTCAGATATACAGATATACACACAGCCAGTGACAAGCCCGTTTCAATGTTTACCAAGTTTCAATCAAACTTGCAACACGTTTTCAATTTGTTCAGTTTGATATGAGCAAAACTTTTCCCTTTTTTTTAGGGGCTTTGAAAACCTTTTTTATTTATGAGTTACTCTCCAATTTCAGCACTTCTTGATGGGTATATTGATAGTTAGATAATGGATTAATTTGAAATTGAAAATTGAAGCGCTCTCTCTACTTCCAGAGCTTCTTGATGGACATGTTGCGCTCGGAGTCCTTCTGCATGATCTTGGAGACAGCCATTTCGAAGTCCTCCTGGTTGACATGAGCCCGACGCTCTCGCAGCGCGTACATGCCCGCCTCGGAGCAGACACCTTTGAGCTCCGCACCAGTTGCGCCAGGCATCAGTTCGGCAATCTTGTGCAGGTTGATGCCACGCGTCAGATTCATTTTGCGCGAATGAATTTTGAGAATATCCAAGCGTGCCTCCTCGCCAGGTGGCGGGAACTCAATCTTACGATCGATGCGCCCAGGACGCAACAGAGCCGGATCCAAGATGTCGATGCGATTGGTGGCCATGATCACCTTGATGTTGCTATAGCTCTCAAAGCCATCCAGCTGATTGAGCAGCTCTAACATGGTCCGTTGCACCTCCGAATCAGCACCACGGCCCGACTTCGTCCGGGCGGAACCTATCGAATCGATCTCATCCATAAAAATGATAGACGGAGCATGCTCCCTTGCCATGACAAACAACTCGCGCACCATGCGCGATCCCTCGCCAATGTATTTCTGCACCAACTCCGAGCCGGAGACACGAATGAAGGTGCACTCTGTGTGATGGGCCACAGCACGGGCCAAAAGAGTCTTCCCCGTCCCTGGGGGTCCAAAGAGCAACACTCCTTTGGGCTTGGCAATGCCCAGAGCATCAAATAATTCGGGATGCTTGATGGGCAGCTCGATGACCTCCTTGATCTCAGTGATCTGCTTGGATAGGCCACCAACCATTTCGTAGGTGGAATCGGGCACCTTCTCCACCAGCATCAGCGATACCAGCGGATCCACCTTGCTCGGCAGGATCTTGTGCAGCTGATAGCTATCGTGCCGCAAGGCCACCCGACTGTTGCTTGTGATGGCCTTGATATCGATGCTCTCGTCCACATCGACCACATACTTGCCATCCTGTGGCACTTTGACCAGCACCTTCTTCGTATCAATTGGCTTCACCACCTCTGCCACATAGCTGCCATGTTCGCGCAACAAGAGAAGCTCCTCATGCAGCAGTCGCACTATCGAAAATCGAATACATGTTGCACGTTGGCAGATGGAGAAGATTCCAGATTCACTCACCCTTCGAATTGAGCTCGTTGCGTTGGGCTTCCAGGCGCCGAAGATTTCGCTTCTTCTCCGACACCACAAATTGCAATTCGGCAATTTTTTGCTCAAAATATGAGCTGAGACCGGTGCTTGCTTGAGTTGGCGGCAGTGGCGGTGCCGCAGTATCAATTTCCATCTAAAATGTTTTGTTTTATTGCTTATTCTTTGTTTACAATTCAGAGCAACTCTCTCTTACTCACCGGAGCGGACATTTCATATATAACTATTGAAAATCTATTCTCAAAATGAATCTCTACCTCTTTGCCGCTAGACTGTCGTCGCTTCTGATTCTTTTGTTATGATGAGATGACAGTTTCAAATGGCAGTGTTGCAAAGGGTCATTAAATAAGCTGCAATGCAACACTGATCAATTTACTTCAATGTGCAAAAATTTAAAACATAAATATTGAAAAAACTCATTATCATAAATATATAATATATAAAAAAAAAATGATTGCTAAGTCCCATTAGAAGTAAATAATAACTGTTAAGTATTCCACACAAATATATAGATTCCAAGTAATACGAAATTCTCTCTTTTGCAGGAGAGCTGCATACCACGCCTTGCGGTCAAACTTTGCGTTTATTAATTTTTGCAATCGCCCCAAAGTATGCAAGCCTTTGTATCCAAACAATTATGCATAAATTAAATATGTGCACCTATAATAAATAATTCGAGTTCTGCACAAAAATAATCATTATTTGATTTCTATATAACTCTGATACTTTTGTAAAGAATGAAAAATGCTGCTAAATCCCATTAGAAATAAATAATAACTGTTAAGTATTCCACACAAATATATAGATTCCAAGTAATACGAAATTCTCTCCTTTGCAGGAGAGCTGCATACCACGCCTTGCGGTCAAATAGTGCGATTATAATTTTTACAACCGCCCCAAAGTATGCAAGCTTTTTTTATTCCATGTACTCTTCAGCATAAAAAGAGAAGTGCGATTTCAGAAAGATTATATAAATATAAAATACTAACATTCAAAATATAATATTTGAATATGATGAAATTGGAATTAGGCATGAAAACAATCAATTTTTACGTGTTCAAGTACGCCTGCTTAACTTGTTCCACTATAGATTGGGAATGCATATAAATTGTGTGTTATTATTAGCAGGAAGTTATCGCAAAATTATAAATCGCACGTAACTTAGAATTAAGATATAGCAGCTATGGCCTTAAGCCTTTCATATAAATATTTCATATTTACAAAAAAAAAACATATATATGTGCTACTCGAAACCTCTAAGCGAATGTATTACCTTGATTTTTCACATATCGAATATAAATTCAGCAAATGGAAATCACGTCACGTCAATTATGATTGGGAAAGTCTTAAATCTGAGCTCACTATTGATTAGATTATTAATTCACGTAAAAGGCAGCTGCTGATGACTTTTATTTATATATAGCCGTAGGAGCCATAGCCATTTAAATGTTTATTTTGGGCTTATACACAAAAAACCCAATAAATAACTTTAGTCTTAACTCAACTTGACTTATGATCAAATCTTTTTACCAGTGCATCCCAAAAGGAAATCACACTTATTAAGCCATTATTTATGATTTGATATATATACGATGATTATTAATTTAGGCTTTTAAGCAACCAAAAAACGTCAATTTGTGACGCATCGGCAATTCCAAATGAGAACCACAAACTTTCATCCAATATTTATGTGTTTACTTAAGTTCTAACTATAAGGCTGATGGCTGATGTAATTAATGTATATATATCTATATATCTGTATATATATATATCTGTATATATATATATGACTAATTTATGCTAATAAACCAAAACCCAATAGCACAACCAAATGTACACTCCCAACTGAGAATAAGAATCGCAAATATTAATCGAATTTTTAGGTTTTTATTTAAGGACTATATATATATATATACTGTATAATACTATGCACAGCAATCAGTTAGGTAAATAGACAACAATGAGGTGCAAAACTTTGGATTTTGTTTAACAAAAATGATTCACAGCAATTTGCCCAAAATCGATCAAATCAAATAAATTGCTACAACTTAAATGCTAATTACAAATATATATACGCAAAAATTCATATAGCTGACTATTTGTTAATAACATTGTTATTATTGTTGTTGTTGTTGGTAATGTTGCTGACAATTTGCGTGGGTTTCTTTCGTATTTGAACTTTGAGCAAAGCGAGCCAAGTCGCTGACATTGATATTGGTCTAGAGAAGAGTTTTTTTTGTTTTTGTTGTGAAATACATATGTACAAAGACTTAAAAGATATAAAAGATAACTATTGCTAGGTTGCGAGGTTATGTGGTCGTCTTCTCTGACAGCTTTTCGTGCAGCGCCGTGATATCGTAGATAGCCACCAGATCTTTGTTCAGACCCTCGAACACCTGGGCCACACGCGGCTGCAGATTGTAGAAGAGCAGCGGCTGCTGGCGTTGGGCAAAATCCATGACCATCGTCGATATCACCTTGGCGGCGGTGAAGTCAGCCCCATAGATATGGCTACAATCGATGACAACCGGCAGCGTCGACTTGACGCCCTGCTTATTGATCACCTTCCGCACAAACTCCATCGATGGGAAGATCAAGCAACGATCCGGTGTCAGCATCAAGTAACGCTGACCACTCGGAGTCTGCAAAAGTACAAGAAAAAACATCATTATTTGTTTAGATCCGGAATAAACTCATCTTTTTGTGCTTACGGAGAGTGTTTCGATGCAGAGCTTGGGACGTGCCGCCTGGTAGAGAATAAAGATGACATTGATGCCAATGCCGACGAGAATGCCCAGTTGCAGGGGCAACACCAAACAGGCAACGAAGGCACTGAGGCCGGGTATCAAATCCGTTTCTGTTGGAGGAAAGAGAGAGAGAGAGAGAGGGAGAGAGAGAGAGAGAGAGGGAGAGAGAGGGAGAGAAGGGAAATGGTTATTATTATTATTATGATTGGGGAAAAAGTTAGCATCCCCTTACTGAACCTACAGCTCTTCCATCAATCCCAACTCCTGCACGAATGCTAGGATCTTCGTTGGGTTGAGGGTTTCTATGTCCTTGGGCCTCAAGGAAATGGTTATCAAGTTTTCACTTTAAGAAAGATTGCTCTCCTGGAGAGTATACGACTTGGCAGATCCCCTATACCTTACCATTTTATACAGATATTTTAAGCACTATCCACACCCACCTCAAACCAATGCAGCTCAACTTTAACTTAAGCTGCTTTAGAAGATATATAGATACAGATATATATATATAAAATATAGCATCTACCGATATATGTAAATCTAATGAAGTCAGCAGATGTGTTAACTATTCGTATCAGATGAGAATATCACCAAATATAGAATTGGAAATAGATGTGCTTAACATGATCTACAGATATTTGGAAAACTATCCACATTCATCTCAAATCAATCAGTTACACTTTCACTTTGAAAAGCTTGATTACAAGACTGCTTGGAAAAATACAGATCACATAATAATATTCGAATATATCAGGCTCCTTAACTGTATCCTAAGGTAAACAGATGTTTCAGGTACTCAATATACAAATAGTCAGATTCCGATTCTTACAGCGATTTGACAAAGTTTCGTCCGACTTTTGTGCTCAGTATTAGTCGAAGTTGGAATACTTTCTTTTTCTAGTTATTACAGGGTATCACAAGTGCTGCTGTCTGCCAATACTCACTTTTGCTGTGCCACATGGGCTTGACGACGCGATACTGGACCATGAAGAGGACCGCAGCAATGATGATGGCTGCCAGAGCCGCCTTGGGAATGTAGTAGAAGCAGGGCGTGAGGTAGAGCAGGGCAATGATGACAATGACACTCGTATAGAGATTGGAGAGCTGGGTGCGAACGCCACTCGCATTGAGGATGGCGCCACGGGCAACGCCTCCATTGCTGCGCAGACCCTGCACAAAGGAGTTGGCCACATTGCAAATGCCCGAGGCAATCAGCTCCTGGGTGGCATCCGTTGGTTTGCCATCAGCTAAAAGTGGAATTCATTCAACATAAATATTAAGTAAAACTAACTAAAATGAAGTCTTACCAAAAGCCTGGACGACAGCCATCGTTTCGAGCAGGGCAATCAGAGGGACGACAATCAAACCGGAGCCCAAAGTGCTGACCATATCCCAGAAGTCCTGAGCCTCCACCAGCACCTCGCCCGTCGTCTCATTCAGCAGCGCGTCGATGTGAAAGGGAGGCGCCTGAAAGTGTGGCAAACCTTTGGGCACAAAGCCCACGGTGCGCACGAGATCCTCATTGCCACTGACCGAGAGCCAATAGCCCAATCCGGCAACGGCACAAACGAGCAACGCATTCCTCGCCGTGCCCACTGTCCAGAAGAAGCCCGTGAGCAGCTGCTGCCACATGGACTTGCCCTGCGCGGGGCCCACACTACAAGTGGCCAAGACGCGCAAGCTGAGCAATAAGGCAATGCAGATGAGGCCCAATCCAAAGTCGGGCCAACTAATATTCCCAATATCATCGATAATGCTAATCCACACCTGGAGAAAGGTATTTCCACTCGTGTGTATGCCCAACAGATCCTTCATCTGTGAGCTGAAGATGATCAAGGAAACGGCACTAGTGAAACCAGCACCCACCGGACCCGACACGAAATCAATGAGAAACCCGAGCTGGAGAACGCCCATCAATATCTCGATGATGCCCGTGAGGAAGGTGAGCAAAGTGGCCATCTGCCAACTGCCGCCGGCAATTTGAAATGAGAGCAGCGCCGATATAGCAGTCGGTCCAATCGGCACATCCTTACTCGATCCAATGAATATATAGATGAAACAACCCAGAAAACAGGCGTACAATCCGTACTGCAAGTCCACCCCGGCAATGCCGGCGTAGGCCAAAGCCTGAGGTATCACTGTGAGCGCCACGGATATGCCCGCCACCAGATCACCAATAATATAATCTTTCTTATACTGTGGCAACCAGACGAGTATGGGAAAACGTTTCTCTAGCGTTTTACGCCGGAATATATTCTCGCAGGCGCTGCGACAACTGTCCGCAAAACTGTTCGATTTGTCCGCCAATTCTTCCTCCTCCTTTTGCACGATGCAGTCGCGTGATGTGTGATAAAGGGTATTTGTGGGGATATCCACGGATACTTCGGAGCCGCCATTAAATGCCCCATTCACATGACCCGTGTCTTTGGCTGTCATCTTGCCAGCAAAAAACTATCGTCTTTTTTGTTGCCTTTTATACACGGCACAACACTCGTCAATTCAATATTATTTTTGCTAGTTTGTTTTTTGTGGTTTGCGAAAGCTTTTCTTTTTTTATATTTGTATTTTTTTTTTGTATTTCTTTTAGGGTTTTAGTTACGGCTTCATCTCACCACCGCCATCAAGCACTGCAAATCACTTAACAAACACTTCCACTTTGCGCCCGAAAATGCGACGACGAAAGCTAAACTATTCGCGAGCGCGTTAAGTGCGCGAATGAATCGAGATCGAGATCGAAATCGAGATCGAATCAGAAGCAGAAGCAGCAGCGGAGACAGCAGCAGCGACAGCAGCACGTCGTTTGTAGTGCCGAATGCTTGGGGAACTGATTTTAAATAGGTGCGCGTCGTCGTCGTCATTGTCGTCAACACCGTCGTCGTCGTCGTCGTCGTTAGTGGCAATTCCGAACGTGTCAACAGCACTCGACGTCGCCGTCGCCGTCGCAGTAGACGTCACTGTCGTCGACGCTGCTCGACTAACCGCCGGCTTTCGTTAGAGCAGCACAGAAAAAATCAAAACCGGCTTGCTGTCTCTGCTCGGGCTTTTCTTCTCCGCTTTGTGGTCGTCGGTCGTCTGTGGTCTCGGCTTGATGTTCGGCTCTCGTCTCGGCTCTTGAGGCGTATCGTGTAACAGACACGAGACTGGCTGCCACTTCTTGCAAGCTCGCCTTCATTTGTGCATCGAGGGGGTATTCCACACTCGGCGAAAAATATGACGAAATTGCTTTGGGAATTTCGCATTGAAGCTAAGAATTTAAACTGGCAATTCTTGTTCGGGTGTGTCCTACACTTGCCAAAAAAATAAAGAAAATTGCTTCAAGAGTTTCTTCGATTCCACATTGGAAGATTTGATAGAAATTGGAATCTGATACTCAAAACTGTAGTCTCACCTTGTCACAGAAAAACACGCATTGTAAACTGGCGAGTTCTAATTTAAGATGCTTAGATTCCACCATAAAAGATGTTATTCTAAGATAAGATTTTAAGTGTGTCGAGAATTGGACTCTCATGGACTGAAATGGCACAAATTACTCTCGTTATCGGAGGATAAAATGCATTGTAAAATGATTTAACAGCTGTTATTAAGAATACAATTGGAAGAATTCATGTTTGAAGATAAGATATCCATAGGAAGTATAGAAAATTTATGTTTTTTTCAAAATTTCAACGATCGAGCTAAAAATAAAGAACGTTTCCAGTTTTATCAAATATCTTAGTAGTTATATATATATTATATATGTTTTTTACTGGTTCCAGGTGAGGTGTCATACATACATAAGTTTAAGTGTACTTCGAACCCCGTCGGGATTTACATATTTCTTGGAAAAACACAATCTTATCTTGAGCATTCAATGTCATACGTTTGTCTCAGTGCACCAGTTCGCCCAGTTGACTTGTACATCGGTTATTTTAGGAAAAATCAGGCTTTTCAAGATCTTGCGCATGCACGTGCCGAGGGAAACCCCAAACAAGTTCAACAATGCAAATTCTAGCGATTTTCACGCCGGTCACATGGTTGTCAGACACGCTCAATTGCCACACAAGTACAGGTGCCACATGTGCCAGCAATCAGCAAATTGCCAAGATTTGTTTCTCTTACATGTCAAATCGACATAAGACCTGGAAATAAAATTGCGAATGGGTTGAATGGAATGTTTGCATTAGCTGACAATCTGATAAACTATGGGAATGTCGGCGACTATAACTACTGAACTCCAGCTTGAATAAATAAATAATGAATAAGTGTATAGAGCGAGAGATGCAGTGGAATCTGAGTGGCATAAACAAAGTATTCAATTGTGAAATATTTACAGCAAGATACTTTTCTGACAACATGATAGCTAAATCGAGCGCCAAACTTTCCCCAATACACCAGGAATATATAGAAGCCATTAATTGTGCCATAAATCAGGGTCCATAAAAAATGCCACTTGACAAATTTGGAATTAATCATAGGCGGTGACGCCACAAGCACCATGCAACCATAAATAAATCGTGCCCGATGCGAGTCCACTGTAAATCAATGGTGTATATAATCAAATCGAAATTCTTTATTTCTTTCCAATTGTTTTTTTTTGACTCGAAACCTAATCTGATTATCATAAAATTAATTACACGTTGATTAGGCAAAGCGTTTGCTGATTTTACGTTTAAAGATCGGCATTTTCTCGGCTTTACGACTGCAATTGAATAAAGTATTACTTTATGTGGCAACTGGATTGGGGGTTTACCTCAATGCCTCAATCAAATTTGTATCTTGTCTCTACGAGTGGAGCATGAGCAACTACCAATATACATACATACACACATACACACATACACTGTTCAAAAATGATATACAATATATACAATAAGAAAAATCACTGTAAAAGAAGACTACAAGCCATCAAGTTGTCGGGCCTAATAATCAAATGATAACGCCGACTCTCGGGCGGGCCTTTGGCAGAATGTTCAAAAATGAACACCCTGTATTTGTGTGCATAGCACATGTGCTGATGAGCGGGTGGGTGTTCGAGTATGAGCGTGTGACGCTCTGACCAGCTGATGCCTGACCCAGGCAGGCCAGCCTTGTTCATCGCGGTACCTGCCGCTGAAGTTGGATGCGCAACTACCGTTATTTGCTGGCGACGGGTTGCCGGCAGCTCGCGGCGCGACGGTCGCCGCGATCCAGCTGCCTTCAAGCGACGGTCGCCGCGATCCAGCTGCCTTCATTGACAGGCCCCGATCCAGCTGCCTTCATCGACGAGTCCTGATCCAGCTGCCTTCATCGACGGGCCCCGATCCAGCTGCATTTTACATATATTTCGACTAAGCATTTTTGTATAAATATAATATATATATTTATATACATACACACACACACACACACATATTTATGTGGCGTGTGGCAAATGCAAAACCAAAATAAAATAATAACAATAATTATTGAATGGAAAATAACGTTAATTGGTAGCCTACAATTTTATTGATAAACAGCTTTAGGCAGGCAATCAATCATATATAAAACACGCAGGCCTAACAGCACACACACACACACACACACACACACAAGCGCGCACACACACTGAAAAGGCAGCATCTAAAACACGTGCGGAACGCCTGATGAAGCGCAGGCATCGGCAAACTGGGAAAGCGATTATCAAAAGCAAATCAAAAACAGCTCAAAACGAGTAATACAAAATATACATTCCAAGTCGTAGATTATATACACTTCCAAATCGGAGAAGTTGGCAATCTGCACTATCTACACTATGATATGGCACTCTGATTGCCGAAATGTTAGCTTGGGTTAGGTTTTAATGGTAGCAGACCAAGGTCGGCACAGTTTTGGCCCGTAGATCTCGAAAAACGAGTAATAAGACAGAGAGAGAGAGAGAGAGAGAGATAGTAGAATAAGAAGAAGAAGAAGCAGAAGAAGAAGAATAAGAAGAAGAAGAAGAAGAAGAAGATTAAACTGTATCAGCGATATACTGTCGAAATATTCAGGGCTAATTCTTATCCAAAAATAGTTTTCAAACAAGATATAATATATCAAAAGATTGTTCCTATAAGAGCTAGAAGATATAGTAGTCCGATCTCGATGATTTTTTTCCGAATGAAAGGAACATAGTTATACGCATAATAAATAGGCTTTTTCGACTATTCCTACAACGAAAGATATGTGATACTGTGACACGAACCGATCTAGTTCGACATCTGTATTGCTGAGAGCGAAAAGATATGATATATATCATTATAGAACTGACTAAAAAACCTAAAGTTCCCAGAGGAGCTATATGTGTTATAGTAATCCCAGTATAAATTATAGTATTTGCTATAAAGATAATATATCTGTTGAGACTCAGACTTCCTATGTTCGTGTATAATTAAGCCAAAAAAATTTCCGACCAGAACTCATTATTCAAACTATATATCTATGATATATTGCTGACCGATTCTCAACACAGCAAAAAAAGGGCGAATATATCAAGTACTGAGAGAGTTCAGATAGATAATGATTTATAGAAATGACTTTTCCGACTCGGCTATAGCCAAAAGTCGAACATAAATCAGAGGAGAATGAAACCTCGCAAATGTCTGCTGCTTTGCGACTGTCATTCAGATTTGTAGCGCAGTATGCAAATGAGCTGAGGAGAGCGATAAAAACTGAACTGAACAATAGGGAAACCCGAGGAGAAGCCACTCGAGCAGGTAGTCGCAGCTACTGAATGAAGTGTTGCCAAAACTGAACCTCATTCTACACGGCGAGAACCAGTTAAGATTGATAGGCCAACAAGTTACACAACAAGCTCGAGTGATGCCAATTTGTGTTGTAGACTGTTTATTGTTTGTTTATGTTTTGTTTGTTTGTTTTGTTTGTTTTGTTTGTTTTGTTGCTGTTGCTGGTTGCTATTGATGTTGTTGTTGCTGTTGCTGTTGCTGGTTGCTGTTGATGTTCCGCTTCTCAAGTTGTTAACCCTAATTATTGCATTGCTGAAATACTTTCAGTGAAATACGCTCACTTAGTGAATGTATTCGCTCGTTGTGTGTGAATACATATATATAGATATGTATATATAGATATATGTATATATATAGATGTATGTATATAGAAATGCGACTTTAGCCTTTCAATTATGCACAGTCACAGCCGCATTTGAGATTTATTACAGTCGCTTTTTGCGCTCAGATTACGTTGCACATGCGACATACGACTCCCCCAGGGAGGGGGGGCGATAAATTGAATGTATATATATATATATATTGAACAACAATTAAGAATCTGTACATCTAAGTGGAGATTGTTAATTGCAGTTCGTATAGAATACTTTGTGGCTTGGCGTGCCGCTAATTGTTCAAGTCATGTTTCCCATGCTCAGATGAAAGCTCCGCAAACCAGTCATCGAATTTCTCACAGTTATTAGCATCTGGTTCGAGACGTAGCGGAGCATTCCTTTTCTTCTTCTTACTCATCTATGGCTATAAGGAACAGCGACTTATGATTGGGGAAAAAGTTAGCACTGCGACCTATAAGGTCTATTGTGCCTCCTTCTGAGCCTGCAGCTCTTGCCTCAATCCCAACTCCTGCACGAATGCCAGGATCTTTGTTGGGTTGAGGGTTGCTATGTCCTTGGGACTCATGACATGCTGCCCTAGGATGCTGCATCTTTTCCTGGTTAAGGCGACGCATTCTGTTAGGATGTGCGTCGAGGATTCCTCCTCGTATCCGCAAAACCTGCATACCTCGCTGCCATAGATACCTAACCTGGTTAGGTGACTTCTCAGTCTACAGTGTCCCGTCAATAGACCTGTGAGTATTCTGAGTCTGTTCTTCCCCATGGATATCATTTGCTTAAATCGCTTTTGATTATAGCCACCTAGGAGACTTCTGGCTTGTCGGAGTCCTGGTGTCTCTGCCCAGCTCCTCTCCCGCATCTGTCTTTCTTCGTCCCTGATTTGTAGCCGTATTGGTTCAGGGCCTATCATGGGTCTCTCTGCCCCCATTCTTGCTTGCTTGTCAGCCTCTTCGTTCCCTGTGTCCCGGAACCCATCTCAGGGTGAGCCTATTGTGTTGGTCAAGCTTGGATCTTACTTCGTGGACTACGCGACTTAGTTTTGAGAATATTTTTGCATTGGGCATGGCTCAGTTCAGGTTTCGATGCAATGGGCCAACCTTTAGATTGGATTAGCCATGAAAATGATTTTTAGTAATGCTTGAATGATTTTGCTCAAGAATGATAATTGCTTAAACATATATATCTAGACACTTTGAATGGCAATAAAAATCTGTTTTGAATGAATTCAAATCAAATTTGAATAAAAGATGTTTCGCTTGGCCTTTGCGTGCATTCGAACAATACAAAAAAAGCATTTCAAAAACGAAATAAGTTTGCCACTTTGCCTCGAAAAGTTTTCGACTTGAATCGGTCTTATCAGACAATCAAATGAAACAAAGCATTCAAGGCCCTTTGTGGGGGTGGGGGGGGGGGGTGTTGGGTTTCCAGTGGGAAAGTCTGGATAATTGGTATGCGCTGCAAGCGTGGCATATTTGCGTAAGCACGTAACTGTAACTCCGGTTAATTGTGCCAACAATGGTCAGCTGATCATCATCATTGTAATCATTACAATCATGATGAACATGATGAATGGATGCAAGCAACAACAAACACAACTGTTAATTGTGCACTCCGATTAAGTATACACACACACACACAACAAGAACAACAACAACAGTTAAACCTACACTCAGAAACATCTCTCGAAATTTTTGACATTTTTTTATTGCATTTTATATTAACATATTTGCAGTAATAAATAATAATAAAAGCTGGAAAAGCTTGCCAGCTTTCAGGCCGATTTTCTAAAAATGCAGTTCGATTTTTTTCTGAGTGTACATACAGCAGATTACGCAATAAGCGATCAACGCTCGCCGATGTGCAGTGGAATGCATTGAGGCATGTAAATTAGTTGTCGCGAGGCTGCACGTGATTCACTTGGAATCATATTGAATATGGTGAATACTGTGTATATTGTGAATATTGTGAGTATTGTGAATATTGTGAATACTGTGAATATTGTGAGTACTGTGAATATTGAATCGAACAGCGATTTGATAGGGGATCGATTGTTCATCGCTGATCGTTATGCAATTTGTATATAGTTTAGTTGCCGCAGGCACTTTGAGGAAAGCGCACACTCAGACTTGCACAGCCAGATGCTTGGCCAGAAATGCGTGTCAGGGCCTACCAGCTTGACCAAGTTCAATGGCAGAAACTACTAAATAACACTAACTACAATTTGGCCTTGATGCGCATAGCTTGTCGCTTGTTCCGGTGCCGGCTCTATACAATGACAAATTGTTTATAATTTTGTGTATATCGATTTCATATTTTGTTTGTTTCGTTCAGATTGCACTGCCTTAAGTCGATGATGATGATGATGATGATGATGATGATGATGATGATGATGTTGAGGCCTGAATTAATGCGATCACATGACTGCATCAAGTTGGCAGCAGCCAAAACTGGATTCTCGTTAAATATATTTTTACCATTGGGCATCATGGGTAGTCATCGGCTGCATTGATAAATGAATGCAACATTTTCATTTGAAGGGGATTTTTTTGTGGTTGTTGTTGCAAGATTTGAGTTCAGTGACCCGCGGCGAGGTCTTTGTTTCAGTTGTTGTATTCTCAGATTGTGAGTACCCCTACTGTTGCGGTTTCATCAAATGTAAACCTCATTTCACGCGAACCATTAACAATACTAAAACCGGGTAACAACGTAATGGACCCTAAAAGTATTTTTTTATTATTTTTTTTCCTCTTTTTTTCCTCTTTTTTATTTGCAGTGTATTATTGACAGCACAAAAACACGACTCACCTTAGAGGAAGTAAAGTGCGCCAGTGAAATGAGGCAAATTTGAATAGTTTTAATGCCAACAACATTCGCTTCGCTATACCCTGCCATTATAGGGTATTCACAGCTGAGTCGCGGCGTATGTAACGCCGTAAATGGGTCATAGATCGGCCAGAGCTCGTTCGCTCTGCGGGGATTTTCTCACTTTGTTATTGAGTTGACCTCATTTGGCCAAGGCTCTTGGCGGAGGCTTAAATGTTAAAGGTCTGCACTCAATCTGCATTTTTTTAATATCCCTATAATATGGCCATTACTTTCGAAATCGATTTCATTTATATATACCAAACTTTTTTTTGTAATAAAAATTGATTTCCAGATTTGATTCTCCGAAAAAAGATTTTTACTACTTTTCACAAATGCAGACTGACAGTGCTCGTCTGGGATCAAGTAGATATAGCAAATATATGTATCAAGTAGATAAAGCAAATATATATACTCTTAAACATCAGCAAACACCAGTCCATCTATCTTGATAACTGTATTTATGAACTCTCTCAGTTATCTCTCTTAACGGAACTTGCTAGCCATATTTTGCTGCTGATTTGTCAGAATCAGACAGTTCTATCAGTTGAATATGTATACAATATACTTTATATCCATCAGTTGACTATATATATACTACACTTTACTACTTTTACTTTTTAGAATTCAGATCTGCAAGTGTATAGCTTTTTTCGGATTGCCTAATGAAGCTCATCAGCTAAGCACCTCTTGCCTGCTAAGTGGCGCTAAACTACGTTCATTCAGCCAATTTATGGACACACACACAACACACACACACAACACACACACACAGGCACACACACATAGCAACATGAATTAGCAAATCAATTTTGAGT
Source organism: Drosophila percnosoma (assembly GCA_035043855.1). Classification (NCBI taxonomy): domain Eukaryota; kingdom Metazoa; phylum Arthropoda; class Insecta; order Diptera; family Drosophilidae; genus Drosophila; species Drosophila percnosoma. Next base: position 413,115 of record JAWNMQ010000651.1, read on the forward strand.
GATAAACGAAAGAGCAAAACAAACGACGACATCGACAGCCACAGCCACAGCCAGCAGCTGCTGCCAACAACATTGCTTTGAGCCACTAATGGGCAACTGATGTGTCATTCAAACTGATAAAATCTGGCCAGAACACAAACATACTTTGATATGATATGGCATGATATGGCACAAACAGTGCACTCATAAAAACAGTCATCAATTTGAGTAATTCGCTTCTCTTTTGGCGCCAAGAGTAGAGACTGTCAAAGTGGATTTGCCTCTCCCAATTTCAGTTTTCAGTTTTCAGTTTTCATTGAAGAAGTTTTGGCTTTTTGAATTTCAAAACTTCACATATACACAAGACATTTAACGTGGTCCACAAACTCATATCAATTAATTTGACCCTGACTAGTGATATCTCTCTGAGCTGGCCCTTAAGGCAGACGAGGGCTAAGCTCTGCTCTGAAGTGGCAAAAGGAAAAGATTTCGAAAAAAATAGAAAAACTTTTTCAAATATTCGAAACTTATTTCTAGAACCAAGCAAAACAAAATTCCAAATTGAGTTGGGTTTTTTTCCGAGTGTAGTTGTGATTAATTTTGGGCTAGTAACTGCTGATGGGCGACCGCTAATCAATATGCTAGGCGCTGTGCAGTTATACCTATGCCTATATGCATATAGCTTGCGGAAATCATATTGAGCCCCAAGCCAGCAGCGGGTTCAACGCACGCCTTAGGGGCGTGCCGAGAACGGGGCGTATGCGCAATGTGGCTAACAATGTTTTTTATTGTTTTCGCTTTGATTGCGTGACGTTTTAGCGGTTTTAGACTCACGTGGCTGGTTGCACGACTCCGACGGAGACCGGAGACAGACACTGGCTGTAATTATTCAAGGTGCTGGCATAAATCAGCATTAGCAGCAGCAACTGCGCTGTTTGCCTCAGTTGTGTGGTGCTGTCTTTAATCCTCAGGCACCACGTGACGATTAGCATGGCTGCTCAAAGTGTGCCACATGCTACACGCTTGTACTCTTACTGCTACTTACTCAGCGGCAGCTTAAAGCATCTGCTAAGCAAATATGCCGCACTTGAGCAGATAAACTCGGCAATCACAGCCCGCTGATTACGCACCAGATAATGTGTGGCACTGACTGACGCATTCTTGAAGGTTGTGTCTCAGTTTTGTTTTCATTTTTTATCCCCATTTTTTTCCTCATTTTTTCTTTATTTTTTTCTTTATTTTTTATAGTCAGTTGGTTTGGCAAACAACGGAAATTTTTTCACCTGACCTCCCACTCGACAAATATGCGCCAAAGGCATATTTTCTCTAGTAGTCGACTAGTGCTTACAGATGTAATAGTCAGTTGCAACTGTACAATCAAAATAATCTCTAATAAAAAGTTATATGTATATGTATATATAGACATATTGGGAATCTAAGATCAAGAATGCATCGCTGAAGTTCATCAATATTGGAACAAAAAAGAAGGAATCAGAATCAGAATCAGAATTGAAGTACAGTAATCAGCAAACAAGCACATTGAAAGTACAAAAATCGCTGATCAAGAATATATATATAGAGTACATGCGTCTTAAGTCAATTATACTTAGCTGCTTTTAAGAACCTTTTCGAGTTTATTGCTCTTCATTTAAAATACTTCAGCAAAAACCAAGCAGTCATTATCAAGAATATAAAATCCATCATATCCAGATGAAATCAGATGCTGGAATGATTAGACTAGATCAAGATTTTGGTGTCTTACTACTTGCCATCTTGATTGTTTTAAGTTAGCTAGAATAAATCAGAATATATATGTTGAACCACGTATAGTGTGTAGTCAACTCGATGAGACGACGTTTAGAATAGAACTGCCTGCTCTGAAGGGCAGGCCTTTATTTGATTTGAAGTTCTTAAAGCTAAATACATACATCTTATATATATCAAATACATAGTTCTTATCTAGTGCAGCCGATTGTATCTGCTCTTCCATCTCCAAGAACTGCGTGACCCCATGCAAGGCAGACCCCATGCAAGGTAGACCCCATGCAAGTGCCTACGTTTGAGACCGCTGCATGAGGCAGCTATCGGCATCTTGGAGGGACACATGTTGTGCCTACGTTTGAGACCAGCTATCAGCATCTTGGAGCGACACATGTCTATACCTGAACATAAATAATATATATACATCTGAAAACAAGTATCTTCAGTTGAGGTCTGGTGCTAGCATCAAGTTTGCCGTCTTCCTACTTCCCATTCTACAGATCAAAGACCTCAGCTCTAACCAAAGATATTTGAAATTTGATTCGTAATTGCAGATCAAAATTGGAAAACCAGAATATACTTCAATCAAGAATGTGTCATACACGAACGTCTTAAATCAAGCATACCAGAGGAAGTCTGATTCAACAATGAGTAACTCAGCATCAGGTTTGAGGTCTTCCTGCTTCAGCTGCACACTTACTTTGAGTTTAAAGACCTCTGCTCTAGGCTGAAGCTATCAATTTGAGATATTTCAATTTAGATAAAAAACACACAAAACGAGTTTAATCAAGAATGTATTTGCAGTCGGCGCAGTTAGACCCGTCTGATGGATAATCCCAACTCTGCCTTGTATAATTCCCGTATCAACCACCCATTGTTCAGCGACGTAAGCAGCGAAAACTATTTGCTGGATTTTTTATGGCATAATGCAAATGCCAATAAATATATATATATATATCTATATATATGTATATATATATGTGTATATATGTACATATTAGTATATTATTAGTACATATACATTTTCTTGGCACGTTCTGTTTGCTGCAAATATTTATAAGCGTCGACTACACTCAGCAAAAAAAGCCGTTACTTTAGCTACTTTTGTTTCTTCTATTATAGTGCTTATATATGTGAAATCTTAATATACTAGTGAACTATATAATTTCCGAGCTAATTTTCTCAATTTGAGGATAATTTTTTTTTTTTTTTTTTTTTTTTTTGAGTGTAGTCGCTAATAGTTAGTACTAGTACGCAGTAGTTAACAATTAATCACTGCTCTTAGTTGGCACTCATGTTTAATTAATGAGGCGTACCCAGATGTTGGTTCTTTTAATTAACACACACACACACACCACAGGGGGGCACGTTGAAGCCCTCACTCCATTTCAATTATAAGCGCAACTGCAATTGCCCCTCATTTGGCAGATGTGAAGTAAATTTCTGTAATCTTATCGTTCTGTGCCCATTTCCGCAACGCATTAAAAAAAAAAAAAACAATGACTGAAAAACAGCAAAAATTGCTTAAATATTTGCACAAATATCGTCGGTGAAACACATCTGTCAGAGTCTGTGGAACAGCACTTTGTACAGATAATAGAGACTAACGCAATGAACGAGCATCTACAGTGGCTCGAAGCCTATTCGGATCAGGGTCAAAGAAAAAAGGAATTGCCTGCCATAAGCTAATTATTTATTATTTTTCAGAAATTCCAAAGACCGATGGTAGGTACATGTATTAACCACCAAAATTAATATATGACCCCCATAAACTGGGGTTTCCCCACCTGCTAGGTAGGATTATAAAAATGCTGCCTACCTTTAGGCGCAGTTTTCATTTGGAGCAGGTACATTGTGGACATAAAACCCGGATTTTGTACCTAAAGTTGAGTATTTGCGGTATAAATAGCCCAATCCTTCGCGCACTAAGAACATAATTTGAGACGTTATTCATGCGGCATGTGCCCCGTCTATGAAGTTTTTACTACTTTTATTTGGTTTTTTGTCGGCAAGAACAAAGCCGAAGAAAGACAAAGTAGTTGTAATGAATGCAAAAACGATGTTACTTAATAATTTATTATTAGAAGTACCTGTTGCAATTATAAATTTAAATAAAAAAGAGCAAATTGTTAACAATTAATGGCCAATAAGTGTATCATTTCCGTCTGCTAAATGGCCTTAAGTGGCTTACGGAATTAGCATTTGCCACTTGTTAATCGCAAAGTGTGAAAACATTGTTGACCAGCTCGATTTGCATTATTTGTATTTGCATATATATATATAGATATATATAATAAGTGACGCATTTGGTTAGGCAAAACATTGCAGGGGCTTTACCTTAGAAATTAGCACAGCTTTCAAATTGGTACTTTTTGGTTTGAGCTGTGGGATTTTCTTAATTTCCCACTCAGCCTAAAGTTATGCAACGATTTTTTTGTTGCGCAGTTTTTTGTTTTATTAAAAGTAAAATTAAAGAGCGGCTTTGTGTGGGGGGAAGATGGCAAACAAACAATATAAAAGCGCAACTTCCATGAAGAAGATGCTTCACTGGTTAGTGACAAATTGTGACAAGTGTGTAGTGTGTGTGTGTGCTCCATCTCTCTTTAGTCCTCCAGCGTGACATTGCGAAACAGATAGGACATGGACTCCTTGTTGTGTATGCGTCGTATGGCCTCAGCGATGAGAATGGAAATATCAATAGTTTTAATCTTGTTGCATTGCGATTTCTGCACCTCATGTGGAATGGTATTGGTGACAACAATCTAGAAACGCAAGGTAGTCCAAAATTAATATATAAATCAAATATACATAGAAGGATGGTAAAAACTTGAGATCTAAATCAACTAAAGATAATGTAGATGGAGTCTCATGCACCTCATCGATGACGGACTCCTCAAGCAAGCGAGGCGCATCCGAGCTGAGCAAACCATGCGTGGCAAGCACATAAATCTTGCAGGCACCATTATCTTTCAGCATCTCGGCAGCGGCAACAAACGCCTGCACATCATCAATCAGGTCATCCTGTGTGGAGAGTAGCAATAAAAATTCTTAACAGATCAGATGTTAGTTTCAGTCACACTTACCACCATGATGGCAATGCGACCATTGACATCACCCACAATGGTCAGCGGTGGTTTCACTTTCGACGGATGCTCCGGCACACCCACCGACACCGAAGTGGTGCGCTGCCGACTGCTAATGGGTGCATGTTGTGGAGTAGAGTTTCTAGTGTGATTAGTGTGTAAGCGTTTGCATTTGGCATTTGATAGTGGTGCATATTGATGTGTGTGGTTGGGTGGGTGGGTGGTTGGTTGGTGCAGTTGCAGTTGCAGAGTTGTTCAAATCGTAACCAAAAAATAAACAAAATGATAAAACACACAAAATAATGTCAAATTGTATATATAGTATATATGTATGTACTTATGTTCAGGTAGATACAAACCCAGACGCCGTTGGTATGCACATTTCAACAGACGAATTTCCTACTATATTGCAATGCGCCCTGCATATATATATAATGACATAATAACGCAATAAACGTAAATAAACATTAAGATTTCCAATTGTTTTCCAGTTTTTTTCTTTCATTAATTTTTGTGTTTTGTTCAATGCCGAACGCGTGAAACAAGCAATTACAGCAAAAAGTAAAGAAAACAATCAAAATGAACGGTACTTGAAGGTAATAAACAAATAAAAAACGGTAACTCACTGCAATTTCGTGTAAATCAACAACAAATGCGCAGAGTTCGAGGTATGCGTGGTATGCAACATATGCGACGTGCTCAACTCAATGTCAATGTCAGTTCTTTCCATTTTGGCATATGTCACACACATACAGTGAGAGACAGCTCAAGTCGACCAGTGTCAAAGAAACCAGGTACATTGTGGCAACCTGTGTGCAGGTGGGGGAACCTCAGTTTATTAGGCACATCCATGCATATTGGTGGTTAATACGTGTACCTGTAATTAGCTTATGGCAGGCAAATACGGTTTTTCTTCGACACTGGTCGACTTGAGCTGTCTCTCACTGTACATGCATAGAGGTATTTGCATATACGCTCGTGAATCAAATAGTTTACTGAACAACTGATGTCTTGAGGTTCGTCTTCAAGATGGAACATTAAAGTTATTGCCCAAGATTTCTGTTTATAAATGTATATATATGCAAATATGGGAAGGAACATCAAAGCTTATGTTTAAGATCTCTCTGTTTATATATAGAAGATGGAACATCAGAGATCAAGATCTCAAGATCTCCATAAATATGTTTGGCAAGAAGTATCAATCTTAACAAATGGAAAAAAGATTCAACTTTTGAATCGTATACTTTTTTGTTGAGACGGAAACTATATTTTTAGAACCAGCTTTCTTTAAGTTCCTTTAAAACTTCAACTCTACGCATAATTGCCCTGGTATTCCGAAGTTGTGTGGATTTTGAGGGCTGCTTAGGTTCCCATCTGCTTTCCCTGCTTCTTATATATATATTTCACTGGATTTATCAAGTTCACCCGCCATGCCATCAAAAATTACAGTATATACCTATGCTTTATAAGGAGAGATCATAAAATTCCTAGAGTAATTGAGGAGGTCATTAATGGGTTGCCTGCTACTTCTAGCTAGGATGCTAAGACTATGTTATTTGGACAGGTTCCCCTTCAAACTTGGTTTTTCACTGCTCTCCAGTTGCGAACGACTTCTCGGATTCAGGAAGAATGATTCTCATGAAAGAGACTCTGCCTTGACCGACTTCATCCAGTTATTCCACTGGTTTCATCAAATTTGTTTATTAAATCTGCTGATCAGGTGTAGTTTTCAGGGTGTTTGCTTGCTCTACTTTACCACATTGAAGGAAATAATCAAATGATTGAATGATTGATTGAAAAGAAACAAAAACAGACACAAACATCTATATATATATATATATATGTATAAAATCGCTTTCAACTAAAAAGTATATACAAAAGTACAAAGCCGAACAAATCGAGGGATATAATGAGACAATACTAACACAAGGCACACCTCAAATGAAACATAAACTGTTTTGGTGCTTCAACTTCAGTCGTAATAAGAATCAGAAGTACGATAGCTCAACAAGAACGCACATATATATATATAGGACTGATATCTGGGAGACTCACCTGGTTGGTGGCGGTGAATATCTGCCGTCAACCTCATCGCTCTCGGCCTCCTTTTGCTCGCCGTGGATGACAGCGAGGCCGAGGCGCAAACGTTCCGCATACGAATTGGCCTTCTTGGCAACGCCCGGATTACGAGCCACAATCACCGAATTGCGATAGTCGGGTATCTAAGAGATGCAACACATGAAAACCGTTAGTTCAACAAAATGAAAATGAAAAGCATCTTCGACTCACGCTCTCCTGGATGTACTGCAGCAGAAAGGGTGAGGCGCGTAGGTTATCAACGGGTATATCGAAGAAGCCCTGTATCTCCTTCTGATGCAGATCCATCGTTATGATGTGCGTCAAGCCCGATGTGCACATCATCTTCGCCAGCAGCTTGGACACAATGCAGCCACGCTTGCGCATCTTGCACTGTTTCGAGTACGGCAAATAGGGTATGACACCGACAATCGAACGGGCCGAGGATGTCTTGCAGGCATAGGCCATAATCAGCAGTTCCATTATATTATTGTTGGCATCCCTAAAAGAGAGCAGAGCATAAGGAAAGAGTAAGAGTAAGAGTAAGAGTAAGAGAGAACAACTGTAAATTAACAATAACGGTTGAAATGAGGCTACCATCAGCTACCCATGAGATGCCATTGATTTGGACTTTCCAGCAGGACAACGACTACTACTATTACTACTACTATTACTACTACTATTACTACTACCATTACTACTACTATTACTACTACTATTACTACTACTATTACTACTACTATTCTACTACTATTACTACTACTACTACTATTACTACTATTACTACTATTACTACTACTATTACTACTACTATTTACAGTTATTGATGAGGGCTACTCACTTGGTGCCCGTTTGTATGATGTAGATATCCTTGCCGCGCACCGAGTCGCTGATCTCGACGATAGTCTCGCGATTCGATTTGTGATAGACGGTGCAGCCGCCATTCTTGATGCCCATCCTCTCGGCGACACTGTTGGCCAGATCCGGATGCGAGTTGCCATTGATGATGACAATGTCCGAGGTGGATATATTGTCCATGTCGCTTCTGCAACGTTTCGGTGGGCGCACGCTGCCTAATCTGCCAAAGGAATCACAGAATTGTTAAGCGACAAACAAACACAAGGCAAAAAACAAAATAAACGAAAAGAAATACATAAAAGAAACAACAATGAAAGTGTAACAAGGAAAACAAGGAAGAGGAAAACAAGGAAAGTGTATGAAAAGCTACCTGCGTTTGGACATGCTATCAAATTAGGCGAAATGCACTTGCTACACTCGGAAAAATCGAGCTTTATGCAACAATTTTTCAAAAGTTTTTCTTGTTTTTCGAAATAATCTCAAAAATTTGGCGATTTTTTTGAAAATGTTTTATATTGTCAGGAAATTCGATAACTCCGATTTTTTTTCGCCGAGTGTACTGTGCAACAAATGTGACGCGTATTCAGAGGGGCAAAGATATTGATTAGCCCCGTGAACTAGTTTCGATGTGGCAAGTCAGAGTGGTGTTATTTATGTGTCTCCTCCCGCTGCCACACAGGCAATTAAGTGTTGCAACTTTGACGACGCCGTGAGCAGTTGATCGTTTTTTTTTTAATGCGATTTACGTTGAAAGTTCAGTTAAAGACTGTCGTGTGTGAAAAGAACCTGGCCAAAACCGCAACTGACAAAACTTGTGCGCGTTTTTATCGACCAAACACACGGTGGGCACATGTCAGCCAAACTGTGTGTGTGTGTGATTGGTGTGTGTGTGTGTGTGTGTGTGTGTGTGTGTGGTTGGCAACGTTTCAAAAGTGGCAAGCAAAACATTAGACAGGCCAGCAGTCGTCATTCAGCCCAACTCAGCCCAAACGGCCAGTTTAGGCACCCAAACGCATAGTCTACGCCGATTCCAATCTAGAAAAAGGAAAACCAAAACCAAAAAAAAGGAAAACCAAGGAAAAAGGAAAAAGGATTTTCCTCAAGGGTTTCGCACGCGAATCGAGTGGCGCCGTCAGCGAAGAAAGTGAAAGGCCAAGACATAAATCTAAAAGTGGGCGTGGCAATGGGCGTCTTAATTGAATTTCTATTTTTAATTCGCAGCGAGCAGCAGGAGAAGCGGGTCAATGCGCTGGCAGCTGCAGCGGGAGCTGGAGCTGGAGCTGGAGCTGGAGCTGCCTGCAAAGGATACGCCTTGTCAGCGTTGATTGCAACTGAAGTGCATGTCCTGAGCAATCCACAAGAGCAATGGGCGACTCAGGTGAGTGCAGCAGCAGCAGCAGCAGCGGCAACAAGATTCCTACACTCAGCCGAAAAACTAGAAACTTCTTACAAATAATTTCGAAATTTTTTCCGAGTGTAAAAAAGACTTGAAACTTGAGAAGCTAGTAGTAGAAACGCCATCTAAAATGCCATCAAATGTGGGCTGGCTACTTTTTTTCAAGTGTAGCTGGCTACTGTTGGCTTCCATTCATAAATCGCGACGTGGCACATCCGGGTGGGGCAAACGCAACCGCGACTATTCAATATCAAACGTTGACGTTTGAGGCGGCAAACTGCAGCGCGAGGCAACGAAAGTTGCGATAACTGAGACACGCATATGTGTCGGAGTTTTGAAGATGGCACCAGCCACGCCCCCCCCCCCGAGGCAGGATTAAGTTTCGATGCCTGCTGGCGGCGGCGGATTAGTTGTTAGCCCGTGTGTGGCAGGCAGAGTTAGAAGCGTCTTGCCCGTTGCAGTTGTCACTTGCATATCGAGCGGAAAGTATCCAAAAATGTTGGGCATCGCCCGTGATCCGTTGGAGCATACGAGCATGTATGAGCGCGGCTCGGATGGTAGGCGAACTCTGGGAATGATCTTCAATCAAACTTACCATATATCTAGGAATCTAAATATATATATATATATATATTAATCAAATTTGTTTCAAAATACGAAAATCTCGAAAATCTCAATACTAACTTAGTCGAACGACTCAATTGCAGATAGTGAGGACAGCGATGGCGAGGGCGGATTGGGCAATGTATCCCGGGTGATAATACGGCCGCCCGGGCAAAGTGGCAAGGCGAAGCGCGGACATTTGTGCTTCGATGCGGCCTTCGAGACGGGCAATCTGGGCAAGGCGGAGCTGGTGGGCGAGTTCGAGTACGATTTATTTTTACGGCCGGACACATGCAATCCACGCTTTCGCTTCTGGTTCAACTTCACCGTGGACAATGTGAAACAGGATCAGCGGGTGCTCTTCAACATTGTGAACATCAGTAAGAGTCGCAATCTGTTCAACTCGGGTCTGACGCCACTCGTCAAATCCTCGAGTCGTCCCAAGTGGCAGCGTCTCTCCAAGCGGCAGGTGTTCTTCTATCGCTCCGCAATGCATCAGGGCCACTATGTGCTCAGCTTTGGCTTCAACTTTGACAAAGAGGAGGATGTCTACATGTTCGCTCTGGCCTCACCATACAGCTATTCCCGTTTGCAGTCCTACTTGAATGTGATCGATGCGCGGCAGGGCAACGAGAAGCGTTCCACGCGTTGCGTGTTGATTAAATCTCTGGTGAGTATGCTGAGGATTGACACATTTGACTAGTTGGCAGAGTGAATCAAACATGAGTCCAGCCAGTTCTCCACTTCCTGGCAAGTTCAGGATCAGGTGTACTTCCAGGCAGTGGACTATACTAGTTGAGCCCACATCTCCAGTTGGGTTTTTATGAATTTGGTAATCTGATGATAGATCTGTTGGAAAGGTGGCTGTCCAGGGTGCTTCATCACTTCCCTGGCAGATGCTTCCAATGCTTCTCCCTCGTTTCAGTCTCTGCAGACATCAACATAGGCGGTTTGGCCAATGACCAAGCCAAAGTCAAGCTGTCTATATTAGATCTAGGCCATTTCATCTTTGGCACTCCAAATTTAACGATTGCCTCTTCTTCTTCCTTCTCGTTGCCAGCAAAATCGCAATGTGGATCTGCTGACGATTGATCAGGTGACGCACAGTCAACGTACAACAAATCGCTTGGAGCGCAGTTTTATCCGGGTCATCGTCATCCTGTGTCGATCGCATTCGAGCGAGGCGCCCGCTTCGCATGTGTGCCAGGGTCTGATTGAGTTCCTGGTTGGCAACCATCCGATTGCGCATGTGCTGCGCGAGAGTTTCGTCTTTAAAATAGTGCCAATGGTCAATCCGGACGGTGTATTCCTCGGCAACAATCGCTGCAATCTGATGGGGCAGGACATGAACCGCAATTGGCATGTGGCATCCGAGTTTACGCAGCCCGAGTTGCATGCCATACGCAACGTGCTAAAAGAATTGGATAATTCAGATGTGAGTAACGGTTTAATGCTATATATATATACATATATATATATATATATTGTTTTTTTTTGTTGTTGTTTACTTGCTGCAGACATATCAGATTGACTTTGTGATCGATTTGCATGCGAATAGCAGCATGCACGGCTGCTTCATCTATGGCAACACCTACGAGGATGTCTATCGCTATGAGCGCCACTTGGTCTTCCCGCGTCTCTTTGCCAGCAATGCCAAGGATTATGTTGCCGAGCACACCATGTTCAATGCGGATGAGCGCAAGGCGGGCAGCCTGCGACGCTATTGCTGCGAACGTCTCAGCGACACTGTGAATGCATACACCTTGGAGGTGTCCATGGCGGGCCATTATCTGCGCGATGGCAAGACGGTGGCACCCTACAACGAGGATGGCTGTGAGTATGATGAGTAAATTCCAAATATCATTTAAGTCCGAGATATCTAGACATATATGTGCAGTTTAGTTTGGATCCTTGGGATCTATTCAAATTCTTTTTGTATCTGACTAGGTAACTTCTGATCCGTTATGATACTGTGCTATATGGCAAGTATATACCACAGTCGGCAAGGGAATCGGTAGCATTTTCCCAAGTTTAGTTTCGATGGGGTCCATTCTTATTCCTCTACATCAGTTCTGATCCGTTGTGATTCTGTTTTGGCCTCCATTAAGATTCGTTTCGTGCAAGACAGTTAGGGAACTTCGAACAGTATTGATCCTTGGCTTCCATTCAAAATCCTATTGTCTTGGTTGTGGGTCTGACGAGTACTTTCCACGGACGGTATGAATATATCACACATAGCATTCCAGTAGGCTTCATCTATATATAAATGACTAGTTAGTTAGTTAGTTTTGATCCTTGGGGTTCGATCAGATTACATCTCTGTATCGAGGATGACTGGTCACTCCCAGAAGTGATATCGAATTCTAAATAATAATTCAGTGGGCTACATCTATGTATAGCTATGACAGTCTTGATCCAGTTGAGATACTGTCATGGATGATGGCTATAGGTATACTGGTTAACTTCCTTATCAGACCAGTTTTGATACTGTCTTGGCTACATCTTTCCGAAGCTTTCGTCTCTTCTTCTTGACATGGCCACAACTTACAGCCATCCAGTAATAATGACGAGTACCTTCTACGAGTACCTTCTACGAGTGCCTTCTACGAGTACCTTCTACGAGTACCTTGTACGAGTCCCTTCTACGAGTACCTTCTACGAGTACCTTCTACGAGTCCCTTCTACGAGTACCTTCTACGAGTCCCTTCTACGAGTGCCTTCTACGAGTGTAAGAGGTAGATTAGTTAATTGTTTGTCCAGTTGTTACAGTTTTGGATTCCATTCAGATTCATATCCAGAAAAACATTTTAAGATTGGCTTAAAAGCAGAAAAAAACCTAAACTCAAATGTAGAAGTCGAATCAGTAAATTCCATTACTTGTTTCTGAATTTTTGAAATATTTATTTCATCCTCGTGGGCTCTTGCAGATCATCGCGTTGGCCGCAATGTGGCGCGTACTCTGCTGCAGTACTATCGCTTCATCAATGTGCTGCCCGTGCCGCTGGTGACCGAGATGCGGTTGCAGGGCGGCGGCAAGCGAGGACGTGGACGCCCCCGCACCCATCACTCCCGCTCCCGTTCGCGGACACGCTACGAGGTGAAGCCCAGAGCGAAGACGACGCGTTGCCATGCGCCCATTTCGTATACAAATCTGAGCATTTGCTATGACTCGGCGGGAGGCGGCGGCGGAGGCGGAGTCTCCTCGGATGAAGGCGGTTTCTCACCGACGCGGCCTTTAACAATAGCGCCGGGGAGCAGCACATTTAGCGGCTGTCGCAATTATCGACGAGCGGCAACCGCCGCCAGCTGTGGCCACGATCAGTATTCCGAGCTAAGCAGCCGACACAAGAGAGCGACGCGAGAGAGGGAGCGAGAGAGGGAGAGAGAGAGAGAGCACACAATTGAGTCGATGGGCGTGTGTGTGCCGCCCAAGCCGTACCTGTCCATCATCGATCTGAATCAGCTGACGCGGGGCAGCTTAAAGCTCAAATCGAGCAGCTTCGACAGTTAAGTTCAGCTCTAATTGAATTCATACACTCAGCAAAAAAAATCGACCTAAATTTTAGTAACTCGCCATATTTTAATAAGTACATTTGGTTGCCAAATTTCAGTTGGGATTTTTCTAAAACGTAGAAGAAAAAAATAAGTCCAATTTCCAGGGTGTTGTTTTTTGCCATTCACTTACACATAGAAGAATTGTTAAATTAGCTTTTTGTTAATTCATTTAAATATATATATATTTACAGTTGGATTCACTCACTTTGAGGCAACAAGTTGGCTTTCACACGTTGAATGAATTCCCAAGCTTATCGCAGTCAAAATAAACATACATGCAGGCACACATACACATACACCCAAATACCCGCATGTGCATACACACACACATACATACTCCCCCATAATCCCCACATATGAATATAAGTGTATTTGTATGCATGTGAAGCAATTGCGGTCTATTGTTGCGCATCGCTTTGTTGGCCAGCTGCCCGGCCAGTGTTGCCATTTTGGCGAGTTAATAGCTAATACTTGTTGAAGCGCTGGCAGCTGGAACTTTGTATGCTGGAATACCAAAATGAATTTATAATCTTTAACTTTTACTACCCATTTTCTAGAACATAATAAAGTAATTTATAAATAATTACAAATTTTCACTTTTATTAGTTTTAGCTTTTCTAGCCATTTTGTTTAGTTGTCTTAAAATTTGTCGCCAACACTGGCAGCAGCACACTGACAGGCGACTGTCCATAAACTACAACAGATATCTGCGCATCTCTAATTGTAAGAATAAACAGTTAACCACCTCAAATATGTTCAAACTGCAGTTAACTAACCAACACACACATGCACAAGAACAACAAACAAGGCCAGACTTTTCAATTCGACTCAAAAAGGAATGCACGTGAGGACTGTGAATGTAAGTGCGTTGCCAGGTAATTTAAGCTAATTAGTTTTAATTCCGAATGGGTCACCTTTATCTTATCGCGCAGTGCATTTGTCAGGTACTTGGCATGTACTTACTAAAATATTCCTCCAGGTAGATATATTTATAAACAAAAAAGTAACTGCGACAAAAAAAAATGTGCTCGAAACACGCGCGAAATTTGTGATAACGAACGAAAGGGCAAAGAGGGGAGAGAGAAAACAAGGAACAGCGAGACAAGCGTTGATTGATTAACGCCAGAAATTAAATAAAATCCGTTGCACGTTGTTTACCCGCTCGCGTGCTCGAAATCAATAAAAAAAAAGAAAACACTTTTGTCGACTTGTATAAATAAAAGCGAGTCGCATAATTAAATGGAGCGCAAGAGTAAAAAAAAGCCGAACTTTGAGAGCGAGCGGCGTTGCCAGACTGTCAGCACCAATTATGAGGCAGCCGAGCAACAGAACAAATAAGAAAAAAAGTATATATAAATATAAAATTAATTATCAATACACCAGCACAGCTCATTAACATTACAATGATTTTTAAATAAATATATAACTTGTGTGTTGTAGTTGTATTGTTGTCATGGTGACCATGAAAACAGCTGATTAGTTTTCATTTAGCATTGGCAACGCCGGTGCAAATGCGATGAACAAAACAAAATCCAGATAAAGCAGATGAAGTAACGCAAGAACTTATACATACAAACACATACGCACATAGAACATATGTCAACAGATAAAATTGACACGCAAATAAAAATCGAGTCGAGGCGGTAGTAAAATGGAGTGGAAGTGAGCAGAACAGAAATTGCGACAGATACTAATTAAATTATAGAAAGCAAACACAAATTTAGCAAAGCCTCTTTATTATATTTTTTACTTGTTTCTCTGCAGCAGCATGTTGTTGTTGTAGCTTATCGTCTTCTTCTTTCTTGCTTACTTGCTGTCAATTTTAATAAATTTTATTGGCAATACTTTTACCACACACACACTGTATGAGAGGGAGATAGAATGCGTAGAATTATTGATCGATTTTACACACAAAATACTCTATATAAATATATATATATACGCGTTTGTCTGTTGCAACTATTAAATTTACATATTCTTTTGCGCCTCAGCTCAGCGTACACCAACCGTTGCAAGCAACAGCAGAAATGCAACTGAATTGAAGCTTTTTTGTGGAAGCATCACATACACATTTTTTTTGCCTTGGTCATTATTTACTTTTGAGCATTGAAAAGGTAGTCCTGATACCAAAAAATGACTAATATCGATAACAATAGTTATATATAATAACACAATAACAGCTGCTTTAATTTAAACAAACTCTTCTCTAATACAAATAAGTTGCTATGTTTATGCAAAGACATAAACATTAAGGGAACACCCTTAATATATGCTAAGCTTTTGTTTAGTGAGAATAGTGTTCTCTTAAATGCTGCTCAGCGTGTCTTTAATTTATCGATGTGGCAACGTAAGTATTCAAGTCACATCCCGCACACAGCTGATTGCGTATATTTGTAAATATATTAAATAAGCAACTAATAATAAATAATAATAAGAAAATAAATAATAATCAATGCCATTTATATTTGCAATTGGCACAAAGAACATATGTTCGTACTCAAAGTACACTTGCGATTATCGTGCTTTTTTTAATGTATCGACTTGGCAACTCTAGTATGAGACGCGTTCAGCTGACATCTCTAAGACAGCTGATTTTGATTTTTCGTATTTGATTCTAAATAAAAAAAGCTGCTTAAAATAAAATATTTAAAAATGCCACTAATATTCCCAGTTGCCATCGTGGAGGCGGAAAGCAGACAAAAGAATATAAGCTGAGGAAAAGGAAATATTTGCGTGCTCAAATGTGTGTGCTCAACGTAGAAGAAGCAGAGTGAGTAGCAGAAATGAATATAACAAAATATCGCCACAAAATTGTACTTTTTAAATTTATTAATTTTTATATTTACAAAATAATTTCGCGTAGATACGGCGACCTTTAAATGGATTTCACACAAAATGCAGTTTCCCATTTATCGCCCGATGTAGAATTGCCGGCCGTTTTGCGCTTTTTGGCCACGGGAGCATTTCAATTAAATGTGGCAAGGGATAAATACGTCAATACTGGAAGAAGCACATTCTCCATAATTTTTCTCAGCCACACCCACTCTCATTAAATGGTATAACGATGGATCACAATGGGTTATCTTCCTGATCAACCGCCCGATCTCAATTTCAAACCGTAACACAAATTAAACTCCCTCTTTTTGTTTTCAGCCGTCCAATCTTAAAATGGAAATCCTGACGAGATCTAAGTCGCACAAACTGCTCCGCAATGGCCAGTGGGTATCCATCCAGCCTTATAATGACATCGCTACACTGGGAAGCCACTTTCTACCTAGTCTATCATAGAGAACATATGACCGACCAGACCTGGCTAGAGAACCACCTGAGC